>OY986437.1:131453896-131946811 GCA_963920525.1 Dichetophora obliterata
AAGACATATGCTTGCATTTCTTCATGTTGAGGTTCATACGATTCGTTTGCACCAGTTATGAAGATGATCAATGTCGGCTTGCAAAAATACAGCGTCATTATCATTTTTAAAAGAAAGGAAAAGTTTGACGTCGTCAGCAAACATTAAGATGCTAGAATGCATTATGACAGATGGCAAATCGTTTATAAAAAGTAGAAACAGAAGGGGCCCAAGATGACTTCCTTGAGGTTCTCCTGAAGTAACAGGAAACTCATGTGATTTCTTGAGCTTAAAAATAACAGATTGTGTTCTATTGCTTAAGTAAGATTCAATCCACTTTACCTACGGTATAGAAAATTCAACAAGATGTAATTTTAAGACCAATAGTTTGTGATTTACAACGTCAAAAGCTTTGCTAAAATCCGTGTAAATAACATCAGTCTGCCTGCCTTTTCCAAAGTTTTCTATAGTTTTTGATGTAAATTCGAGAAGGCTAGTAACAGTAGATTTTCCAGAAAGGAATTCATGTTGGAAAGGAGACATTAAAGATTTAACGCTATGCGATAGTCGTGATGTAACAATTGCCTCTAAAAGTTTAGGCAAAGCGCTTAATTTTGCGATGCCACGGTAGTTATCAATTAAAGACCTATTTCCGGATTTATGCAGCGGAATGATAAATGAATGCTTCCAGGCTGCAGGAAAATAGCAGGATTTTAATGATAAAGTAAATAGTAAAGAGATTGGAGTTACTAATTCTTCACAGCAGTATTTTAATATACATTAAGGTATGTTATCAGGACCACTTTTATATGATGTTTTAATATTTTTTAAAAATGATAAGACTGTGTTTGTGTCAATTATTGGCAAATAAATATCCCCAGATTGAATATTAAAAGCATAACTTAAATAATCATCATTATCAGACTTAACAGAATTATACTTCATAAAAGAAGGATAGGAATCAATCTTACGTTTTGTGTTAACAAAGTTCCAGAAGGATTTAGCATCAGATTTGATGTTTAATTTTACTTTTGTTAAGTAGATTTTATAGGATTGTTTGCATAACTGTTGGTAACTGTATTTAATCGAGATATAGCATCCAAAATCGCATATGTTATGTGTTTTTTGATATTTTTTATAGTATTTAGATTTCAAGTTTCTCATTTTTCTTAATTCATTTGTATACCATACCGGACCCGATGTCAAAGAGGCTTTCCTTTGCAGAACAGCCTTAAGAAAACAATCATTGAGCGTTCTATTAAACGCATATACTGCATCATCAAGACTCTGAGAAGATAAACTTTTTGTATTAATATTTAGAATAGAATTCCAGTTTATATTAGACAAGTTATTCTTCAAAAGCACTTAGTTTGTTTTTTTAAAGTTAAACTCAATAGGCGGTTGAGAATCATAGTACTGCACAGATGGTTTTGGAAAATTTAAAATAATTTCTAATGTTGGATGATGAGAATCTTCGGGTGTAACCAGAGGATCTGATTTAGACATAGAAGCGATATTGTTGTCATCAAAAAACACCAGATCAAGCAAACGATTATTTTTGTTAAAGATGCAGTTAAGTTGGAACAGGCCTTGGATTGAGAGCTCGTTTAAAAAATAATTATCGGATGAACATTCAGACGAAGGTAAAAATATTCTAGGAATTTCAGAATAGCATTTCCAAGAAACGTTTGGCAGGTTTAAATCTCCAGTTATTAAATTATGATCATTAGATTGCAGTTTTGAGCAAACTTTACTAATAGAAGCCAAATGTTTGCTATAAACTTCTAAGGTAGAAAGGGGAGGAATATATGTCAGCAAACAGGCCAACGCATACTCTTTAATTTATTACTGACCCACATTTGCAAATAAGAAGTTGTTCTTTTTGTCTAGTTAGCAATAATATACAATTCAGCAATTAAATTTGTTGTTCAATTTATTTCTGACCCACATTTATAAATAAGAAGTTTCTTCTTTTGCCTAGTTAGCAATAATTTACAATTCAGCAAAAGTTATTGAGCAATTAAATAATTCAATTCATCTTGCTAATTAAGCTTAATCTAACTTATATAAGAAACCGTTTAACAATAAAGTGAAATTGTTTTACTTAAACAATTCAGCAATAATAAACGTTGCTTTGTTGTATCCTCCGCTGAGGATACGCGTAAGTCCTATTCGTCGCCGAGTGACACTCTCCCTAAATTTTATTATAATATTAACCACCTCTTTGTTTGGTAGGCATGGTAGTTTATGCCATTCAGTAGGCAGCCGTGAGGTTGCCGCGATAGGTTTAAGTTAGTGGGGATTTTTAGTGGTTCCCATTTGTCCATTGTCTCCCTGTTCCTTTAATTGAAAACTCTTTAGTTAGCTTCCTTTTAATTGAAGACTTCACTTTATTTTCGAGCCACTCTCGTCACTCTATATTACTTTTACAACTCTCTTCTTTATTAGCAGAGATCAGATATTTATAACAAATCAGATCTCGCTTTCTTCTTCTTCATTTTCTTAACTTAGTTACAATTTTCCATTCTTGGGTGAGATTCCATTTGGCTCAATAACTTAACCTTAAAATAAAAACAACCTTAAAGTAAAATTCTTAACCTAGACAATCTCATTGTTATTATTTTAGATACACAAAATAGTATTCTTATTCTTATAAACAAAACAATTATTCATGCTTATTTGCATGCACATACATTTTTAATACTGCCGCTACTCTTCTAAAACAAACATACATACACTCATACTCGACCGCCCAGCCATGGGAACTTTGGCTCAAATTTCATAACCATGTTAGTCACAACAATAAAATATCAATTCAAATATTTACCTCGTGCTTAATGAGCCAAAGTCCAAAATTGCAACGGCTGCACTTTTGTAAAACAGTAGTCAAGTCATGTTAACAGAAACGCAGCTAAAATAACAAGCTGGCTTTCTTTATACGCATATTCGTTACTCAACTATTTAGTCGCTTATTAACCATGAGCTTGACTTTTGCATTGCAATGAATGCTGATTACTCACTTTCCATTGAGGCAGATTAGTGTTCATTGCAATCATAACTGTTTTAAGTTAATTATTAACGTTTGTGACTAATTAGTCACAACATTCCTCCCCCCTTTGACCAAGAAAATTTTTACCTCGAAGAGGTTGAAATTTTCGATGACTTTGCTCTTTGCGTATCGACTATGTTTGTATGCTTAATATATAACGTTTTCAATTACTTTTTTTTCTTCTTCTGTGAAACTGACTATAAACAAATTTTTTCTTATTCAGTTCTTGTGTACATTACATTACATTACAATAAATTACATAACATTACATGACAATATATTATCAGTTCCAAATTCAACTAATTTAAATTTTTATTTGTTATAAATACATTTTGTCCTGTACAGTTCTTGTGAATGTTTATGTTTTCGTTTTACTTTTGATATCTTAAGGCGAATTTACACATTTCATTAAAAACGATGATAGTGAACGTTGAACGATGACAGTGAATCAATTTTTAATTTACATTATTCAAAGTGTAAATTTGAAATTTGATGGATGATTCGGTGTTGAATGTCAAAATATATTCTCTGGCTGATTAATTTTATTGACGTTTAAAAAAATTAAGTAAATAAAAGCTATTCAGCAATTAAATAAAAAAAATATAAACTTTCTGCTTCAAATTATGTTAACACCTTTCAATTGTGTTTTAGTACGAATGACACATCAGTTCGGTTTGCTTTCACTTTCATCAAAAGTAGGAAGACCTTCACTTCTTTCACTGTTCAATGTGTATGACAATCATCTTCATTTTAAAGATGAAACTCAATTTACATTTTACAAATCAGATGATTCATCCAAAGTGAAGGATGATAGTGAATCGTGTAAATTCGCCTTTAAATAATTGTTAAATGTAAAATCTTATTTGAAAACCACTCAAATCTTACTAGTTCCCTATGTCTTGTATACATCGGTGACATCTGGTCCTCGTTGATTCATTCTGCTTATGCTTCACTAGGTATCTTTTATCTTTGTTCCGCTTCTGGTGCTTCTGCTACTCATGGTGACTCAATGGTTGTCTTTTCTAATTTCATGGTACCAAGTTGTGTAAACAGTCTTTAACTTTTTGTTTTCATATACCAGCATAAATTTAAGAAAAATGTTAAAAGTAACAAAATTTCAAACTATTCCGAAGTATGTAACATATTTGCACACTTTTGTTTCTGCGAAAATCATCTGATGAATGAATGAGCTGCGGCCAGTTATGAAATTATTATTTGCAATGCAACGTTTCCATGTCTGCGCTTTCTACACATCTTCAATTTGTTGTATTGTCTTAATGTTCGTCAAGAAACTTTGCAATCAGTTTCACAAATCCTTACTGCTTCGATGTAATTCTTTCAAACTCATATTCTCTTTCTTGTACTTCAAATAACGTTCACTAATGGATTTCCCTCTACTGGTTCAGACATAATTTGTATTCTTAATTTCCATTTTACATAATTTGTTTTTTTCTTTTTTCAACAAATTTTAAAATATTCGGTGACCATAACTTATAAGTTCGACCCTTAACGTATTATTTATTTTTTGAACATTTGTATTCTGTTTCTCCATATCTTAATACATTTTTCTGCTATCAAATTTATTAATTATTGATATTGTTTTTATCTTAACTTTACTTCACATTTACCTTGTTATCAACTCAACATACGACTTCAAGGATTTCAATTCCTTTTAATGTTCTTACTTCGTTAATTTTCTTTAAATTTATTTTTATTTTTCTTTCTATTTACATAATTTTTAACATACATATTTTCAATGAATCAATTGTATTTAACATTAACATATCATTGTTATTTATCTGTATTTTCCAATTTTGATATATTTCAATTTAATTTTTATTTTTTTATACTTTTATGCAAATCTTCATTTTTCTTGTCAATGTTTTTATGCGCAAGCGCATTTACATATAAATAAACAGTAAGAAATTTCAATATAGGCTTTTCTTTTGGTATGTTCTTTAAAACATTAATTTCAGATTTCTCCAATTCAATATCTGTAATTTATAACTTTACTTAATATTTTCCCGTAGTGAGAATTTAGTTTCCTTTATGTTTTGTTATTTATTTATTTTATTTTTTTGTTCTAATATTTACTGCTCCAATTTTAAAATTCTTTGTAAAGTCTTTGTAAAATTATTTTTCCTTTTATAATTTGTCTCTTTCATTATTTTTCCCCCTTTACTTTCTGTATCATTTTACTTATTATGTTTTATTGCGTCTTCATTGGACGTTTTCAAATTTCTTTATTTTCAATTAATTTGTTTTTTTTTAAAAATAACATTTAATTACTTTAATGACTATTTTAAATCCAAAACAAAATTTACAGAATTATTTAAAATAAAGTGGCACTATTTTGAGATCTACTAGTAGAATCCGCGGTACTAGAATTTAATCCTTGCGAGGGATTTCTGTAACAACGTTGTTCACTTTGAAGATGCCAACTAATTTGCCTGTAACTTTAAGTTTTCTCCGTTTCTTATTTTTCCTCCTGACATATCTTGGCTCTATAACTGTTTCATTTAAATAAGTTTTATTTTTTTTTTCATTTATATTCCTTTCTACTGTATCCTGATTACATAACCTTTTCTTAACTGTTCCTTCAGTAAGTCGTTTCCTCTACTCCATTTATTTCACATCGCCGTATTCTGGCCACAAATATGCTTTCTTATTCACTACTTTCCTAATTTCTTTCTTTGTAACATTTTTTATTTATTTTTTTTTTTTAAAATTCTGTTTTTTATGAATCATTTCTTTTTTTATACTTTTAATAAATCTTCTATATTACAACACTTATTTTATCCTCATAATTGTACTCCTAATATGTATCCTATACTACTTACTTTTTCACTTTACTTTCCGTTTTGTTTAAAATTCTAACACCTTAACTGTCTTTTTCTATTTCTAATTCCCATGAAACAATTTTAGTAAATGGTTATGAATTTTCTTTGCTTTCCCCTTTATCGAAATCTCGGTAGTAACTGGGGTTTTTATTGCTAAATCTCATACGGTCCTATCCATATTGGTGAAAATTTATTCTTCCTTGCTTGATTCTTCATTAGCACCCTGTCCCCAATTTTAAATTCTACTTCATTTAAAGTATTATCATAATAATTTTTAGATAATTCTTTTGCACGCTCCTGGTTCTGTCTTACCAGTTCGTGCGCTCTCTGAATTTGATATTTCATAACTTTTGAAGTATCTTCGGCATTATACACCGGACTACACTTTCGCCTTAAATTAGTTGGCATTTCTGAGTCAAACCCATATAATGTTTTGAATGGTGTTTGCTTTGTTGCCATATGCGGTGTGTTATTGTGAACGTGCATCGCGGGCGATAGCCACTGATCCCAATTTGACCCGTCTTCTTTTGCAAAACCTCTCAAATATTCTGCCAAAGGCCTATGACTTCTCTCTAGGGAACCATTTGCTTGTGGATGATACGGTGAAATATGTAACTTTTTAATACCTAACATTTTACATACATCTGAAAACACGCTTGAAATAAAATTTGAGCCGTTGTCTGTAATTAACACCCTTGGTGTATTGTGGCGTGTTATAATTTCGTTAAAAAATGCTTTCGATATCGTGCTTGCTTCGGCATCTGGTATCGCAACACATGCCATATACTTCGAAAAATCATCTTGAAACGTTAAAATGTATTTATTACCAGACACAGTCTCTGGCAATATGCCGACTATATCCATATAAACTTTGTCAAACGGGCGTGTTGGTGTGTCTGTCAATACCATAGGCATTTTGGTGAGTCTAGAACTTTTATTTACTTGACATTTATGGCATGCTCTTACATATTCCTTAATTTCTTTCTGCATTCCCTTCCACTTGTATTGTTGTCTTATTCTAAAGAATGTTCTTAGTGCTCCTTGATGACCTCCTAATGGCAAATCATGAAAATCCTTTAATATTCTCTCTACATCCTTTCTGTCTTTAAGAACCACTATATTTTTATTGTTTTGCTGTGCTATGTCGTCATCTGCCTTCGCTACTGACTCTGTGTTCTCTTCACTCTCCTTGGCTATTTCCATTTCTCTTGTCTTTGATCTTGTCTTAACCATATTAACCTCTTTGCTTATTAGCTCTGCCTTCTCCCCGTGTAAATCCTGAAAATAATTCTTCTGTGCTAACGTCTGTATTTTACTATTATATAAATTTGTTGCTTCTTTTAACCCTTGTTCCCAACTTGGAATCCTTCTATCTGACTTTATCAAGTATTCTGCTATATGTTCCCTAATGAAATGCGAGCTTTTGCTTTTCAAAGAACTTTCCGATAGTGTTCGGTCCTTTGTAATCTGGAAATCTCTGATTCCCAATCTTTTACAAACACTCGAAAATAATTTTAACGTGAAACTGGAATTGTTATCAGTTATTATTATTTCAGGAATATTATTATTCAATATGGCGTTTCCGATCGTGATTGCGTCCGCATTAGTTAAGGCAATACACTTCAAATATTTAGAGGACTCGTCTTGGAGTATCAAGATGTATTTATTCCCTAAACACGTTTCTGGTAGTATACCAACCAGATCAATATATTCATTTGTAAATGGCCTCTCCACTCTATTATCTTCTCTTGCTTTTGTACTAGTGCGACTTCTTCGCTTCCACGCGGTATTCTACTCAAGGCGTCGGCGTTTAAATTCTTTTTCCCTGGTTTATAAATTATTTCAAAATCATACTCTGACATTTTATGTCTAAACCTTGCTAATCTCGACGTTTGGTCCTTCAGATTCGCTATTCCTCTCAATGGTTAGTGATCTGTAGATATCTTCAACGGCCTTCCTAATAAATATGCTCTCAAATTTTTTGTCGCCCAAACAATTGCCAAAAACTCTTTTTCTATTGTCGAATACCTTTTCTCTGCGCTGTTTAATGACCTGCTTGCAAATGCAATTGGTCGATCTTCTCCTACCCTGTGACAATACTGCTCCTAATGCTTCACCACTCGCATCTGTAGTTAGTAAAAACGGCTTGCTAAAATCGGGATATGCCAAAATGGGTGATGAAGTCACCGCTTTCTTTATTTTTGCAAATGCTTCCTGACACTTATCTGACCATTGGAACTTACTGTCTTTCACTATTACTAATACTATATACTGGCATCACTATTTATAGCATAGTGATGCCATTTGTGTCATATTCTCTATGAACTTCCTGTAATAATTAGATAGTCCTAAAAATGCTTGAACCTCTTTCCTATTTCTTGGTATTGCAATACCTTTCACGCATTTTAATTTCTGTGGATCTGGTAGCGCCCCTAATTCCGAACATTTGTGTCCCAGGTATGCTATTTCTCTACGCAGAAACTGACACTTTTCCGTATTCAATATTAAGCAATTTTCCCTAAGTCTCTGGAATTCTTGTGCTAATTTTTCCCCATGTTGCTGTAAATTTTTGCCATAAATTACCACATCATCTAAATATACGAAACAATCTATTCCTTGTAATCCTGTCAATATATTATTCATCAATCGCTGGAAAGTCGCTGGAGCTCCGGTGAGTCCAAATGGCATTCTATTGAATTCATAATGACCAAATGCTGTACTAAATGCTGTTTTTTTTCTGTCTTCTTTACTCATGAGAACCTGATGGTACCCACTGGCCAAATCTAATGTTGAAAAATATCTACAGTGCCCTAATTGATCTAATATTTCATCAATCCTTGGTATTGGAAAAACTTGCTTAATTGTTGCGTCATTTACCTTTCTGAAATCTATGACTAATCTCCACTTTTTCTTACCATCGCTTCCTGCTTTCTTTGGTACTAACAGTAATCGCGAAATCCACGGTGATTTGCTCGGTCTAATAATGTCGTCTTCTAAGAGTTATTCTACCTGTTTTTGAATTTCTTCTCTATGTGTTTGAGGTAATTTATACTGTTTTTGATTTATTGGATTTGCTTGAACCTGAATGTCGTGTTTTATCACTGGAGTATATGTTAATTTATCTCCTTCTAATAGAAAAATATCATGGTATGCCGTTATTAAATTCTCGATTGCAGATCTTTCCTCTAAGTTCAAATTTTCATCTTGTTTAATTGTCTGTGTTAATTTATTAATCCTTTCTTTTACCTTACACTCGTTTACTCCATACATTGAGCCTGACTTCATTTTAAATGTGTTATAATTGGAAAATTTCGGTTTATAGTACCTCGGCAAGATAACATCCTCATTATTTGAATTCAATATTGATACAAACGCGGTATCGTTCTCTACCTACGTTAAACGTTCTCCTAAATAAACCCCTGGCACAATCTCCTGTTTATGTACAACTACCACCGGAATTTTAGTCTCTACTTTAATTCTTACTGTTCGTATGGTCCTAGCTTTTATTTTCATTTCCTCACTGTAATTAATTGAGCTTAACTCACTCATTTGTTTCAATGGTAATTTTATATTACCTCCTTCTTTGTCATATATCGTTAATGTTTTATCTATCGTATTTATTATAGCTTTATTTCATAAATTATCCCGGCCTAATATGCCATCTGCAGGCAGTCCTTGTTCTAGTGCCACTACGTGCAACTTAAAATTAAGATTATTTACCTCATCATGTTCAATCTTCACTGACCCAAGTGTTTTCACGAAACCCCCGAATGCTCCACACAAATTTCTTATTTCTTTTCCCCTGTCCTCAATTGTTGGTAATGCGTTTTGTTTCACTAAACTCGTTTCCGCTCCGGAATCTACAAGAAGAACGAGTCTACCATTTATAGCATTCTTGCAAGGAATTTCTATAAACACATTATTTACTTTGGAGATTTCAAAACATTCACCCTTTTTTTTCTCCAACACCGTCATATTTTTATGCCAACCATCATTTGTTATATTTTTATTTAAGTTTTCTAATCCCACATTGCATTTTTCTTCTATCAAATTTTCATTTAATTTCTCGAATACCACATCGAATTTTTCTTTTATCATATTTCCATTTAATTTTTATGCTACCGAATTGACTTTTTCTTTTCTTAAATTTTCATTTAACTTTCCTGCTACCAAACCGAATTTTTCTTTTCTCATATTTCCATTTAATTTTTCGAATACCACATCGAACTTTTCTTTTATTTCCCCGAGTGTCTCTATAACCTTTTTTAATGTCGCCTGCAACGACTCAACTGTTTCCTTCGATTCTGGGCTTATGTTTTCTACATTCCTTCTTGAATGAGGTGTACAGAAATTTACAATCCTTTCGGGTGTCGAATTCTCTGTTACTACTAAATGATCTGTTACTGAACTTTCCACTGGCTTGAATGTACAGATATTCACAATCTCTTCAGACGTAGAATTATCTGTTACTATCCTTTCTATTGGCTTAGATGTACGGATATTCACAATCTTTCTAGACGTAGAATTATCCGTTACTATCTTTGATGGCCTTATATCGCTCTTATTTCGGGGTTCCCAGCTCATTGGCCTTGGCTGGGCCCCTGAAAGTTTCCCTGCCGATTTTCCCAGTTGTTCCTCCTATAACACTCATCCCGCACATGACCCACCTTGTCACACCACATACAGTGTACCTGTTGCTGTCTCACTTGCAGTTCATTACAAAAATTATTTGCCCTAAACCTCAATCGATCGCTAAATATGTTCCTGTTTTCCTGCTGTCTACTAGCAAATTGTCTAAAATATTTCTGCTGTCCCCTTGGTGCGAATGAGGCTTGTGTGTCCTTGTCTGTTGCAGAATGAACACTTGATGTTCATTTTATATTGGCCCTACTTTTCGTCTTCGAACCTATCTACTGGTGTTACATCTCTTATTCTTAAACCCTGATTTACTCTTCTATTCCATCTGTGTTCTTCGTCACTTTCTTGTATCGTGCAAGTTTGACGCGTTGAATGTCGTCCTGACCCATTCCTGCTTTTGTCCTTCAACATATATTCTAAATCTGAAGCCTTTTTTACCAACTCTGATAGGTCATTCCCTGACAATGATAACACTACTGTCCTTATCTCAGGATCCAATATACCGACTTTAAATGCTGTAACTACGGAGATATTTAATTGTTTGAGGAGTGATTTGTCCTCCCCTATACAGTCTCTCCCTCTAGCTTCTATTGAACCTAGCCTTCGTGCAAACGCAATTATTTTTTCCCCGGGGTCTTGTTCACACCTAGATAATGCAATAATTATTGAATCGTATGTAGTTGCCCCCAGATAATTTGACTTAATCAATATGTAAATATCTTCTACTTTATGTAAATATCTCTACTTTGTCAAATTGCCGGCTCCTACGTAGTTCGAAAGCGTCCCCGTGCAACCGGAGTTTTATGCACTCTATGAAAATTGGGATATCTACTTTCTTAACTGCTCTCGCAGCAGGTCACATCCCTGGATAAACCTATATACTTCTGCCGGTGACTCGGTACCCGAAAACAAGGGCACCAAATTATTCACCGTTTTCGCTATGTCGTTTACATTCATAATTGTTCGTTTAACCAGTCCGTTTCTTCAATCTAATCCTTGTCTATCTTCTGTCTTGCTTCCTGCAAATTTACTCTAACACTCCGTGTGATAGTCTTCAATAAAAATACGAATTCTCCTCCTGCCATGAGGTATATGAACAAATACAAATTTAAAACTTACAAAACATATTTTTATATTTTTTGTTTAATTCCCATTTATTTAAGGTTTTTGCCATATATTAACCATACATAAGTCGACTTTTGTAATACAAATATTCTTAACTATATTTAAAAGATTTTTCTTTCTATTCTTTATATTTTATAAAAAATTTTAACATTCATGCCGCTTTGGACTTCCTTGACGTTGACTGGTTCTCTTCTCTATTGATAAATCTTCTACGGTTATTTGTTCCTTTTCTATTTTTCCATAAAATCTGCTTCCAGGTTTGGTTTGCCAGGATGGTATTCAAAAGTTTTACTGGTACAGCCCTCATGATTGTCACTTAGTGGATCCAAAATGTTGTTGTTGACAATATGTGTTATCTAAAAAAAATTTTAACAAAAATGTAATTCCTAAAAAGGGTTCAAACTTAAACCTTTATATAAAAAAAAAAATATTCCTATCATCCTCTTTCCGAGAGGTGGTGGAAGATGGATCCGCCATCAATAATATATTTCCAGCAGAAAGATAAAAATCCCACAGAATTTTATGCCAAAAACTATCTTTTTGCACAACAAAAAAATTTTTTACTTCAATATACCCAACAGTTTAATTCCATAATTTATAGGTATAAATAATTTCTTATTATTTAAAACATTAAAAACACAAAATTTTTTTTTTTTTAAATGTCCTAACAAAAAATTTTCTTTATTGTTCCTGTAACAATGTCTTTACTGTTCCTATAACAGCAAGGATCCTAGCAATTACTTTTTTATATCCATTTTTTTTAAAACACCTGCTGTTCCTGTAACAGAAGGATCGAACAAAAATTGTCCTTCTCTAAAACTTTATAAAATTAAACAAACCAAAATTGTCTTAATTAATCCTGTAAGAATAAGGATCCTAACATCCTTGCTGTCCCTGCAGACAGAAGGATCCTACCGGCTGCGCCATTTTGTTGTATCCTCCGCTGAGGATACGCATAAGTCCTATTAGTCGCCGAGCGACACTCTCCCTAAATTTTATTATAATATTAACTACCTCTTTGTTTGGTAGGCATGGTTGTTTATGCCATTCAGTAGGCAGCCGTGAGGTTGCCGCGATAGGTTTAAGTTAATGGGGATTTTTAGTGGTTCCCAAACCGAAAGCGTACTTACCGAAATTGTCCATTGTCTCCCTGTTCCTTTAGTTGAAAAACTCTTTAGTTAGCTGTTTTTTAATTGAAGACTTCACTTTATTTTCGAGCCACTCTCGTTACTCTATATTACTTTTACAACTCTCTTCTTTATTAGCAGAGATCAGATATTTATAACAAATCTGATCTCGCTTTCTTCTTCTTCATTTTCTTAACTTAGTTACAATTTTCCATTCTTGGGTGAGATTCTATTTGGCTCAATAACTTAACCTTAAAATAAAAACAACCTTAAAGTAAAATTCTTAACCTACACAATCTCATTGTTATTATTTTAGATACACAAAATAGTATTCTTATTCTTATAAACAAAACAATTATTCATGCTTATTTGCATGCACATACATTTTTAATTCTGCCGCCACTCTTCTAAAACAAACATACATACACTCATACTCGACCGCCCAGCCATGGGAACTTTGGCTCAAATTTCATAACCATGTTGGTCACAACAATAAAACATCAATTCAAATATTTACCTCGCGCTTAATGAGCCAAAGTCCAAAATTGCAACGGCTGCACTTTTGTAAAACAGTAGTCAAGTCATGTTAACAGAAACGCAGCTAAAATAACAAGCTGGCTTTCTTTATACGCATATTCGTTACTCAACTATTTAGTCGCTTATTAACCATGAGCTTGACTTTTGTATTGCAATGAATGCTGATTACTCACTTTCCATTGAGGCAGATCAGTGTTCATTGCAATCATAACTGTTTTAAGTTAATTATTAACGTTTGTGACTAATTAGTCACAACAGCTTTTAGTTTTATTTACATCGGAATTTCTACTTGTTTCCTGAAACAGTCATCAGTAAGGAATTGGTTTATGTACCCAAGCTCTTACGATCAACACAAACAGATGGATACATTTTTTTTTTTCAAAATGTTATTATATATTTTACAATGTTCTTCAGCTTAAAAAATAATTTCTGTAAGAAAAAATTTTTACAAATTTCAAACCATTCCAAAGTTATGTATACACATAAATCTATGTTTTAAGTCATTTAATTATCTATTCAGCATTTTTATTGATTTAAAGTATTCTCCGGCAGACGCAGGAGCCACAGAACGCCTTACTGCCATATATGAATTTTTATGCTATTCGGAAAATAAATTTTATACTTATATTCACCATTTTTAGTATAGTTGCCGAAAGTAACCATATAAACTGAATTACCAAATTTTAGTCTAATAAGACCAAAACCGTCCGAAATATAGCTTTTGGATAGTTTGTGGGCGGTAATGGGGGTGTGGGAACATTATTTCCCTAAAACCATCTCGTACTCGAAACATATTACCAAAATACTCATTTCAGCCCATGCCGCCAATGAGAAACGAAGTAATATCATTTCACATACAAATTCTCAGTTGCAATTCAATTCATTTAGAACAAATGAATGAGATTTGATACGTTCTTAACTCTTACTGCAAACTATTTCGAACGCATTCAATGGAGAATAGAAACAAAACACCGAACACACTAAAAACAATGGTAAACGTCAAACAAAAAATTATTTGATACACGTGTATTATCATCAATATAATCAAAACAAAACAAAGAAGTTGTTGTCAAACAACATGAGATACTTTCGAAAAAACACCAATGTAATGGCATGTTCTCACGACACTCTGAATTAAGTAATTTGATCTGTGAAATACGATTGCGATGTACCCCGTTCTAAAGAAGCAATCGTAGTTCGGTTTGACAGCTGTTCTTTGTTAATTTTATTGGCATAATTTTACTTTATGGCCCGGAAAAGAATATTTTTTTTCTTTGTTATATTAAATGCGTTGGACCTCCTTAGCCTAATTATGAATACAAAAATTGTCTTTCTCGTTTGGTTCAGGAAATAAAATTCACGAAAACTTCAAATTTTAGTGTACATTTATCATAAAAATGCATGCATTACTTTTGGAGATATTACATTTCACGTATTATGCACACTCGACTGTCCACCTTTTAAAAAGATACTTATATCCAGAAGAACTGTAGACAGCGTAGCCGGTGTTGGACTTACTGAGGATTGTAGTCCCTAAGCAGCACCTGAAGGCCGCCTATTTAAAAGAGATAACTAAATACATTTAATTGTTTTCATTAATTTTGAACTTCTGGCACATTTGTGAACATTTATCATACTTAAATATTAAATTACGTCATAAAGATTACATCCTTTTGCTTATCACAAAATAAGACAAATGCAAATTCTGCCAACTGTACAGCACTGAGATGCACTGCACTGATGCAATGATGAATTTATTCGTACACCCATTTCACGGCCGTTGGAGTCCAGCCGGTGAGCTCCTTTTCAGTGAACCACAAACCAATTTCATTATTAGACTCGACTGTATCGGAGCCGTGGATGATTTTGCGACCGACCTGGATTTGTTGAAAAATTATCCATACTGGTGAAAATGATGGCGGAGTTGCAGAAACAGGGGTTGCAGGGTCCTGTAAAATGATTATTTATTATTTAAATTAATTTTAAAACAAAAATACTCACTTTGACTGCTGACATCTATTTGTTTTGTTTTTCTTTCTTCTTCTATAGAAGTGCAGTTTTTGATTAATTTTCGATCAAAATTAAAGATGAAACCGATTTTTACGTCATTCGGATGATAATTCAAACTGAAGTCAAACATTGTATGGCGAATTACTTAATTCGGAACATAATTGAGCCTCGAATTACGAATGAGAGCCGAATTAAGTAATTCATTTTTGAATGACTGTTTCCAAATGAGTCATTTTTTTAACGTAGAATTATAAATTATACTACCAAAGCCGTTTGAAATATAGCTTTTTCATTGATTTTTTGGCGGTTAAAGGGGACGTAAAAACTTATTTTTGTCGAAAGAAACCATACAAATAAAATAACCAAATTTAAGTCTCGTACGACCAAAAATGTCTGAAATATAGCATTTTTAAAATACAGTAGACGTGAAAATGAAGAGTAGCAAAATATCAATAGCCTTAATATCAATGTTAAGTTGAAATAACAAATCGTTTGGTACCTATATCCTCTAAATCAGTTCAGTGGGTCTCTCGTGATTGTCAAACATTTGTGCAGTGTCACAACTCTTTTAATAGTATAGATAGATACATAGGAAAGATAGAAAGACTAACATAATCTCAAGTCGGGAAAAGTGAGCTGGCAAGGCAGCAAAACATAATTTATGCTTATAACTGAATTCTGGCAACTCCCCTCAATACATTTGCAAAGAAAATTAATTAACACTGTCTGACAGCAAGAATCTCCCTGAAAGCAACTAACCAGTGGTAAATGGACACATGACGTAACCAATTATTTCTTAAATACAATGTAGCTGCGGGGCCTCCGAAGTCTGCTTACAATTCTTAATTACATTTGTTCGGACATATCCATTTACCTTACACAGTAAGCGACGTTAGGAGTAGGTATGCACAACATAGGAGATAACAAAATAATGACGCACAAAATTGGAAAGAACACAAATAATTTCAATGAAAATCCTCTCTACGCCAAAACACAACAAAAACGAAAGAGACCATACCGAAAAGAAGCAAACAAAAGCAAATGACGCTACAAAATATTTCCACAATAATTTTTACAATTTAATGAACGATTTTATTGCCTTTTATCTAGCACTTCAAATTCTTCATCACCGACAAATTTTTACAAGCGGGTAAACAACATGGCTGCCGTGCTTGTGGAGAGAAGCTCTCGCGACAAAGAGAGGAGACCTTTGTTTGCTATTGTGTTGTGCTGCTTGTTGAATGTAAGCATCAAATAAAGTACGTGAATTTTGTAAAAATTATAGAATAAACTTTTCGAAAAACTTGGTAAGCTATGACACTGAAAATTATCATAGGAAGTGAATAAACAAAGAATTGTTAAAATTATCAAATTGAAATCAAAGAATTAATATAAAGAATTATCAAAAAATAAGATGGCGTCCATTAATTACGTGAGGCGTTTAGGGGAGCCTGGGGTTAAGCAGAATTTCACTAACTCTCACGTGGTGAAGAGGGGGTTCTCACAAAAATGTCGTAATTTTTTATCAGCAAGAAACAATGTAGAATAATGAGATAACTGGTTACATTGAATAAAACGTGTTTCTCTACTAAAATATGACTAAATGTTACACTATAATATTGTTCGCGGTCATGCGAGTGCAACAAAGTAGCATAGCAGCTGGTCGATTGTTTTACCACCGGCTAGCCAAACACGCGATTGGACGAGCGCTGCGACTTGTGACAGCGACGCATGAGGCACATCCCAGAAATTACATTCATGCATACAGCATTGATGATGTAGGCATACGTTTGATGTTTTGTATGCATGCCAGCATAAATGCAAGCTCATTTGCATTTTACATGGTGATGTCATACAAGAGCATGCGTACTGTGTACCTGCACAATTACTAATGCTGTATGTATGGAGAATTAGTAGTACTCTATGCATTCAATGTCATTAAAACTTCATGCATACATTACCATTAATACTATATGCATACATTATCATTAATATTGTTAGAAAAAAATTGCTGTTGTCATTAATTAATCATCTTATTTCTTTTTGTTTTTAAAGTTGTTATATTCTATTATATTAATTTATATTTTGCTAATAAATTATGTACAACCACACTCCTTGAAGTTTAAACACACAATATGAGTTCATTTTTTTTAAGCAAGACTATTATGTATGCAAGGTTCATGTCTTAGTACCAATACGTCATACATATTTTGCTATGCACGCTACTGTGTATAAACAACACGCATACTGCTAGAATAAAATAACGGCAACACAAGCATTTCAGCGAATTTGGACAATTGTTGGTTTTTTATTACCATACATGCCTTGTCCATGCTTCTGCCTGCATACAGCATGCAGGTTTCCTGTATGCATGCTACTCTGGGCATACTGGGTAAGGCGCCTTACGAAAAAGTTGTTCGGCACAAATGCTCAATACAATCCTTGGCTTATGTCATAATGATTCCCCAAATATTTCGACCCTAACGATAGCCACCCGTGAGCTGGAATGGTTTGAAATAACCGCTAAAAATCGAGTTATTTTGTAACCATATTGGCTTGTGTAATTGTTGTAAAAAATAAACTGTCAGAAATTATAGCCGGAAAATAGTTCTTCCAATCTGCATCAAAAAATTAAAACTTTTGCATTCGGATTAAAAATAATGCTGTTTTCATGCATTTCATTCAAATTAATTTTCACTAAAATTAAAAAAAAACTTAATTATTCCTAATGCGATCCTCCCTTTTAAGATATCGGTGGTTTTGAATGTAAGGTTTTGAATGCTCGCATTGATTCTTAGTCAGAGTTGCTTAATTTGATATATATTAAAAATAAAATATTAATTATAAAATAAACACCTACTGAAAAAATATCGTGAGAGATTAAAAAAAAAATATAAAAGTAATGAAGTTATTTGAATTTTGAAAGTTTTCGTATGGAAATAAAATAAAAAAAAATATCAAAAATATGCATGAAGAAATAATGTTATCTTTAATCTGCAAACATTTACAATTTTTTGATGCAGATTGGAAGATCTTTTTCCGGCCTATAATTTCTGACAATTAAATTTTTTGCAACTATTACACCAGCCAATATGGTTACAAAATAACTCGATTTTTAGAGGCTATTTCAAACCATTTCTAGAGTCGAAATATTTGGGAAATCATTAAAACATAAACCAAAGATTATTTTGAGCATTTGTGTCGAGCATTTTTTTCCTATGGAGCGTGAGGAGCCTTAATAATGGGGTGCTTTGCCAAGAGTCACACGTATTCTTATGCGTCCTACTCCGGCTCAAGATATTATGAAGGAAAATATTGCTAAACGGCGTGTGGAACTGGATTTAACTGAAAGACGCAAAAAGCCTCTTGTTGCTGACGGCACCGAACACGAGAAAGCACGTAAGTTGTTGCAGGAAATCGATTGTTATGAAAAGAAGCTCAAGCTTAAGGAAAAACAGATAGTGTACGCTATGAAACAAAGGGGAAAAAAGAAGCAAGAAATAATTGAATTATATTCAACAAATCGCAATGCTGTAAAAAATTATTTTAGGTTGTAAAATGCGATATTCGGGCCTGCTGTAGCCCTCGCCTCTATTGCCCCAGTGTAAGTGGTGATCTTGAAAAGAGATGCTGCAATACATGCGGTATTAACTTTTCATCCATCACAAGAACTGCAGAGCATCGGCGAGTAGTCCACCGTGCAGCGCGCAAAGTGCGGCCTTAACGGATTATCACACGTCAAGCTAATGAAGTTCGGTGTTCAAGCGATAACAATTAGAGTTGCTAAATCAGAGCAGGACATGCATGGACATGCTGGTTCCAGTAGTCACTCTCGAGACCGCACATGAGTACCCACGGACTGAATTAGAATGAATATTACTTCACCAATTTTAGAAGTTCTCATTTAAAAAGACTTACTTTTACTTAATAAGTATTTTAGTGTTCGATTTTTCTCATTGTGATTTTAAACTACGATCTCAGTAGTCTTAAATTCTAGTCACAACTAGTCCTAATTAAAAATAATCACCACTATTCTTGAATCCGCGTCGAGTAAATATCGTCGTCGAGAGCTCGCTTTCAACAATGTCTTGTCGTCGAAGATCATTGCGACGATAAAAAATGTAAATATTTATTTGACGACGTTTGCTCAACAATTGACATGAGGAATCACTGCAGATCTCAACGTCGAAATTGGAAGTTTCCAGAATACAAAAATTAAGTTTCGACGTCGTTGTGCGAGCGAGCGCAGGTTCAAGAATAAGGCCGAATGAAATAAATGACGAGTTTTTTTTTAATAAATCCAACACAATGAAGCATAGATTAACATATTTACACTGAAAACACGCATTTTGAACAATCTCACGTGAGTTTAGAGGGGGGGGTTGAGGGGGCCGAGCAAAATCTCACGAAATCTCACTAGGGAGAGCAGGGGGTCAAAAAATTGCAAAAATCACCTCACGTAATTAATGGACGCCCCCTAATTGGTTCAACGGTTACCGAGTTTGTCTGGCTTAAAATTTGGTGAGTCTCCCTATACATAAAAGTATAAATATAGATATACTATATCCCGATAATGTTTTCCCTCAGGAATCTATTTCCGTTTTATTTACCAAAAAAAAACAAAACTTTCATTTTGATTTATTTAACACAAATAAAAGTTTTTGAAAGTTTTATAATTTTCCAAAATCATGTTTTAAAATAAGTAGTTTTGGGTTATACATTGTTCCAATAAATTTAAACTAAAAATTTTACTAATGAATTTCTTGACACCACATCTATCATTACTTTCTTAGAAATACCTTTTAACTAATGAGCCCACACTTTATAATAAGTTTTACTTTCATTCTCAACATTACCGCGGCCGTGCAAAATAAAATTTGTTAGAAACAAATAGTTTTTGCTCCACCTAACTGTAAATTCATATGCCAGTTTTGTTCCAGCTTAAAAATTTTTGTTTTTTTAACTATTCGTCTTCATTTTTACATGTCCGTATATTTACCTGTATTCCACATTATCCATCTGTCAGTATATTTGCTTTTGACAGCTCGTCCAACTCATTTATTTAATTTTGCATAAGAGCACAAAAAAAAAATCACCTAAAGTCTTATAAGATTTCTGCAAAAGCAGTTTACTGTGTAAAGTAGATGTCAGCAGTGGCTTAGCGGCCATGCCCGAACAAATGTAATTCAGAATTGTGTGTTGAAGGCCTCGCAGCTACATTGCATTTAACCCTTTCAATGGCTAAGCTAAACCAAGAACAAAATCATTTTTTGAAGTAATATTTCTATCTTTAGGTCATAAAAAGATGAAAAAAAACATAAATTTGATTTTTGCATGCGCTGCTTACGTTTTGCAAGCTTGTACTTGCTAAGAAATACTTAGTTACGTCATGTGTCCATTTTCTACTGGGTTGTGTTCAGTGTGCTCTTTAAAGCGCTCATTAATACATACTCAATATGGGAGAGTATAAATTCTTTCTACCTGATAACCTTGACGGCTACCTATTTTCTCACGAGCTGCGACCATCGAATGTTAAATAAAAGAAAACAAAATAAAAAGCGTGAGTCTCACACATTGTCCGCATTCAGCGGAGTCAACTTTGCACTTAAATTATTTATATAATTTTATAATGATAATAATTAACTTTATTAATTTACAGTTTTTCTGACGTTTAGAGTAAATTCCAGTCAGAGAAATGTTTACAACATAATAGTTTACAACAGTTGTGAACGACACACGTTCTCATGACACCTAATAGTTATTGTATCATGATAGTTTGTTTGAATTGAATTTTGACTGCAAGGCTACCGACATCTACGAGTCGTTTTTCTTTCCGTTCCTTTGAGAAAATTTGTTATCGCGATTATATTAAGACGAAAGGAACGCAGCTTAGATTTGTATGTTTGGTTTTTGTATTTGTATGTTTGGCTATGTCGGGAGTAGATGGCAGTCACCAATTATCTTATTCTCTCATTTAATAAATTATTTACAACTTATTGAAATTCTTGTCGCATTGTTGGTCAGCATTAATCTCTCTAGCTGTATTAAAAGCTTTGTATGTATAACTTGTGTATAACTTATAATGGAATCTTTGTCACTCACTTGCAATTTGGATTTAAGCAAAGCAACACCAAATAAAATTGAATTCTTTATAAATAAATACACAGGCTACTTTATAAATTTAAATTTTAACAACTTTTAAGAGTGGTTTTGAAAAAATAAAGGATGCATTATTTTAAGTTAAACATATAGTTTTTATATTAGTGAAATAATTACTAAAATTGGTTCAGTAGTTTTTAAGTTTAGCGTCGTCGCAGATACGTGAGAAGCCTTTTATATAATAGTATAGAGCAGAGATAAAGGTTTAGATGAGTGGCAGTAAGACCTAGTTTGTTTTTCGCAACCCGTTCGCAACCGTTTTTTTTTTTTGTTTTGTTTAAATAAATTGGTGTGGTGAAGTTGACCTAGTTTGTCGAGTAACCTTCCTGTCAAGCCAGGATCCCACCAGCTTCAGGAAGATAGAACGATATATATTATATATGTACTAATTGGAGCGGTGTTTTATTGTTTATCAGACCTTGTTTGTTACACGGACTCCGCCGATATCAGGATACAAAAATTGTTGCTACTTGACCGTGTTTGTCTTGACAACGCCATACTTGTAATGTTGTTGACTTAACCTTGTTTGTCTTGAAAACGCAACGCTGCTATGCTGTCTGATATCGTTTTGATTTAGCTTTTTTATTTTGTTAGTATTATTTTCTAATTTGCTAAAACTTTTAATTCTGTTAATAATACTTAATTTCAACCAATATCATATTTTATATTTTTGAATTTTATATTGCTATAAAACCTGTAAAGGGTAGTAACCAAATAAATAAATAAATATATGGCATTCTGTGCAGTAGAGGGTTAAAAAGGAACAAATTGCTCATATTACACTATGCGACAATTCAAGGGTCATGGAATCTAACGAAAAAGTGACCAACACAGACCAATGGTACTGATCTAGACCAACAAAGCCCTAAAAGGGTTTTGCAAAGTTAGCTCACTTTTAAATTTTAACATTGAAAGTTTGCTTCTTGCAGAGTATTTTTTACAATTGAAGTTCTCATAAGGGCGTATAAAATTAAAATTTTTTTCTAATTTCTCATTCTAAAAGGTCTCCAAAGTTCCAAAGTCTCCAAAGTTCCCAAAAAAAAGATGTCTCCCTTTCCCGCAAGGGTAAAGTTGTGTTTTGAGAAAAACAGTAAAAACTAACGATCTATAAATGCTTTGATTTTTGTAAGAAAAACTACATATGTCTTCTTACAAAAGTAAAAAGACTTAAACTAACAATATCCTGCCAAACAAGATGCCACTTTTTATTTTTACTCACAGTGTCCTGTGCGAAGGATATACGAATCCTAAGGTACACTTGAAATAGCACAGAACTTTTGATTGTTATCTGATTGTGTTAATTTTAGTGGCATTTATTAAAGTTTTTACGTTTTCCTTATATTTGGTGTATTTAAAATTTCCACATTTTTTGCCCATGCATTTACTGTTTTTTGAGAAAAGCTTACTTGATTTTCAACTTTTTAAAAAAAACATTAATATAAGACTATAATAATATATCTCAGGCATCAGAAGCGGTAAAATAATTTTCGCTTTTTGAATTCTTCAGATATCTCCTTTAAAATTATTATTTTTTAAAAAAAAACACATCTTAAAAGCAATTGTTAAATCAATTGAGACTCATCGAGTGGCAGGCTAAGAAACTCAAAACTTTAGTTTAATATTTTGGCAAATGATGAGGTGAGGTGTTTTGACGAAACAATAAATTTCATGCTAGGCAGAAACATTTTTTAAAAAATCGAAACACAAAAAAGAATCATGGCCTTAACCTGGTATTATTTTTTTAATAAAAAAATGCTTTCAGACAGTGTTTCGTTCAGAAATATTTTACGAATCCAAATTCACAAAATTATCTTCGGTACCACTTCTGATGCCAAAAATATATAAAACCTTTTCTTATCTTTTTTTAAAACTTATAAAATTGCATTCAAAATACATTTCTCGAAAACAAGAAAATGTTCTTGCGAAAAATATGCAAATATTTGATTCGCCAAATTTAAGGAAAACGAAAACACTTCAACCAATAACACCAAAATTTAGACAATCAGATAACAATCAAAAGTTCTGTGCTATTTCGAGTGTACCTTTGGATTCGAGTATCTCTCACACAAGAGAATGAGGGTAGAAATCGAGAGTTGCATCTTGTTTGGCGAGATATTTTTAGTTAAAGTCTGTATTTAATTTTGCTTTAAGACATATGCAGTTTTTCTTACAAAAATCAAAGCATTTATAGATCGTTATTTTGTACTATTTTTTCAAAAAAACAACTTTGTCCTTGTGTAAGAGGAAGACATCCTTTTTTTCTCTTTTTTTCAGTAGATCTTGACCACCATGCAACTTTTAAGACCTCTTAATATGTGAAAAAATTGTAATTCGATACGCCTTAATGAGCACTTTATTTTTAAAAAATACTCTACAACAGGCAAACTTTTAATGCCTATATCTTTTGAAAGCGAGCTAACTTTGCAAATTCCTTTTAGGCTTTTCTTACTATACACTAGTACTATCATCCTGTGTTGTCCGCTTTTCCGTTAGAAATATATGTTGCACAGTGTTATCGATGTGCTGAATGAGATCCAAAAGAAAAATATGCAAAACATTGTTCCCAATGTAGTTATTGCAGTAAGAATTCTGCTCACAATACCAGTTTCAGTTTCATAGGGAAAACGCTCATTCTCAAAACTCAAACTGATCAAAATCCATCTTCGAAATTTAATGGGACAAAAGATTAGCGATATAGCAATCATCTCAATTGAAAAAAGTCATCAACTCAATACGACGATATTATTGAAGAATTTGCAACGGCCAAAGCAAGATAGATGTAATTTTTGAAGCGAAGCTTTTTACGTCTCGTTTTGTGATTTGCTTGAGTAAAATCTGGAAAACGACACTTTTTTCCATATACCTTTTTCTTAGAATTGTTGTTGTATTCTTACTTGCGTCTATTACAACAAGAGAATATAAAATTAAAAATATTTCTTTGCAAGCGTGAGGATCGAACTCGCGCCTCCCGGTCGAGAGCTCTACACACTAACCACTTCTCTAAACTGACCATTTCCAAGTTCATCAAGTTGCAGTAGATGACAGGAATTTATTAAAGGGATTGCTCATTAGCTGCCCTACATATTCTATTGTGAATGCGTGAAGCTATAATGCAGTAGATCACAATTATCGATCAAATACTACGTTTCTATGTCGAGTTAAGTCAGGGTTGACTCGGGATTAGCTTACCATGGAATCACGAGTTGAGTTGAATTTCGTCAAATCCACGACACTTCTTAGATTTAACTGAGTTAGATTGGATGCGTTCTGGATATGAAACAGTTGCTAAACTGTTAAGCGAGGTTTGTTATTTGTTATTTTATATTATTTCTGTCACTACGCTGACATAAAATGTAACAAACCATTCAGCAGGCCCACAAAGTAGCGGAAACTAATACTGATTAAAGACTCAACATGTTTAGTAAATATTATACCTTCTGAACGCACACATATATACTAAGAAAAAATGGCGAATAGAATGGCCGAAGTCCAACTCGACTCTATGTTGTGCATGGAAACACTTTCGAGCTAGAAACGCCATTTTGTCAACTTGAAGAAAACCTAACCTAGGATCAACTCGCCATGGAAACATAGTAAAAAGCATTTTGCATTAGCTATCCAAACAACAAAAGAAGCAAGGTTCCATTGAACGGGTGGATTTTAATTGCGAATTCAGACATGAATGTTCATAGGCACTTAAGGCAAGGATGGTGGTCTAGCGCTCGAAAATTTAAAGTATTTTTAGGATTTTTTTTAAAAAGTTAAAATATTGAATAACGATATTTAAACATTTAAGGTGTTTTTTAACTCTCATTCATCATAAAAAAAATATTCGTTTTAATTTAAAAAATTGTTGATCTTGTTCAAAATGGCGGTGAATGAGACGCTCTCAAGGAAAAGGTGCATTGGCGGTGTAGATTTTGACTTTTCTATTTATCTGAAAAATAAAAACCTAGAATATTATTAATCACTATGAGTGCAGCTATGGCTGGCACTAGAAAAAAAGATATGAAAAATTGACAGAATGACGCGCTTTTGAAAATTAAGTTCTTAAAACAGCTTGTTTTCTACCGGTTATTAAGTGTAAAATATACGATGTTTTTTAAATAAAATTTTGATTCTAGTTCCAGCGATAGCCACCGTTGTTATGAATAGCAATTTAAAATTTCAGATGATTCGGCTAAATAGTTTTTGTTTTTTCTACAACACCATGCCGAAAAAAGTAGTTTCGAGATAAATGCGTATAAAGAGAATGAATGTAGACGAAACACTGTGGCTCGACACCTACTAAAACGTCTGTAGAAGTGAAAATACAATATTCAGTTGCTTTTTGACAAGACGTAATGTAAAGTAACGTAGAAATCTAAAATCCACGGACTTATACGTCCCGTCACGTTAATTTACGTTTATTAAAACCACTTGTAAAAGAAAGCACTGTTTCAAACAATAAGTGAAAGAACGCACTGCTCAACTGACATTAGAACACATTACGTTACTTCTATTTTAATTGGACATTAACGTCAGAAAGGCTATACATACTTTTGAAATATAAAAAAAATCAGTTTCCAAGCCTTAAACAATGCTGTTTTGATAAATATTATTTGCGAATGACAAGCGATTCAAATATTTGCACAACAAGATTAGGACAACTATTGATAAAGTATTTGCTAGAAATATCGATGACATTACATATTATTGATATTTCTGATGATATTTTAGATATTAAAACCCAATAATTTCATTAACATTTACAAAAATAATTCAAAATTAATGTAACATAATAATGTAAGGAAATAAGATTCACTGGTGGGAAATTATTTTTTAGTTAACATTAGGTATTTAAAAATTTTCAATTTAAAAATTTTTTTATTAAAAAACCATTAAATTATGAAACGTATAAAACTGCGAAAAAGCTTCGCTTCTCTCGTGTGTCCAGCTACGCATCTGTTTTTTCAATAAGTCTATGCTACACGCATTACAATGTAGGTAAAATTTTAACTTTTGAAAAGACACAAAAAAACGCCGAGACACGGAAAATGAATTTTCGGTCGTAGAATTTAGTGGCATACACAGTTTTTCCAAATCTTGAGATATTAAGATTTTGGATATTTGACCTTCATTTGACTTGTTTATAGTTTTTTAACAATTACTTTTTATTGTCTTTGAAAAAATACCTCCAACGTACAAATCCAGTTAGCCTTGTTGAATCTATGATTTATCAAAAGTTAAGCAATTTTGCTTTTTCTTTTATTCCAACTAAATTTCAATGTTAAAAGTAAAAACTTAAGAAAAAATCTTAAAATTTTTTACTCACATTAGTGTTTTTATTTCATAAGTAGATTAAATTCTGAAAATTTAAGCACATCGGAGGTGGTTAAAATGTTTGGTCTCTAAAAATAAGTAAAATATACATAAAAATCAGTCTAAAAGTAACTATATTTCAATCGCAAATATCTCGAGATTTTGATCTAATTGGAAAAACTGAGTATGCCACCAAATTTTGCGACCAAAAAATAAGCTTACGTGTCTCAGGATTTTCTTTTGTCTTTTTGACGTCCCAACAGTGTTATGTACATTAGAGTGGACGCACATGGTAAAGGAATATTTCTTTTCAATAACGTTAAATAGCCTCAAAATGTGCCATTTGGTGCCAAATTTAAGAATCCAAAATTTTATTCAGCTTGAATGACCGCAACATGCCACCTCTTGGGCCTAAAGTTGGACCTAAAGACCATTTTTTGACGTATTTGGGCCATAGCATCTATATACATGAAAACACGTCATTGGAGTGCACTAAACATTTGTAGGTTGTGATAATACAAACATTTTCATGTATTGTTCGGTTATCTGAAATTTCTAGTTTTCGAGATATATATATTTTAAGGAAAAATTGAGGATATACTCAAATTTCCATTTTGCTCAGTTTTATATTTTAAATTAAAAACCGGTATCTAATTTAATTAAATAAATTAAAATTAATAAATAAATAAATTAAGTAAATTAAATTAAAATTAATTAAGTAAGATCGGTATCTAATTTAAGCTAATTAACGGATCTAATTTAATTAAGTCAATCTATGGCGCGTCTTTTTATATATAAAATTTTGTTCTATGAACAATCCTTAACCCACACCGGCCCAAAATTGACAAAACTTGCGACTTGGTCAACTAATGACGTCGCAATAGATTCGCAAAACCTATTTTTAAAATAGCTAAATAGCCCCAAGCTCCCTCGAATGACCACTAGTAATTCAAATTAAGGTCCAATATGAAGCAGATAAATGGTTGATTGCTTTTATTGAAAAAGATAAAAATTAATCCATAAAAAAAATTATATTAAGTCAATATATATAATTGTCGGTATTTATCAATAAGTCGATATTATATTCAATATATAAAATGATTTTCATTAGAATACATAAAAAGATGAAATCCATAATGAAAAAAAGTCCATTTTTATTATTATACATTAAAAATTAATTCCATAATTCTGTTTATAAATTAATTTGTATCAGAATACAGGAACAATTATTCTTTATGGAGTAGTTTGGATTTCATGTGTGATGGTAGCTTCTTTCTATACCACTCAACACTTTGCAGCAAACTATGTCTGTCATCTTCATCATGCGTCAATGCTCGATTATAGTCAGTGATCAATTTAACGGCTCTTTCAGCTGGATCATTTACAACATATACACTTTTGCATATTTTAAACAAGGGTCATATTCCAGAAATTCCGTAGAAATCTCTAGGCGTTCCAAAAACGGTTTAGTTCTTAGAGTTACAAAATCACACAAAGATCTCCATGCAAACTGTTTATAAACTTCTTCGCTGACGTCGTCGACATCATCATCGTCCTCGAGCTATAACCATTTTTCTTCTCATTTCTATGTTTATGCTTTCGTCGAAAAAGGCAAATCCCATTACCTCCTCAGATATATACCAGAGGTGGTTTCTGGACATTTTCAAAACTTGTTCCTTCGACTGTAATTTTGCACTCACAATATTATTTTGAATTTTTCCAATTAAGCCATTTATTAATTATTGCGAGTGTCGATTGGCGATTGTTGATATTTTATTTTTTTTTTTATAAATTTGGTGACAGTTAAATTTAAAAACTTACGATCTTTTATTTGGAAATAAAATTTACTGTAAATCACGCTGAAAATAAACAAAATGTCAAACGGCTGTTTAAAATTCAGTAAACAATTCACAATAGTGTACATTTTTGTCGATAGGGTCGAACACAATACCAACACGAAATTAAATCAACACAATCGACTGCATTCTATTCTACCGCCTATTGGCTCTCGCAATAGGGCTGTTACGCTTTTATTTTAAAGATCTCCTTTGAAATAAACTAATTTACAACTTTTCTGACTTTAGTGCAACAACAAATTCAGAAAAAACATCGCTCACTAAGGTATCGCTACCACAAAAGCTCAAAGCAGTTGACTCCGCTGAATGGGCTATTTTCGACGTATTTTCCCTAATTGTTAGTTATTCGTCTGGGAACCGCATGATTTTCAACGATTTTGTAACAATTACGTGTCCCAAATATCATTAAGTGTCCCATATATCACACTTTTTCCGGACGCCATATTGGATCCGTCATACTAGATTCCTATAGATGCCTTGGTGACACTTAGCCATTATATATAGATCTCAAATTTTAAAAATCGGTTTTGCGAGTGTATTGCGACGTCATTAGTTAACCAAGTCGTAAGTTTTGCCAGTTATGGGCCGGTGTGGGTTAAGGATGGGTCGTAAAACATGTATCAAAAGACGCGCCATAGATTGACAAAATTAAATTAGATCAGTATATTAGCGTATTTAGATCGGTTTTATAATTTAAAATGTAAAACTGAGAAAAATGGGACTTTCAATATCCTCAATTTTTCCTTAAAATATATATATCTAAAAAAGTAGAAAATTCAGATAATCAATCAAAATGTTTGTATTATTACAACCTACAAATGTATAGTACACCCCAATGACGTGTTTCTATGTATATAGATGCTATGGGACAAATACGCCAAAAAATAGTCTTTAGGTCCAACTTTAGGCCCAAATGGCGGCATGTTGCTGTCATTCAATCTGAATAAAATTTTGAAATCTTAAATTTGGCGCCAAATGGCACATTTTGACGCTGTTTAACATTGAATTTTCGAAAAAAGTTCATAAGGACCACTCTAATGTACGTATCTATTTTAAAGATTTTAATAAATTTGGATATGTTTTAACGTAAGCACTTTTCTACATTTTCCCACAAATCTTCTCTCCCTTTGAAATGATATATTAAAAAAATTGGAAAGGGAGCATAGAGAATTCTGTACCAGGGCTCCAAAGATGCTTGGAATGGCGCTGTATAACACTAATATGAACGTGTTTTTAAAAAAGTCGATTCATCGTAAGCCAACTTAACTCTCTAACGCTCACAAAAGTCACACTGAGGGAAATTTTTAGTAAAAAATTCCTTACATTTTGCGTCATTCCTGAAACTACTCAAAAACACACAAAATGGATACAAATAAATTTCATGACGAAGAGCTGGCCTCAAGAGGTTTTAACGTTCCTTGGGGCCAAATAGTATAAAGAAACAACAATTCTAGCTTCAAGTTTTATGTATACGTTTATATATTTTTCACATGAAATAAGTGCACTTTTGGCGGAATTATTTTATTTTAGAGTTATTAAGCTAATTAATTATTTAGATTTATTGAAAAAGTCTATTTTTTACGCCACCTAGCGAGAAGAAGATGCATTATTTTGGAATGTCAAGTCTCTATGTATTATAGCATGACGGGACATAGCCACAGGGACATAGACACAAATTTAAAAATGGGGATTATGTCCACTTTTCTTGATACATAATCCCAAAAATTGGATTTAGGATTATGGCCAGTTTCAAAGAGGTCATAAGCCCAAAACAAAGAGGACGTAATTCGAAAGTAAATTTCATCATAAAAAATTGATTAGCCTTGTACGGAATGGTTATGACAATATTCTCTGCAAGGGCAAATCTCCTAAGCGGTCATAATCTCAAATCAAATTTTTGGGATTATGTCCGCAAAATAAGAGGACACAGTTTCAAACTTGAAATTTTGGGATTATGTCCCGTCACCGTATTATAGTCTTCTCACAATAAATGTTTTAAATTGAGTATTTTTTCCCAACTAGATTTGGAATTTTATGGCTAGATCAATAATTAAAATCAAGATAATAAACAAAAATTTTTTAAGCGTTCGCTCACCTTTTTAAAAAATATTTTTTTTGAAAATGAAAGTTATATATTTATATAAAGATGTATCCTACAAACCTGTATATAAGTTTTCTTCTGACACTCCGCTTAAAGAAGCCCGAGCAGCCATTGCACGCTAATATACCATAATGCTTTCCGGAGCTTGTATCGCCACAAACAACACAAATGAGTCCTATATTTTGACCCTTGCAACGTGGCGGTGGATTTTTTTTTGCATCGTTCGTATATGTAGAGTCTGTTGCACTACGTAGACTCCATGGTACCAGTCGATTGGGTGGCGAAAAGCGACCTTCCTTTGAATTCTGTACTCCTGTAATGTATACAAAAAATAAAACTAAGATGTGCTATAAATTCTACATGCTTAATCTTTACTTGAACATATTAACCAATTATTATTATAAAACTCCTTGCGATGTGACATGAAATTGTGACACAAGCAATGTGAGCATGTGCAGTTTTCCATATATTCATTAAAATATACAAATATACATTCAATTAGGGTGACTCATCAGATTGAGTACAAACTTTACCCCTGGGACAATGTTGGCCAATCGCACCCTAATTTGATTATAGTGATTTTTTAATGCACTAAGCCCTTAGCTTTGACTTCATGCTTTGCGTTTGTTGTATTCATTTGGGCACCAGAATACCAACTGTGGCTTAAGAGCACAAGGATTAAAATCATATGTTGGGATTTAATCGGGATATTAAGTGAATTTATATTCAAGTAAACTGTAAAACCGAAAAGTTATTAAAGCAATTGGAAAAAATTTACATTATGTATTTTGTATTATTTATAGCGTAGCATTAAGCATACTTTCTTTTATAAAGTTTTTATAAGGAGCAGGTGTTGTATTCGTTAAAATTTTTGTGGTTTTAAAGGAATCAAATTTTTCCTTTCCATTTTTCTTTTTTTAAAATAAGACATATTTCCAGAGTATATTTATAAAAACTATCTCTAAGGAAAGTCTTCTAAATTTTAAATAAAATAAAACCAGACTTAATTTTAAACCATTTTTTTGTGAATACTACTTTGACACAATTGCTTTGATTCAATATATTTTTAAATGCAATTTTCTAATGTTATAAGACACATTTTTACTTATTTATTACTTTTTAAAAACTAAGTTTTATTTTTCGTAGACCAGAAGTGATGGTGCCAACATTATCTGAGGGGTCAAGCAATAAAAATCTGTTAATATAGTCTTAGACCTTAATTTAACTCACAAAAGAGCAAATTAAAAATTCCAAAGGTAAAAAATAAATTTATCTTATTTCTTCATTTCTTAAAACCACTGATAATAAAAGCTTACGTGAACAAAAAATGATCATCCTTAGACGACTTCTTATACTGTATTTCTACGTAAGTGCTTTGTTTCGTTAAAGTTTGAATTTTTAAAAAGAATGCTAATAAAAATTTTTTGAGGGAAGTGGCAGAAAATTTTATCATATAATTATAACTAGCTAAAACCCGCCGCGTTGCTGCCACGCTCTCTTGCATGTGTAAATTGAGGTCGAATACTGAATTTCGATGCTGTGCGACCTATTGGGGGTTGGAATTAATTTTAAAGGTTTTTTTTCAGTTCTTGAGCATTTATTTAGAAACAACGGTACAATGTATGTTATTCAAAGTATTGTCCATCGTTAGCTACAACATTTTCCCATCTTTCTGGCAGCATATGGATTCCGCGCCGGAAGAACGATTCGTCTTTTGAGGCAATCCACGAATCAACCCATTTTTTGGTATCCTCGTAAGAAGTGAAGCGCTGCTCAGCCAAGCCATGCGTCATCGATCTGAATAGGTGGTAGTCGGAAGGGGCTATGTCTGGGCTATAAGGCGGGTGGGGTAGCACATCCCAATTCAGCGCCTCCAACGTTTCCTTGACGGTTCTTGCACCATGTGGCCGTGCGTTGTCATGTTGAAAAACCACTTTGTCGTGTCTTTTGGCATATTCCGGCCGTTTAACCTTTAATTCTCGGCTCAACTGCATCAATTGTTGTTGGTAGCGTTCCCCAGTGATGGTTTCGTTAGGTTTTAGCAGCTCATAGTACACGACACCCTTCTGATCCCACCAAATACACAGCATAAGCTTGGCGCCACGAATATTCGACTTGGCCCTCGATGTTGATGCATGGCCGGTTGGTCCCCACGATTTTTTTCGCTTAGGATTATCGTAATGGATCCACTTTTCATCGCCAGTGACAATACGATGCAAAAAACTCTTCCTTTTATGCCGTTGAAGCAGTTGTTCGCACATGCAAAATCGCCGTTCAACGTCTCTCGGCTTCAACTGGTACGGCACCCAATTTCCTTGCTTTTGAATCATTCCCATGGCCTTCAAGCGTTTGCCGACCGTTGATAAGTCGACTCCCAATGATTCTGACAATTCTTGAAGGGTTTGACACAGGTCTTCATCGAGCAAAGCCTCCAATTCCTCATCTTCAAACTTTTTCGGCTGACCCGGACGCTCTTTGTCTTCCGTATCAAAATCACCACTTTTAAACCGACGGAACCAGTACTCACAAGTAGAAATCGATGGAGCATAGTCCCCGTAAGCCTCAGTAAGCGTGCGTTGTGCTTCAACCGCTTTTTTCTTCAAATGGAAGCACAAAAGTAAACCTTCCCGCAAATTGCGTTTTGTTGGAACGAAAGTCGACATGTTCACAGAGAAAAAAATATATGTTGTTTACACTTCAGTGGAATGACACATACTAAAAAATGAAGCTTAGACAATGTGCTTTGAAATGAATATAGTCACAGGTACGCCCGATGCGATCTATTGATAGTTACGCCATCTCTTAGAAAACCTTTAAAACTAATTCCAATCCCCAATATAAATCCAAAGCTGCTAGATATCTCAACGCCCATTATATGTGATCGATGAAACTGAATGTGTAAATTAAGGTCGAATACGGAATTCCGACGCTGTGCGATCTATAACTCCAAAGCAATTCGATATCGCAAATTTTGGTCAAATAAGAGGTCCCTTGGCAAACGCCCATTCAATTTAATCAATGAGCATGTGTACATTTGGGTCGAATACTGAGTTCCGATGCTTTGCGACAAATAACTCAGAAGCTATTGGATATCGCAAATTTGTGTTGTATGGGAGTTGTCACTCTCCCTTGTCCAACGCTCAAAAAATGTTACCAATGAAAGTGCATGTGTAAATTCGGATCGAATACTGAATTCCGACGCAGTGCGACCTGTAATTCCAAAGCTATTCGATAGTAAAAATCTGGGTTGTATGGGGGATGCCAGTCCCCCTTTTCCTACGCCCATAAAATGTTATTAATGAAACTGCATGTATAAATTGAGGTCGAATACTGAATTCTGACGCTGTGTTACCCATAACTTTAAAGCTATTCGATTTTGCGTGTTTGGGTTGTACTTGTTTAACGCCATAAAATGTTTTCAGTAAAACTGCATGTGTAAATTTAGGTCGATTACTGAATTTCGATGCTGTGCGACTTATAACTTCAAAGCTATTCGATAGCACAAATTTTGGTTATATAGGGGGGGAAGTGAAACTCCACCGTTTCCTACGTCATTAAATGTTATTAATGAAACTGCATGCATAAATTGATGTCGAATACTGAATTCCGATGCTGTGTGACCTGTAACTCTAAAAATATTCGATATCGCATGTTCTGGTTGTATCGGAGGTTCCACTCTCCCTTGTTTAACTCCAATAAAATGTCATCAGTGGAACGACATTTGTAAATTGTGGTTGAATATCGAATTTCGAGTCTGTGCGACCCATAACTTCAAAGCAATTTGATATCGCGAATTTTTTATATATTTGTGGGCGGTACAAGGGGGTGTGGCAATTTTTTCTTAAACCATCTCGTACTCGAAACAAATCCACTGTCAAAATTTTAGCTGATCGGACCAGTAATTTCGAAGTCTCTTTATCTTTTCTTAAAAGTAGGCGTAGCTACAGTGAGACCACGCCCATTTTAAGCAAAGTTACCGATAGTTATCATACGAATTTAATTACCAAATTTTAGTTTAATACGACAAAAACTGTTTTAAATATAGCATTTTTATTGATGGGTGGTAAAAGGGGGTGTGGCAAATTTTAAATATGCCTATATTGTTTGCGAAAGTGCAAGCAATAAGTTGACAAAGTTTTATCGCAATTGGTTGAACGGTATTGCAGCGCATAGCGAACGAACAAACGAGCAAACAAACAAACATTCATTTTTTTATATTAGATAAAATAATATTTTTCATTATTCTATATATATTAGAGTGGACTTTATTTATTGGAAAAATTTCCAAGCACTTCATGGAGTGTCCCAAAGGCTCAAACTGCGCTAATGGATAAAAAAAACCGTGTAAAATTTTTGTAAGATCTGATGCATATATACCCGTGCGCACACGGCTTAAACTTAAAGTTTGCACAAGTGCATGAAAGAAAATTTTTTTTTTAATATTTTAATTTGCAATTCCATTTGAAATAAGGAAACAATTAAGATTTTTGTTTTTTCCAAAAAATTTTTAGTTTAATAAGGGTATTCACCTCAAATTACTTGAGTAAGTCAGGGGTACAAAATCTTTATTTTTAGATTTTCCCAGCAGTATTTGTATTATTTTCGACTAATCTCGGTGCGCTGATTTCAAAACTATTATTTCTTTTTTTCTAGTAACACCAGTTTTTGAGATAAACGTCAGTGAAATCGTTCAATGAAAACTTAAGTGAATTTTAAATCTGCTGATGCTAGAAAAAAATGTAATAATATTTTTGAAATCAGCGCACCAAGATTAGTCGAAAATAATACAAATACTGCTGGGAAAATCCAAAAATAAAAGTTTTTTCCCCCTGAGTTATTCAAGTTATTTAAGGTGAATACCCTTATTAAACTGAAGAATTTTTGGAAAAAAAATCTTAACTGTTTCCTTATTCCAAATGGAATTGCATATAAAAATATTTAAAAAAAAAACATTTATTTTTCTTTCATGCACTTGTGCAAACGTTAGCCGTGTGCGCACGGGCTTATATGCATTCGATCTTGCTAAAATTTTTTACGAATTTTTTTAATAAGAATTACAACAGTTTGAGTTCTTGGGGTGGTCTTTTTAAATAAGGTCCACTCTAATATATATATTAAAGATTCTTGAAGGAGTTTTTTGGATATTAAAGTGATTAAAAAAAAAACCTATTCGATGTTCGCAGTTTTAATCTTTTCTATTGACCTAAAAAACATCCCTTGGGAGGCGCAACTTAATTGGTAAAAGTTTGGAGGTGTTCTTTTCGTTTTTGTTTTAGTTAATCAGTTTTCCTTAAGATTTGTATGGAGGAAAAGTGCGTTTTGTAGTCTGGCTAATTTGTAAGCCATTCTTATGAGTTAAAGTTATTTAAAATACTTCTTTATCATTATTCTATTTTTTATCAAGATGCTGTCAATGAAAGCTTAAAAGCAAAAAAAAATGAAAACGATCGAGTTTTCGTTACACCATTAATGACAAAGTATGGTATATCATGCGCGATAAAAGCATTTTTGAAAAGTTCCTCAAAAATCCGCAGCCACTGTAAAGCTTTTGCTTCCAACAGTGAGCGATAGCTTTTCCCAAAAAAGTTCTAAAATTGACATTTAAGGCCTTTTTATTTACTTTTTCGCGCCAGTTCGTGCAGTATTTAAAAAAAGGGAAAAATTGCACTCAGGTGAGTTATTTTGATTTATAAACATCATGAAAAAAGGAAATATAATTAAAAAAGTGCATTAGGTTAAAGCTGAATGCCTACACAGAAAGAAATATTGATTGTAGATATAGCAAATGATATAAATTAAGCATCGATAAGCAAAGAAATTTGTTAGTTTAGTGCACAAAATTTTGATTTTCAATTAAACGACAAAAAATTGTTTGTCAATGCAGTTAAAAAAAATAATTATGATCTGGTTGCTTCCATGCGTTAATGGAATGAATCATAGTCTTTATTAAAATATTTTTAATAACTAATTTGTATTTATAGCAAAATTTAATTTCAATTCAGCAAAGTGATTAACAAATAAAAGATGGTACCGTTATCACAATTTTATCTTTTAATATGTTTAATTTATCAACAAAACATTTAATTAAAAGGTTTACTTTAATTTCTATGTGTTCGTTTTCTTTCTTCTTTTTTTTGCAAAGAAAAACGAACAATGCGTGATTTTCGAAACCATATTGATCAAAGAAGCTAAACTTTTAATTGATTAAGCTATCAAAGTTCCGTTACTTCTGTAACGTATACCGAATTATTCTTTGTTCTTCACTTTTGATAAATGAATGTTGTCAATTTATGATTTTTAAAATCCTTTTTACGTATTTCGCAACGAGTCATTTTATTCTTATATTGTTAATGTTTTAAACTGACTTTAAATACAATCGAAGGAATAATGGCAAAAAACATGATATGACACCGATACAAAAATTTTAAATAACAGACTAAAGTTGTGAACACATATGCTAAAATAAGGTGCGTGAAGGCACTATAACAAAAAAAAAACAAATGGCCTTCAAAATATTAATTAATTATTGTACTCTTACAATTAGTGTTCAACTTGAGGCTTCATAGCATTCCGTTGCAGAAAATAAATCATTTATTTTGTCGTTCTTTAAAATTAAATTGGTAATTTCAATATAAAACATTTAAGTTCTTATGTTTGAACTCAGCTTAACTTATTGCCATACTATATTTCAATAAACTTCAACAATTATCGTCAAACCCCCAATCAAAGACGCAACACTTCAAATATTAAATTAATGCGGTAACACTGTTTCATTTTGTCACACTTTCTTCTTTCATTCTTGTAATGCGACCTATACACGGTCAATCATTTGACGTCAATCAGGTATATGTGTTAGTAAATATTTGTTTGTTACTTAGATACGTTGATGGCTTGATTGATCAAAACCTAAATTATTAGATATTTTGCAATGCTGGTCAAGCGGCTGGTTGTGTGTAAGGAGTTGATTGATCAATCTTTAGTTTGATTTCGTCGTGCAGTAAACATGACTGCAGGAAAAAAAGAGCTATAAATAATAAATTTAAGAGGACAAACACTTTTTGGAAGAGTTTATTGACTCTTTTCCTTTTATTTTTACGCTTTTTAATGCGTATCTAATAATTACTTGATAAGCAAGTAACGCAATTAGCTCGATACAATCGTCTGTTTAACTTATCGTACGTCTGTGTTCCATAAAAAAAAATGCAGAATGAAAATTTGATGATATGATTGATGTGTGTAAAGGCGAATTTACACATTTCATTAAAAACGATGATAGTGAACGTTGAACGATGACAGTGAATCAATTTTTAATTTACATTATTCAAAGTGTAAATTTGAAATTTGATGGATGATTCGGTGTTGAATGTCAAAATATATTCTCTGGCTGATTAATTTTATTGACTTTTAAAAAATTAAGTAAATAAAAGCTATTCAGTAATAAAAAAAAATATAAAATTTCTGCTTCAAATTATGTTAACACCTTTCAATTGTGTTTTAGTACGAATGACACATCAGTTCGGTTTGCTTTCACTTTCATCAAAAGTAGGAAGACCTTCACTTCTTTCACTGTTCAATGTGGATGACAATCATCTTCATTTTAAAGATGAAACTCAATTTACATTTTACAAATCAGATGATTCATCCAAAGTGAAGGATGATAGTGAATCGTGTAAATTCGCCTTAAGGGCTAGCATCAATCCACACGTACACATGTTGGACGTCAAATGATTGACCGTGTTAGGTGCGCATAAAGCATCTCATTTGGTTTGCAGCTGCAGCTAAGCTTAAGTGAATATAATTATTAAAAGTGTAAAATTAAGTGCATCATAAACATTGACACAATATATTGTAAATTAAAGTGAACTATTTAAGTTAACAATTTGATTACTTTTTAGAAAACATAAAATGTATTAAATGTTTCATAAACTGCAATAAAAAGTCGGAGGATCTAATAACTGATGCAATAGTTTGCTTTTTTGCAGAAGTTAGTAAACACTATTGAAAAATAGTGAGTGTTTACTGACGCTAAAGACTGCCGTGACATATTATTATGTATTTTAATGTAGTTTTTTGTAAATATCTAAACAAAAAGCAAAGTAATCCATCATTTATTAAATGCTCTGTGCTTTTATATTGAAGTGAACATAATCTTTTTTAGAATTGAAAACCTGATGTGATCATTTTAACCTTGTTTCCAAAAGTTTGTGTTTTCTATGCCAAAATGAAGTGTTTTAAATGCGACCATTCATTTAGTAAGACTTTCAAATTATTCGTAGAAATAAATTAAGAAATTGAAAATTTTGGAAATCTATATAAATAAAAATCAAATGTCGTTCGTTGGTATTGCATCAGTTGAGAACGGCTGAACCGATTTGGATAATTTTTTTTTTTAAATGTTCGTAATAGTCCAACTTAGGTTTTTACGGAAAGAAAAATTGACCACGCCCACTTTGCGCCCACTTTTATGATTTATCCAAAATCGGAAAACGGCTGGACCGATTTGGATAATTTTTTTTTAATGTTCATAGTAATCCAATTTAAGTTTTGTCGGAAAGAAAAATTGACCACGCCCACTTTTGCGCCCACTGTTTTGATATCTATATAAATAAAAATCAAATGTCGTTCGTTGGTAATTGAATCAGTTGAGAACGGCTGGACCGATTTGGATATTTTTTTAAAATGTTCGTAATAGTCCAACTTAGGTTTTTACGGAAAGAAAAATTGACCACGCCCACTTTTACGCCCACTTTTTTATTTATCTAAAATCGGAAAACGGCTACACCGATTTGGCTAATTTATTTTTTAAATGTTCGTAGTAATCCATTTTAAGTTTTTACTGAAGAAAAATTGACCACTCCCACTTTTACGCCCACTTTTTTTATATATACCTAAAATCGTAGAACGCCTGCGCCAATTTGGCTAACTTTTTTAAAATGTTTGTAATAGTCTACAAACGTTTTTTGCAGAAAGAAAAAATGGGCGTTGGACAAGGGGGCGTGGCACTCTCATACAACCCAAATTTGCGATATCGAATAGCTTTTTAGTTACAGACCGCACAGGCTCGGAATGTAATATTCGAACTCAATTTACACATTAAGTTTAACTGATAACATTTTATGGTGTTGGACAAGGGGGCGTGGCACCTCCCATACAACCCAAATTTGAGATATCGAATAGCTTTTGAGTTATAGTTCGCACAGCCATGGAATTGGGTTTTCGACCACAATTTACACGTGCCGTTTTACTGATAAAATTTTATGGGCGTTGGGAAAGGGAGCGTGGCACCTCCCTTAAAACCCACATTTAATATTTTGAATAGCTTTTGCGTTATAATTCACACAGCCCCGGAATTCAGTATTCGACGAAAATTTACACGTGCTGTTTTACTGATAACATTTTATGGGCGTTGTACAAGGGGCGTGGCTCCTCCCTTGCAACCAGAATTTGCGATATCGAATAGCTTTGGAGTTATAGACCTCCACAGCCTCGGTATTCGAGCACAATTTGCACATGTCGTTTTACTGATAACATTTTATGGACGTATGGTGTGGCAACCTCCCATAATTTGCGATATCGAATAGCTTTTCAGTTACAGCTCGCACAGCCTCGGAATTCGGTATTCTACCACAATTTACACACGCCATTCAGGGGGCGTGGCACCTCCCATACAACCCAAATATGCGATTTGCGATATCGAATAGCTTTGAAGTTATAGCCTAAGAATTCATTATTCTACCACGATTTACACATGCCGTTTCACTAATCAAATTTTATGGGAGTTAAACAAAGGGGCGTGGCACCTCTCATTCAACCCAAATTTAGATCAACCCAATGCAAGTTCACTGATAACATTTTATGGAAGTTTGGCAACGGGGGCGTGGCAGCAACGCGCCGGGTTCCAGCTAGTTTTTATAATATAATTTGGAAAAAATTATAAGTGATGTCACATTTTTCACTTTTTAACACTCGCATACTTACGACTTTATAATTCCAAACCAAGATTACTGAGATTTCTAACTAGTCTTCTTTATTTAACATTGACTGACTTTATTTATTCATGGATTCAGAAGAAAATGCAGAGCATATAGTAAATATGATGAGAAGTGAAGACATAACTCCAGAGGACTTCACAAGTTTTTGGAAACAGTGCTTCGAATACCGCTCAAAAACAATATCCGAATCAAGGTCAACTGAAGAGATTTTGCAAAAGTGGCCAGGATTTAGGCGACCATCAGGCTATCGTTTTGTAAGAAATTTTTTTATAGTGAAGTAAAAAACATCAATTTTTATTTCTATATAACTCCCAACTAGAACTAATGGTCCACATTTGGGTTTTAGCGACGTCGTAGCGTTTATTTTTGTGTCAAAATTGACTTGATGTTACGTATTGGTTACGTTGCAGAATCTACTATGATTTGAAAGTGGTGCAACACAATGTCGACATTGTGTTAGTGAAAATTACTTTGAAGTGACTTATCACATTTTAGTAAACACATTTATATATAAATGCATTACAGGGTTGCCAATTGCAAAAAAAATAAATTTTGTTTACATGTTTTGTTTACATTTTGCAGCCATAAATATAATTATTTTATAATTAAAATTTATGTAATATATAGGAGTATAACATAATCTTAAATGTTTTTTGATATTATTTGGAGCTAAATGTGGATGGGAAAGAAGATTTTCGGTTAAATAACAGCCAAAACTTCTTAAGAATTTAAGCGCACGCTGAATTCAGAAAATATTGCAACAATTTCATACATTAATAAAAAATGTTTAAATATAATAATAATTTGCGTCCACCATTTTAAATAGCAAGAGCCTACGCTTGGGTCGCAATTAGCTAATTGTTACAAAATGTACATCTTTATGAATGATGAGTGATGCCTACACATGGGTCGCAATTAGCTAATTATTACAAAATGTACATCTTGATGAATGATGAGTGATGCATTTTTTAAAGGTAACACTTGAAAAATCGTTACAACATTCTGTGACCTAGTGGTAAAGTAGTATCCTAGGAATTTTTACAAACTTTTCCCACAAAATATTTTCCAAATCAGTATCGCTGCAACGTCGTCGTGTAAAAAATGTGTCTTAAGTAACCTGTGGTCGCAAAATTCTACTTGGGCTATACATATCGCACTTTAACCACAATAAGGGCAAAACTGAAAATTTTTGGATTTTGACTTTTTAATATAAAACAATTCATAATTCATATCTCCATCGACTGTAAAAATTTTTTAATAATCTTATTTCACTTTAATTTAAAAAATTACATATTGTTTCTTTGTTAAAGTGCCTCTACACTATATGTTTCATACATATGACACGTCAAAAATTACAAATAGTTTTTAGCTACAGATAGTGTGGAACATACGAAAATGTCGTTTTGAAATGTCGTTTGTATTTGATTCTGTAAATTTTTGAATTACAACAGTCTCTAATTTCGTATGTTTTTCCATCTGTACAAAATGTCAGTTTGATAAATTTTTTATGTGAAAATAGAAGAAAAGGCAAATTTTAAGATATTTATTCAATAAATTGATTTTTAATGATTTTATTCTTAGTTTGAATGACCAAAGGTAGACACTTTAGAGCTTTATGGCTTACAAAAATTTCAAAAGCTGTATTTTATTTTCAAATAACGTGTCAGATAGTGTGGAGACAAAAGAAAAACTGAATGGCAAAAACTAAATTTTGACACACAGATGAAATTCGGTATGTAATTTTTTTGACATATCATCTGTATGAAACATATAGTCTGGGGGCACCTTTAGAGTTGCTTGAAAAACGAAATGGTTTTTTGGCTCTCTTGAGAATTTGAAAATTTTGAGTTGAGTTCCTATTGTAGTTAGGGTGCTATATATGCGAAAATTGAACTAATTGAATTACTATTTTTAAGATTGATATTGATTTTAGTTTGAAGTATTTGGATTCAAGTACAATTTGATCGAAATGGGAAGAAAATGTGGACAAGTAAGTTAAGTTAATGAAGATGAAAATTATTGCCGCTGGTGTCTCACATCAACTGGAAAGTCTTAAAGAAGGCAAGTGAAACAACCAAAACAATAACTTCAAATATATAAATTGATTTATTTATAGATTCCAGAGATCTTCCAATTCTTTGGTTTCTGCACTATTTATTTCCACCGACAACTTCGAGCATAACAAATTCTTTTGGATACATAAAAAGAAAACGTTTAACCATATGCGAATCTCAAGAATCATTTATATTAATTGGGAAAACGTCAAATGACCTCGAGAATAAACTCAATATTTTCAAACTACAAAAAGCGAACATACAGCCATGTTTGTTTATAGTGGGTGAACTTAATGATGTGAAAGAAATATTTGTATACTTTGATGAAATTTGGTACCCTATTTTAAGTTGTATCCGTGCGGCTAATATATGCTCTAAAATTTTCTTTATTTTATAATTGAATTATCCAGAATAATCATCTTTGTTTTATAATTTCGTACAAAACTTTTTTTACAATATAGAAATTAAGCGAAAGAGTACAAAAATATCAACGATAACACTGTAAGTAGGTGAAAATGACACACTAAAACGCCGAGACACGTCAACCTAATTTTGGATCGTAGAATGCAGTGGTGTACCACGTTTTGAAAAGTTAGCTCAAAATCACGAGATATTTCGCTTTTAAATTTGTAGTAGATTTAAGGCGATTTTTGATTTTATTTGAATGAAAAAATTTTAAAAATTTCCCAGCTAGACACCTAACTGTTAAATATTCCGTATATATGGCATATACGTAGCGACCTTGACGTTAAAGTCATATAAAATTCTCCATACATTGTACGTTAAATTTGTTCTACCAAAATACTATTTATATGGACAGACGCTCATCTGTGTGATCTGGCATCTCTGTCTGCCACACATGTTTTAGCCATAAAAAAAGTTTAGCTGAACTGCTCGCACCAATAAGAAAATCTGCTTTGCAATCTTCTCCCCCCATGCCGCTATATCATGACCACCCCCTAGCCCAGAGAATAGAACTCTGACGTTTATTTTAAATTACAAAGACAATTTTTGAATCCATTTTTATTTCTTTTTTGCAATGCATAAATTACCTTAAGGTTACGGGTTAAAATATTACGGCTTTAAAAATTAGAACAAAAACAAACACAATGCATATAAAATCCATGGGTTTTGCAATTATTTCCTTACAACAGCAATAGCTCCAGCGACAGCAGCAGTTGTTTGAGTTGCGATTGTGGTCAATCCAGATAATGGAAATGTTTTTCAGGAATCCTATTTAGTCTTCTAAAAAGATAAAAAATGTTGAATTGGTTTATTTGGTTTGTATTATTTGCATACTTCCCTTCGATTGTCTGCTAATTTTGTTTGGTTTGTTATTTTTGTTGCTAGTTTGTTATATTTTTGACCGTAAAAAAGCGAGATATATAAACATACATAACTTTCCTTGTTTAACATAACAACAGAACGTATGAATGTATTGCTGAAAACCAAATTTTGTTTCATTGTGTTTGTGAAGACGTTAGAGCTGTCCAGCTGGGTTGTTTAAAATCAATTTGTTTATTATTTATTTGTCAAAATTTATATCTAGAAATAATGGACGTCCATTTTCAAGCGGACATGGAACTATATTTGCTCTTATTTTGATTTTATAAATTTTTTTGCATTTATTCAATTTTTACTCTTTGTTTGCAATCGACCAGCAGAAATCAGCAAGCATTGATTCTATTCTTTTTCCAGCGAAACGGTCTTCGAATGCTATTATAGTTTGATGAAATCTTTCGCCAGTTTCATCTGTTTCTGTGGACAATTGTCGTTCGTAAAAATCGAAATGTGCATGTAGCATGTGGATTTTCAACGACATATTAACTCCAAGTTTGTCGAAAGACTTCATCATGTTGTCAATATAACCACGGTACTCTAGTGAGCGATTTTTGCAAAGAATGTTTTCAATTACCGCACGAATTGAGTTCCATGCGTTTAGTTCAGTTTCATCTAACATTTCAGAAAAACTCGTATCCCTTAAAAGTTTCCATATATCTGAACCGTAATCTACACCTGTTAAAAAAATTGATATAAAATTTATTGCAGTACACTCTTTAAGTTACACAAAATTACCCTCTTTTAATTTTTCAATTGATAATTTTGGAAAAGCGTTGTTTTTCAAGTATGGTAATGTATTTTCGTTAACGCGAACCAAACGCTTTAAAAAATTCTTAACAACTCCCAGCTTGATATGAAGATCCGGAAGCATTATTTTCTGAAGCGGGATCAATGGTGGACGAATTACATTAAATTCGCCAACAACTTGCGAATCGCGTTTTGGCCAATCTCGCTTTTCGTACTGGTTAGATTTTGCACGGCTGTCCCATTTACAAAAAATACACAAGTACTTTGTATAGCCAGTTTGCATACCAGCTAATAGTGAAAGAACCTTAAAATCACAATTTACGCGCCAATTGTGTTCGTCATAGCTGATGCGTTCCAGAATTAATTTCATGGTATCATACGACCCATGCATTCCAAGAGCATACTTCAATGGCACTGGTTTAACGCTGCTGTTTTCAAATATCAAGATTACTTTTAAGCTTCTGGTTGAAGAGTCTATGAAAAGACGCAATAAAGATGGATTATAGTTGCAGATTCCCATTTCATTCATTAACAGGCAATATCTTTACAATATGCATAACTTTTCGAAGGTTCTTATGGTATTAATACGGTATTGATCGAGAGAGTCGACTTGAAGAAAGACATAGGGGTTTTATTTGAGCGAAAGTTAAGCTTTGTCAAACATTTTGATGCTATTATATCAAAAGCGAATGCGATGATGGCATTTTTATCGCGCAATACTAAAGAGTTCTCCGATGCCTTTACCGTGGGGACCATTTTCTTTTCAATTGTAAGATCGGTTTTGGAGTATAATTGTGGGACCCTCAATACTCTTAAAATAAGAATTGAAAATATTCAAAGACGTTTCACTAGGTTAGCAATTCGCAAGCTCCACTGGGATTTTATGCCTTCCTATGGAGCGCGATGTGCTCTTCTTGGACTAAAATCTTTGGAGTTTCGGCGAAAGTATTTTCTCGCCTTATTTGCTCGGGATGTAGTGGTAAATCATATTGATTGTGCACCACTACTATCTCTTTTCAGATTTTATGCACCTGAAAGAAATTTTAGGCAAAGGCAATTGTTCTGTATACCCTACAGAAGAACTAAATATGGCAAATGTGACCCGGTTTACAATATGACCAAAACGTTCAACATTATCTGCAGCTCGATTGAAATCACTCAAAAAAGGGTAGCATTTAAAACCGATATCATGCTGAATTAATTTTATAAGCTACGATTAAATTATGTAATGTTATAAAATGTTAATAGTTGATTGAATAAATAAATAAATAAATAAAAATAAATAAAAGTTGCGTCCTCGGAAAGCATGAAATAAGGCATATATGGTTCTTGCCGGTATTTGAAAGATGTAACTTTTACACCTGGTGCCAGCACGTTGACGCTTCTTAGTTCCGATGCCAAAGTCATTGCATTATTTGCATAAATTGTAAGAGGTAAACTAATTCTGCTTCCAAATAGATGTCTATTATTTCAACGGTTACGTTTAGTCGAAAAAAATATATAAATTGATTTAACAAAAGCTTTTGCAGGTTTTTCCCTCAAATAAAATCAAAAATCACCTTAAATCTACTACAAATTTAAAATCGAAGCATCTCGTTATTTTTAACTAACTTTTTAAAACGGAGTATACCACTGGATTCTATGACCCAAAATTAGTTGGGGTGTCTCGGTGTTTTTGTGTGTCATTTCAAAAGTTCAAATTTTACTTACAGTGTAATTAACGACTTAAATTTGTTATAACTGCCTTTATTCTTGTTGTCACTTCACCTATGTGAGAGTCATATCGCGAGTCGTGTCACGTTGCTAGAAATCTGGTATTTTTGTTGACATGTGACGTGAGTTTGTGGAACAAGTGAAAATGAAATAAAAAAACACATTGAACACGCCCTTCTATTTCTGCTTATTGCAATATGAGTTCCTTTGAGTTTTGGTTTTCAGACAGTGTCAGCTCGGATGATGGAGAAAATTTAAAAATTCATAGAGGAAATTTGAGGGATGCCTCAAGCCCGATGAAGTTGCCTGATGGAGTGTGAGTTAAAAATGCAGTTTGGATTTCGTGATCTTATATTTATTTTATTTGCAGTTTCCTCAGCTATTTTAGATTGTCAAAGGACGCGTTTATGTATATATTTAATGTACTGGAGAGCAAAATCAATTCCTCGAAGAGAAATTTTAGATTACTTCCTATTATTAAATTGGCTGCTGTGCTACGTTTCTTGGCTGAAGGCGGTTATCGAAAAGGCGTGGGAAATAATGAAATTGTTTGGGAAATAATGATGTTATTTTGGCACTAAATTAAAAAAATTATAAATATTTCTATATAAAAAATCCTTAATTATATATTTTTATTTACCTCTTCTAAATAAACTCTCATCTTCCTCACTTAAAAAAAAAACAATGCGAGTAAATTGTCACTTTAATTTGCCAAGAATGTGTTCAATGTGACAACAAGAATAGCACAAATAAATCACATGGCGCTGTTCACTGTGCCGTTCCTCTTTTCAGAGACAACAAGAATACGAATTCAAGTCACAATGACACGCTTCACCTCACACAAGAAAAAATGACAACAAGAATAAGGGCAAATAATTATAATAACAAACACAAATATGGCAATGCTTGATATCATTTTATTTATAACATTCTTTTTCATTTAAAATTGCCAAACAATTTTTAAAATACTCTTTTCTAAGCTAAATGACTGATATTAATCGCTTCTTCCTTTCAAAGTACAATCACTACATTTTTACTTTATTAATGGATTGATTCCTATAAGTACAAAATTACAATAATTGATCATAAATATATATTTTTATTATTGATCTCATATCTCAAAGTCATATATTTACATTTCTACTGTAACACCAAACTTTCTACTATCTTTAAAGTACAAAATAATCATTATTTAGACATGATTTTTGCAAAACTATTTAAATATTTTAAAATTGATCACATCTCTAAGAGCTTTGTAAATGAAACATGTATATTAAGGTGGATATAAAAAAAACTTTTTTTCGACACTCATATTCTGGGAGCTGGATTCAAGTAGATCTTAAATTCAAAAGGATATCGAAATCGGTTAGTAAACAATTTGTTAAATTAAATTTTGAAATCAGTTAATCACATTTATCAAAAGGCTTTTTTTTCAATTCATTTATAATTAAAATAATAAATAATTTCCTCGCTTTAGCAATCAGTTTAACTAAATAACTATTTTAATAAATTCCATGGTTAACCTAATCAATTTATTGTTAGAACGAAGTTGAAAATGCTATAAAATCTTTTGGTAAAACCATCAAGCAATTTGTTCACTTCAACAATTGGTTTAATTGTTTTATATATAAAAATTATTAAAGTAATTCTTATAAAGTAATTATTATAAAATCTTTTGGTAAAATCATCAAGCAATTTGTTCACTTCAACAATTGGTTTAATTGTTTTATATATAAAAATTATTAAAGTAATTCATGCTTTTGTAGATACGATATTTGTTTAATCACACGAAATAAACTATTAACCACAGGTATGAATTATTTTACTTAATCAACAAAACATATTCGTGTATTTACTCAACTGAACAACGACACCATCTTTTATCTATTAACATATTAATTCATACAGTAAATTTTTGTGCTATTATTACAAATAGTTAACTAGATTTATTTTTTTATATTCTAACGGTACCCTTTTCAGTTAGTTAAATCATTAATTAATATGCAGTTTTAAATATTAATACAATAAACTTTTTGATTTTAAATGTTAATACAATAAACTTTTTACAATAAACTTTTTGATCCAATGAAAAAATAATAATAATTGTAATCGTTTTTTGCTATATTTACGTACTTTTTCTTTCTGTGATTCGCTACGAAATGAAAATTTCCCAATATATCATTTTACTAATTTTTTCAAGTTGATTTTTTTATTTCTCTACTTACAATGATTATATGTTTATGAAAATTTCAAAAGCTAAACTCAACGGGCTCTGTATAGAAATAGAAAAATTTTGAAAAGTGCGCTCCTCATTTGCAAGCTTATTTTGAGATGATTTTAGTAGTCTAATCTAATTTAATTTAATTTATTTAAAAATGATGTTACATGTAAACAGAGTCTTTTGAATGCATTTAGCAGTTCAGAATAACAACTACGTATAAACAACGGAAAAAAATAAATATAACTTAAAACTAACATTTAGTGATTTAACAAAAAATAATAAATATTATAAACAACAGCATATTATAAGAACAAGTATTGAATAAATAAATATAGTCGCTAGATTATTTGATAAAAAAGAAAAAACATAAATTATTTGTATTCTATTAGATTAAGAAATAGTAAGTTAAGATAGATAAATAGTAGTATTAAGAAAAGTATTTGGAAATTTCATGCTCAAAGTCGTGTTTGTTTTTGATAATTTTAATTCTTAGAGGATGGCTCAAATGACTGAAGCGGTCAAACTTTTTGAGGCCATAAACATATCTGACAGCGTTATTAAAAGCTTGTTGTAACTTTAGTTTGGACCTGGAATCAAGTTTACTATACACAACATCTGAGAACGTAATGGATGGCATAATAAGCTGGAGTACCAATTTTCTCCTAGTGTCGACAGGCACAAATGATGTTGTCCACCTAAGGTTCCGAAGTGCATAGTAGACCTTAGAAACAACCGAGTTAATGTGATCCTCACAGGAAACTGAGGAGTTAATGTGGTATCCAAGATTTTTAACTTTATCAACAAATCTTAGCCCTACACCATTTAGATAAATTGTTGGTATATCAGACAAAGAGTAACTAGACTTGAAGATCGGTAAAACAAAAGACTTCACTTGATTTAGATTAAGATTAAGCTTATTAGCATTAGCCCATTTAATTATTTTGCTCAAATCCTCGTTCATGCTGAGACATAAATTATCAACAAGGCCAATAGGACTGGACAAGTACAATTAAAGATCATCAGCACATGCATGTCAGCACAATGGTTATATGACGTCATTTGCTGAAGATATCATTTATAAACATTGAAAATAAGAGTTCCATATACTGAGCCTTGAGGAACCCCACAGGATAAGTAACAGAAAGCGGATCGACTTTTTCCCACCCTAACTCTATAAGACCTTCCCACTAGGTAACTATATAACAGATGGACCGCCGTGCTAGAAAAAACAAAGTTTACATATAATTTTTGACGCAATATTGGATGATCAACGGAATCAAATGCCTTCGAAAAATCTAAGAGACTGAGCAAGTTTATGCTGCCTAGATCAGATGACACTCTGATGTCGTCTAAAATTTGTATAATAGCTGTAGACCAGTGGCAACATGTTGTAACTTCGAAGGTTTCGAAGTTGTCGAAATTATCGAGTGTCGGTATGTTGTAACACTTTCGACAGGCGATATTTGCTATAAAATACCACTTTATTTTGGTCGCAGTGATTGAGAAGCGAAGTAAATATAAATGGAAATTTTTATCCATTTAAGAATGGTTGTATTTATAATATATTATTTATTTAACCTAGAAGTGTTATATAATGATTTTAAGTTAGTGAAATAATAAAAGTATTGGCTTTAAAAAAAGTATATAGTGGTTACCTTAAAAGTGGTTACCTTAGAAGTGGTTACCTTAGAACTGTTTGTTCAAATTAAGTTGACTTATTTTTTCCAAACAAAGGTATTTGTTGAAAATAACCAATTTATCATTTTTAGTTTAAATGACATTTTTTATTAATAAAACAATTTTTAAAAATATTGATTCACGTTATTTAGCATGCCAAGTATCAGAAAATCTTACGTGCAGCTGTTAAACGTTCGAACATAACTTCGAAACAAACCAAACCGACTGTCAAACGAAAATATTACAACATACTGCCAGATCGAAAACTTCGCTTCGATGTTCGCTTCGACAGTGAAGTTACAACATGTCGCCACAGTTTTGCCCTAGTCGAAATCCAGACTGAAGTGGAGATAAAATGACCAATCTTCGAATGTGTTATGAGATTTACGCAGCCATAAGAGACTTACAGGACGATAATCAGACGGATCACTAGCATTAGTTTTTTTTCGCTATGGGAATGATTGTCGCTGATTTCCACACGGAGAAAATTGCTTGCTATATTTGTAATGTGGGTAAGCAAAACTTGCGCTTGAATCTCAGCTACTTCAAAATAATACTAAATTTCAGCAAAAACTGACCAAAATTTGCTATTTCAGTGTAAGTTATTATAAGTTATTTCAAACTACAAAAGCAAATTTCTACTTAATTCAAGCAAGTATTTGCTAAGTTATTATAAATTGGAATAGCAAATTTTGATTAGTTTTTGCTGAAATCTAGCATAATTTTGAAATTAAATAATTATTAACATTAAATTAAATAAAATTGAAAATTTAACATTATTCGGAGACTTGAGCCTCAGCCGCGTGAGTGTTAGTGCATGGGCTTCTCCATTCGACCATCGCAGTTGTTAACTTATCGTCGCCTAATTTTCTTCATTAACATTCAACTTTGGAGGTGAATTTTTTTGACATAGTCCCTGACGTGGTGGTAAATTTGACCCAAACTATTTTAAAATATCACGAACAAGTCATTGAAATATAAAAGCTTCTAGTAAGCTTTGAGTGAAAATATAGACAACAAATCAAAGACAACAGAACAACATGTGAGGCTGAATATATATATATAAAAAAAAATTGAAATCATGTGCGGGCCAAAACCGAAAATAAACAATCCAAATGCTAACGTTGTGACTGCGATAGACATTACAAGAAGTAAAGGATTTGATTATGCCCATTATATCCACATTTGATTATGGATAATAGCAGCGGTTCTCATAACATTTTTTCTGCTTGAAATTTATACAATATACAACAAAAGCTTAAAAAAGAAAAACATACGAGCATACTCACAAGATAACAACATAGACAAAATATAAAAGAAAAAAAAAACCAAAAGAAAAATAGTTAGAAATAAATAAACATCATTCAACCATTGCGCCATTAAACGCAAGCTTGGCCGTCTTTGATATAACGACATTCATCATCAGCACCAAACGACGACGCATCAACTGCAAAAATTTCAATATCGGAAGTATAAGGCAGCCTTCGAGCAGGAGGAGAGGTTTATTTTGTATTTTATTAACTTTATTTTGGCTCACTTAAAACTTAAGAAATTTTAGTTCTATGTTTAGTTGCTTAGCTATTAATCTGCTTTGTCGGCCTTTGTAGTCTAGTGGATTCCCTACATTTAAGAATTATAAAAAAATAGAAATCCACAACTAAATTATGGAAAATGTGGAATTAAAGGACAGGAACAACCAAGGACTGAAAATGCTTGCCGAAGTTAAGGCATAACACTAGCCTCGGTTAAAAGCAATTCAAATTGTCTTTCACGGTTGTTTCGCCTAGTCAACAATTCACGTATGCATAAGACGCATGAATTGGTTCTTTGATCTTTAAAAAAAAATTACATAAACGACTACAACTTACAGGTCTATTCTGGCAAAGTATCAATTGTTACCCAGTATTTTTATTAATTCTATGTGTTTGTTGTAATTTTGTGACTTCAAAAAAACTTTGAAGCTCAAAAATAATAAATTTTGATAGAAATTGTCACCTGCTTTTCAGATAGTCACAATTTCATTCAAAAATTTTTAGGCTTATTACGGTTCACAGCAATAAACTGCTGTGTCTTCTTACGAGTAGACACAACAGTCAAGAAGACACAACAGTTTCGAACTATTATGGTTCACAACAATATGTTGTTGTTACGTTTGATTGTGGAACGTATGTAGAATTCGTTGCTTGACTGGTCCAGGGTTGCTTCAGAGAAAAGTAAAAACGTACTCTTTAAAAAGTATTTTTTAAATAGCTAAAAGGACTATCTTGATAAGAATTTTTTTGCGATATGAAAAGGCAATATTTCCTTTCCAGCCCATATTTAAATCCGTTAATTTCAACTGGCGTTAAAAAATAGGATTAAATACAGTATAATGAAATAGCTGGATTTTAAAATGTTTTTAAGTACAAGGAAGCATTTTTTTACTAAGATTATAATGGTGTTGAAAAAATCCCGCTTCCCCTCCTTTTGGTCCGGAACACGGACCCTTTTTATAGTAGCAACCAGAGAACTGCACAAGCCTACTTGAAGTCTATTTCAAGTTCTTGCTTGAAATACAAGTTCAAGCTAGCTTGAGCTTGATAATTTTGAATCAAGTATAGCTTGTAATTTAATATAAATAAGCCCACGACAACTTGCGACTTGCAAGTATGCTAGCTTACAAGCGAACGGCACGAAGTTTAAAGTAAAAGACATATGAAAAGACATATTATTAGGTGGCAACCCTATTTTTTAAAAATTTTATAATTTTGAAATTCTGACAACGGATTCAGATTCAGCGACCCATTTTTGGTGTACCATTTTTTTTTGCCAAGCCCGAATTCATTAAACTACAAAAAAATGAAGGTGGCAACACTATCCACCATCTTGCATTTTTACATTCTGACTTTAGATTCGAAATCAGCGACCCCTTAACACTGATAAATGACGTTTAAAATTCTTGAAAATACATTTTATTAGGTGGCAATGCTGTGGTAAAAATTTAGGTGTCAACCCTAACCTCCATCTTAAATTTTAAAACTGTGACATTACATTCGAAATCAAATCCGTCAGAATTTCAAAATTACAAGAATTCGTAAAAATAAAAAGAATCTAGGTGGCAACTCTATCTGCCATCTTAATTTTTAAAGTTTGACATCATTTTCGAAATCATTTACCCCTAAAACTTCCAACCACGTAGTTCATAGAATCCTTAAAAGTCCTATTACGCTTAAGCTCTCTCTAAACAAGCTCATTGAATTCTTTGAATACCTGCTTCAATTGGATACTTGCCTTCAATTTCAAGCTTTTCAAACTTTTTGCCGAAGGCATCAAGCTTTAATTGAAACTTCGTGCCGTTCGCTTGTAAGCTAGAATACTTGCAAGCTGTCGTGGGCTTATTTATATTCAATTACAAGCTATACTTGATTCAAAATTATCAAGCTCAAGCTAGCTTGAACTTGTATTTCAAGCAAGTACTTGAAATAAACTTTAAGTAGGCTTGTGCAGTTCTCTGATGCCAATAGCATAACTATAATTTAAGAATTATTGCAAATTTAAAATAATATTGTTTTTAGCTTAAAACCCCTCTCCCGGCATTTCCTAAATAAAAAAATAAAATAGCACTTCTTTCTATCATAAATATTCCAATATAATAAAAAGGTAGCATCGCAGAAATTTTCTTACTCTCAAAATGAAAACGTAATCTGATTAGTACGTTTCGATGCAACTGTGAACTGGTCATTGTCAAAATAAAAAAGTAAACAAACAAACAATTTCGAATTCAATTGCTTAATTCAATATAATTCTGTTCACAAGGAGACGTATTATCAATTTTCTTTGAAATTTTCATAATTAATAAAGAAAAATGCAATTTTAAATAAAATTTTCATTTTTAATCTTTTTCGTTTCTTCAACACAACACCAAATTAGCTGTCTTCAAAATTTGGCAGATAACAAGACAATAAAGCACAACTGCTGTGTTACGTAGTAAGTGTATTGAAGACACAGCATTGTTGACAGACAACAGTGGAATGTATTCAGTTGCTTCGTTGTCTACCGTAATAGAAATTTACACATTGAAGACAGCAATTACTGTTGTGTTGTGAACCGTAATAGGGCTATTTGTTTTTTGAGCTTCAAATTTGTTTTGAAATCACAAAATTGCAGCAAAAACATAGAAATAATAAAAATACATGAAACATGAAGTGGGACCAAATATTAGATAAAATTAATGAAAATAAAGTAGAATTTGACAAGACTATCAAGTGCATCAATAATAACAGACAAATCCTTCGACAAACACATCCAAATCATAACAAATAACTTCAATGCAATAAGAAGTATTCTTAACGTAAATTACAATAAATTAACACCGGAGCACAAAGCAGTAGCTAACAGAATTTTTGTTAAATTTAGAGATATTCTCATTAAAATAAGCACAAAACTGCGAATAGAACTCAGCATACTAACTACATTACATAAAGAAGTTAAGTTAGACTTTACATTTATAAATAGCTCTGACACAGATGAAGAGAAAAATTAGCATGTAGAAATAGATACCAAAAATTCTTCAGACCTGTTCGAACTAACCACTTCAATAAATTCAACCAAAATGCCTCAAACGGTAGTTACATTTATGCTTACAGCGTCGCAAATTTTGCCAGAATTCGATGGAAAGTCGGAAAATCTGCGTAGTTTTAAAGACGCTCTTGAACTAATTAACTCAATCAAAGAAATCCATGAGACGGCAGCTGTTAATCTGGATAAAACCAAATTGAAAGGCACCGCCAGAAATCTAATAAGTCACCAAACAACACTGTCCAAAATTGTAGAAAAATTAAAAACATCGATCAAAGGTGAATCGGTAGAAGTTTTGGCTTCAAAATTGATGAGCATTAAACAAAATAGTAAATCCACCAACAACTATACACAAGAAATATAACATTTGACAAAACTACTAGAAAATGCGTATATAAATGATGGCTTGACAGTTGAAATAGCTTCATGTCACATAAGCAGCAGTGAAATCTATAGCAAAGAACTGCTGCATCGAAAGGGTAAAAGTTGTACTGGAGGCTGGTCAATTCAATACAATGAACGAGGCATTAGCTAAATTTGTCAACAGCTGCACAGAATCAGCTGGAAAAAATCATACAATCCCAGTAAGAACATTTCACTAATGCTGTATGCATGGGAAATTAGTAGTACTCTATGCATTCATTTCCATTAATACTGCATGCATACATTGCCATTAATACTGTACGCATACATTGTCATTAATATTGTAATAAAAAAAATGGCTGTTGTCAATAATTAATCATCTTATTTATTGTTGTTTTTAATTGTAAATATTTTGCTGTTTTTAAATATTAATTTATATTTTGTTAATAAAGTACATACAACGGCACTCAATAAAGTTTTAACAAACAATGGGAGTTCATATTTTTTAAGCACGACTATTATGCATGAAGGGTTATATGTATATTTTAGTATGCACGCTCCTATTTATAAACAACACGCATACTGCTAGCAAAAAATAACTGAATAACAAGCATTTCAGCGATTTTGGATAATTTTTGGTTTTTTATGACAATACCTGCCTTGTCCATACTTCTGCCTGCATACAGCATGCTACTCTGGACATACTGGGATCTAACACGTGAGACAAAACTGACGGGACAACTATGAAGGTAACTATCAAGGTGCTTTAGGGGTTATCGTAGTTATTATCGCGGCCGAGGTAGTTATAACAATTACAACAACCGTAGTCAAAATTGTTATAACAACCGAGGTCGTGGTCATTAGGGCGTATCGAATTACAATTTTTTTTCGAACTTCACATTCTAAGAGGCTTCAAAAGTTGCATAGGGTGGTCAAGCTCTCCCAAAAAATATTTTAGAAAAAAATGAAGATCTCTCCCTCAATGACAAAGTTTTTTTTTGTGAAAAACAGTAAAAAATCACGATCTCAAAATGCTTTAATTTTTGTAAGAAAAACTACATACACTTGTGCTCATAGAATTAAGTCATCAACAAGATTTTTACAATTGTTCCAAAAAAAATTTTTTTTTTACTTAACACCCCTGATATTGCACAAGTAAAAAGTTCCGTTATATTATCAACTGTGTTGATTCATTTCGCATTCAAACGTTTTCATTTCGGCAAATTTAAATCATTTTTTCCAGCTCGTGGCATTATAAGTCTGCTCACATAATTAAGTCATTTTTTTTGAAAAAGGTAAATTTAATGTTTTTATGCTGTAATTTACATTAATATTGTGTTTTTTAACGAATTAAAGTTCTTTTCAACACAATTTGTAGTCACCGTCGTCATGGGCAAGAATAAAAGTTCAACCTCAAGCGAAAGAAAGGTCATATGGGAAAATTTTCAAAAACATCAATGTATTGCGAAAGTTGTAGATGTTTTGGGGTTTTCTCGTGGCAAAGTTAATAATGCCATACAATTTTATAAAAAACACAAAACTTTTGAAAATTTGCCACGTAGAAAGCCAAGGAAGACTACCCCTTCCGACGATGGACGCTTGGTTAGATTGAGCAAATCGGATCCATTCTTAACCTCTACTGAAATCAGAGCACAATTAGGGAAGTATCACGGTGTTCAAATATCCGCTCAAACTGTCCGATGCAGATTACAAGAAAATTCGTTGAAAGGACGTTTAGCACGACGAAAACCCAATGTTTCAAGAAAAAATATTAGAAAACGAAAAGCGTTTGCAAAAGAACTTCTGCGCAAGGATTCACAATTCTGGAAATTGGTGGTTTGGAGTGACGAATCCAAATTCAACGTGTTTGGTAATGATGGGAAACCATATGTAAGGCGGCCCCCGCTACAAGAATTTAACCCTAGATACACTAAAAAAACTGTTAAGCATGGTGGTTCATCAGTGATTCATCAGTGGGACTGCTTCACTTCATCAGGAGTTGGTCCGATAATTAAAATTGACGGAAAAATGACAGGTGAAATGTACAGGGGTATCTTGGAAAACCATTTAGATTTTGACTATGTGGACAATTTACCGTTAGCTTGGATATTCCAACACGATAATGATCCTAAGCACTGCTCGCGGGTCGTTAAAAACTGGATTAGTGCTAACAATATCAAAACCCTAGATTGGCCAGCGCAAAGTCCAGACTTAAACCCCATAGAAAATCTATGGGGGATTATAAAAAGAGCAGTAGCTGCAAGAAAACCTGCAAACAAAGCTTCTTCAGATGACTTAATTATTAATTTTCAGATGACTTAATTATATGAGCACAACATTTTGATCGAACCAAGCGAATGAACGAAATATTTTTGTTATAATAGAATTTAGATAGAAAATAAGTTTTCCATTTGGAACTACATTTAAATTACTTTGATTTTTTGTAAAAAAAAGTCTTTCTTTATCTAGTATACAAGTCGTTTTAAATAAATTTACATGACTTAATTATATGAGCACAAGTGAATGTCTTAAAGTGAATATTTACTTTAACAATATTTTGGCAAACACGATGCCACTCTTGGTTTTTACCCACAGTGTCCTGAGCGAAGGATATTCGAATCTCAAGATACACTCGAGATAGCACAGAGTTTTTAATTGTTATCTGATTGTCTAAATTTTTGCGATTTTGATTATAATGTTGACGTTTTCCTTAAATTTGACGAATTAATATTTTACATATGTTTTGCATATCGCTACCTTAATATACATAGCCCTAACTCATTGTTTGTTACTTTACGGGGGATGGAAAAAACTTAATAAAAATTATAAGTTTGCGGGTCCGATTTTTCTTGAAATGGATTTTTTATTTAAGACACTAACCAATTGAATGCTGTAGCAATATTTTTGCAGCAATTTTTTTCTATAGTAATTTGTTTGCAAAAATTTGTAAAAAAATTTATTTTGAAAAAAATAAGGGAACATTTTACCTTTAGCTAAAACTGAGTTTTTTAATTTTTTTTTTAAATGTGTATTAAGAGCTAAAAAAGCGAATAGTGAAAAAATTATAGGTCGCTCTCAAGACGTATAAAAGTTATAGGGGTCCAAAGTTAGGAAAAATGGCCTTGAAAACATGCTGTAATTTTTAAATTTTCCTAGAAAAGTAAGCATTATGGATATCAAAAGAAAGATAATACGAGCACCTATACAACGATGTACCAAGCATTAAAATCCATGCATAACTTTTTAAGATATAACTTCTTTTATACTTAAATATTTTCGTTTTGTAGTGTTAAAAACAATATTCCGTACAAGGTCAAAACACTATTAAGCTGGAAGTTCAAATTGTATAAAAACCAAGGAATAATTGCAATTAAAGTAACTAAGGTATAACTAGTTACATATACGATGTAACATACAGGGTTGCCAATATTCGTAGCGCCCATTTTATTTTTAAATAAATCAAAGAAACCACAATTTTTTGTCTGTTCGTCATAAATATCATTTAATTGGGTTCAAGTAGATTTGCTTACATTATTTCTTGAATATGATATCTCGTAAATGGTCGCCATTGGCCTCTACGACATATTGTGCCCGTTTTGCAGCATTTTCCATGGTTTTCTTCAATATTTCGATGGGAATGGCGGTTATTTCTTGACGGATGGTTTTCAGCTCTTCTAGGGTCTTTGGCTTGTTGACGTAAACCTTTGATTTCAAATAACCCCACAAAAAGAAGTCTGGAGGCGTTAAATCTGGTGATCTTGGCGGCCAATCGAAATCACCATTTTTTGACATCAAACGGCCAGGGAACAATTGCTTCAAAAAATCGATTGTAGTGCGGCTTGTGTGTGGTGGCGCGCCGTCTTGTTGAAACCAGTAGTGCCTGATACGCTTTCGACGAACGATTGGCATGAAAAAATTGTTTATCATATCGCGATAACGCTCCTGATTGACAGTAACTCTGTGGCCATTATCATCTTCGAAAAAGAACGGCCCAATGAGCATTTTAGCACAAACGCCGCACCAAACAGTGACTTTTGCATCGTGAAGAGGTACCTCTTGAATCTCTTGTGGATTTTCAGTGGTATAAATACGGCAATTTTGTTTGTTTACCGTTCCGTTCAACTGAAAATGAGCTTCATCGCTCATTGAGTTGAGTTTATACTATTGACTTGTTTTGTTGAATGTAAATTTCAACAATTTAAGAGCGTTCGCGTGGCGTGTACTGTTCCATTGTAAACATTTGCTTGGAATAACGCTTCAAACGCGGTATGTCATTAGTCGATTTGGCATCACTGCGGAAAGTTACAGTGTTGCCAGATGGGCGCTTCGAATATTGATAACCCTGTATATGATGGAGGAATATTTACGAAGTTAAACAGTCACATGAATGATTGAGGAAGAAAGGGCCTCACTCGAGAAATTTTTAAAACATTTACAGAGTAATTTGTTAAAAGCCATTAAATATTATTTTTTTAAGAATTTTTGAAATATTTAGGAACTGTTAAAAAAACGAGGAATAAATAAAGCGCCGCAGGTGAAAAATTGTTATGTAACAATTTTTTTAAATATTTATATAGTAAATAAACATTAACAATGGTTAAAGAAAGCGCCGCTAGCGAAAAATTATCGCGGCGATTTTTAATAATAATTTTTCTTGTGTTTTAAATAATCTTTAATTTTTTACATTCAAATTCATGAAATTAATTTTTGTCGTTTTTACATTCGAATTCATGGAATTAATTTTTGTCGTTTTTATTTGAATGTGAAATGCATCTAAAATTTTGATGCAAAATAGTTGTTACATAAAAAGAGGTATATCTTAGAAAGTAATTGATGCAATTTTATGGTTAATAGCTTATTGAATAGGTAATAGAATAGCCTTTATTTTAATACCCATTTTGATTAGTTTTGTTTATATTAGGGCGGGTCGATTTGTAGGGAGTGAAAAAATTCACCAATTTCCCTATGATTTCCGTATTATATGGGTTATTCCATGAAAATTTGCCGAAGGAACCATACCTCTATCGTTAAAGTCGAGTCCCCTACTTTTTGTTGGTAAAAAGTTCAAAAGTTACTGGCATTTTTGTCCAAATTTTGGACCATTTTTCCATTTTTTTCATGATTTTGTCCAAGAATATTACTTTCATGGCCATTTTTTTGGCTCAATCCATTATTTAATTCAATTTACAATTCAAAACGAAGAGTTTAAGCCCAAATTTATCGAATTCGGTTGATTAATTCATGCGATATTGCTAAAACAAAATAACACATAAAAACAACTTTTTGATTTTTTTTTCCCTTTTTATTTTTTTTTCTACAAAAATTCAAATAAATAGATAATAAAGTATCTATCAACCTATTATCAAAAAAAAATATTCAATTTGAGTGTAGTAAAAGACAAAATGTGAAAAAAAAACATTATTTTTTCTGAAAGTCTTGTTTGCTTTCAAGTCTTGGTGTTTTCGTACGGCTCTCTAATGTCGTCGCCATAGCGCCTTCTACATTCTTTCCTGCAACTCATGCAAAAATGGCCATGAAAGTAATATTCTTGGACAAAATCATGAAAAAAATGGAAAAATGCTCCAAAATTTGGACAAAAATGCCCGTAACTTTTGAACCGTTGGACCAATGTTGGAGATTTTTTTTTTTGTAAATTGATCAAAATGAGCTCACCTTTCCAACGCGCCTACTGGCGATTAAACCCGATCGATAGTTTTTGAGTTATGGATGTGAACGTGTAGGTAATATTTCATACGAACGTCAATTTGGGAAAAAATCTACCAACAAAAAGTAGGGGACTCGATTTTAACGATAGAGGTATGGTTCCTTTGGCAAATTTTCATGGAATAACCCATAGAATACGGAAATCATAGAGAAATTGTCGAAAAATAAATCGACCCGCCCTAGTTTATATATAGCAAAGATATAGCAAGTTTTTAGCCCATTTTTCAACTTTGGAGCCCTTTAACTTCTAAACCAGATGAGAGCTACCATTAATTTTTCAGATTTGGAATAAGAAGGCCTTAATACATATATTCCACGAAAAAAAAATGAAAAAATTTCATTGTAGCTAAAGGTAAAATATTCCAAATAAGTTAGGGCCTTTCTTTATTAAGGTAGCGATATGCATTTCCTTGTTTTTGAGAAATGCATACTTAAATGCATTTTTTAACTTTTTCAAAAAAATAATATAAGGTTTTATATCTCGGGCACCAGAAGTGGTACCGAAGATAATTTTCTCAATTCAGATTCTGCAAATAGTTTTAAACGAAACTATGTGTAAAAATATCTATTTTAAAACAGCAGGAAAAGGCCACAATTTTTTTCCCTATTTTAATATTTAAAAATACTTACTTCAAGCATGAAATGTAATAATTTGGTTCATATCTCCTTTATGGTTATTATTTCATTAAAACACTTTTTAACAACAATTGTTCAGTCAATTGAGACCCATCGAATGGCAAACTCAAAAACTCAAAATTTTATTACAACATTTTGTGAATGCTGAGTTGAAGTGTTTTAACAAAATACTAAAATTCATAAGTAAAATTTTTTATAAAATCTAAATAGAAAAAGAAATCGTGGTCTTAACCTGGTGTTGTTAATTTAAACTTTAAGACTGGGTGTTGTTCAAAAATATTTGAAGAATCTAAATTCAGGAAATTATCTTCGGTACCACTCTGGTGCCCAAAATATAAAACTTTATATTAATTTTTTTGGTAAAGTTAAAAAATTGCATTCAAGTATATATTTCTCAAAAACAAAAAATGCATATGCAAAAAATATTCAATTATTAATTCGCCTAATTTAAGGAAAACGTCAAAACAATAATTAAAATCGCCAAAATTTAGACAATCAGATAGCAATCAAAAGTTCTGTGTAACCTCGAGTGTACCTTTATATTCGAACATCCATCTCACAGGACCTTGTGGGTAAATATCGAGAGTGGCATAGTTTTTGGCAGGATATTGTTAGTTAAAGTTTTTATTTACTTTTACTTTAAGACATATGTAGTTTTTTTTTTTAAATCAAAGCATTTTGAGACCGTGATTTTTTTACTGTTATTCTCAAAAAACAACTTTGTCTTTGCGGGAGACGAAAACATATTTTTTTTTCCTAAAATATTTTTTGGGAGATCTTGACCACCCTATGTAACTTTTTAGACCTCTTAAAATACGAGCTACATTTTTCGATACGCCCTAGTGGTCATACGCAAAGACCCCAATACAATAACCACAATTAAGCTAATTCGAAAAACCAGCATACTACTGATAGATTCAGGAGCAGTTTATTTTTAAACTGCTTTACTTTTAAAACATAGCAGTTGTCGCAACACAGTACCATCAACTTAGACGAGATAACAACACTAAGTGGAATTGGACTAGTTACCGTCAATTCTATAAGAACGTTAGTTTAGATCTGAGGGTTGAAAAAACATATACTAATACCGCATAAATTTCATATCATACAGGAAGATTTTCCAATACCTTGCACTATGGGGCCAATGATCAGTTTTTGAGGCAATAAATCACAGGAAAGACCTAGACCTCTCAAATTTCGTACAGATGATTATAATGAATTTTTAGTCTTCAGTAAAAAATTTAAGTCAATCGGGCAGTGCCACGCCCATTTCCAGTAGGTGGGTTAAAGTGCTTCTGCATTGAAGATCACTGGAAAATAATACGTTCCTGACTTTCAATTAGGTCGCTAGAAGTGCTCACCAAAGACTTTAATAAACATTTCAAGTCAATTCGCGTCCTGCCTTACCCACCTTAACCCTTTCCTTCCCATGGTAGCCATATGGCTACCAAATTAAAATTTAATATTTCGACTATCATATTTTTCCTTTTTTATAAGTTACATGGTTACAAGAAAGCATTGTCCAAAAGTTTCCCGTTCAAAAATTTAATCTTTTTTATTGACAACACCAAAACTTTTGACATACTTGTGGTGGTCCTTCCAAAATCGAGATCAAGATCGTTTAGGGAATAGTGTTTATATAAAAAGTGTTTAAAAACATACAAATAATTATTTTATATTAAATTCAAGTAAACAATTAAAATAAACAAAGGTAAGAGAGTTATTTAGAAGAAAAAAATTATGAGAAAATAGTTTAGTTTGTCCAAATACTGCCCAATGTTGAATATAAGCAACATCCTGAAACTAACGAACCAGGACACCAAGGACTTTGAAATTTTTGTCAGTTTTTATATGATTCAAGACTAAGAGTTATCTGTTCTCAAAAAATGTGTAGCCCCACCCAATCATAATTCCAGAAGGAAAGGTTTAAGTGATAGGAGATGTGAAATTAAGCGATAATTGCATCATTCTGTTAGATATAACATTTATTTAGCAACTTACTTTAATTCACAAAATAATTCATATTAATACATTTCAGAAATTAACTTAAAATACTAATAAATTTCTTGCTATGTGAGTTTTCACAACATACTAGGTGTTTGGATAGTATCATCAATATTTAATCAATCTACAAAGAGGAATTTTAGCAAATATGTGTATACAAAGTACACAGAGAAAACAACATTTAAAAAAGTGGCAGAAACGAGCAACTTTTAAAATCGTTTAACCCAAATTTTTCACTTCAAACGTTTATCTTAATTTTCAAAACGAACATTTTAAAATGAAATAGTAAAACGTTTATTTTCATTTTAAAAACAAAAATGAGAGAACTTAAAACGAGATTCTAAAATATTTTGAATCGAATTGTACCATGATTTTTAATAATAAATATTCTCAAATGTAAAATGTTAATTTTCATTTTAAAAACGAACATTTTAAAATTAGATTCTAAAATGTTCGTTTGATTTGTAACAATAAACATTTGAAAATGCAATGGTACAACAATTACTTATATTTTAAAAACGAAAATGCTCATTACTTCCCATTAATTCAAAAATTTGCAGATATCCGCATTTGCTCTATTAATAAAAAAAAGCTTTATTGGTTTTCAAAATTACAGTTTTATTTTAGTTATTTTATCATCAGCTATGTTCATCTCGTTAAAATTTTTAGATAATTATACTGTATCCCAGCGTCTATTAAAAAAATTTAAATCAGATATAATTCATTTTATTTAAAATACTTACCTTTTAGTTGTGGCAGCAAATGTTCCAACTCAAACTCTTTCATTACATTCTTGCAGGCAAACTGCAGAGTGATGAAATCGGGATTAAAAAATATTTTATGTTCTGAGCAAATATCAAATACATAAGTCAATGAAACATATATAAAAACAATTCGTTATTAACAAGTGTTTTGAAACAAAGTATGTGAATTTTACTATGTCATGGTAAAACGTTCGTAGTTATTTTAAAAACGTTTCGTTTCACTTTTCTATTTAAAAATGTGCATTTTCATTTTTGTATAGCGTAAAATGTTTTTAAAAATATTAATTTTAACCTACTATATTAAAGTAAAACATTCGTAGTTTTTTTAAAAAGGTTTCGTTTTACTTTTTTATTTAAAAATATTCGTTTTCATTTTTGTGTGGCGTAAAATATTTTTAAAAATATTAATTTTATCCTACTTTATCATAGTAAAATATTCGTGGTTGTTTTAAAAACGTTTCGTTTTACTTTTCTATTTAAAAATGTGCGTTTTAATTTTTGTATGGCGTAAAATATTTTTAAAAATATTAATTTTACTAAACGTTTTTTAAATATGCGTTTTTGATTTTTTGTTTTCTCAGTGTATTGTCTTTTGTAATAAATTCTTACTTGAAAATTTTCTGTTTCAACTTCTAATTCGAAATTAAAATAAAATTAATCCTCTTCCTCCTCTTCAGAATCTGAAATATCTTTATTTCTAGGTGCACTTGACGTAATTGGCTGTTGATACCCAGGGATTTCTTGAAAGCTACAAGTTTTTTTTTAAAGACGATTTTTTAGATATAAGCTTCATAATAACGGGTCAGAAGAATCCAGGGCCCTGTTAAAAACATCCATTATATTATGCTCCCTAGAATCGTTTCGTGCATGCTCAATGCGATTCTTTTTATAAAATTTTTTTCTCGCCTCAGAAGCATTTTCACCAGCACATCCGAGAGGTACGATTGACGCTTGCAATATTTGGGAAGAATGTGCTAAAATTTTATACATGGTCGCTGACATTGGGTACCATTCGCAATTTTTAAAATATATATCAGTTTCATAGCAAAATGTTTTCAAGTGGTCGACACTTATTTCAAATTCAGAGTTAATTGTGAAAAGAATTATATGTAAATGTTTTAAAAGTTCGATATTAATGTTGGTTATAGAAGAAAATAATTCCGGATTAGAAAATGCTTTTCGTGCCGTATTGCCGTCGTTCGTGGAGCCGCTCCCATTACTTTCCGGCTTGTGGACATGAAGGCCCATGAATTAAATTGTGAGCTTTAGATCAAGTAAGTTTTTAAAGAAGGTAACAACAACAACTCTGTATAGAGTTAATCACTTAGCTGACTAGACAGTCTGTTTAGGAAATCGCTACATTTTCCTCTTCAGTAGTCTTTGAGTGATTAAGTGAAAAATTTTACAGCGTAACTTTTGCACTATGCTCGTCGAATTTCTCGTCGTATTTGTGAAACTCTGAAAACAAGAACTAAGAAATTTTCAGTCGCATTTTACAACAAAGAAGACAAATAAAATATTGCATTTTATTATACGTATGACGAATATTTAAGGTTTATTTATTTAAATAAAGCACATTTGTTTCAAAAGTCAATCCAATAATCATTATAAATATAGAAAATATATTATAATAAATTACATTTTGAAAATATTTTTGAACACACAAACGAAGAGTAAAAATCAAATTAAATACATTTGCAACACAGTTTGGTTTAATGTAGATCTCTTAAATCGGTAAAAATTAAATACATAGAGCTATAATACATAATTTTTCAATTTTAACTCTATAAATGTAAAGTTTTTGCTACAAGTAAATTAACGAACAAATATTGTTGTTTTAAGCCAGCAAAAACTACAAAAAAATTAGATTTTAGTGAGAAAAAAAATATGTATAAAAAAGTATAATTTTTTCGAAGTCATATATACATTGCTTTATTAAATTTGTTTATCAATTCTTTATCAATTTCAAGACTAAAACAGTTAAAAGATTTATTACGCACATAATCTTTTGTATGCAGAGTTCCTTCCATTGTGTCTAACTCTAATCTATTGCGAACTTTAGTTTTATTAATATTTATTTGACTAAAAGTTCGCTCAATGTTAGCTGAGGAATTCGGTAAGCTCAAGAAATCAAAAATAAATTTTCCCATTATTGGAAATGCAGAAGTACCATCGCATCTTTTTATTTTAAAGTTGCCATCAATTTTATTATACTAATTTTGTTTTTTCATATATATATGTAAATGGTGTTTTTTATAGAGTGAAACAACTTTGAGTTGGCATCACTGCTTTATTTGACCACCCATTTAACAGATAATAGTTGTTTTTTGTTTAGTTTGCTTTGACATTTCATTATGAATCGACTTACACCAGAGCAAGGTGTGCAAATTGTGGAAATTTTTATTAAAAATAATGGTTCTGTTCGTCAAACTTATCGTGCACTTCGTCCATTTTATGGCGTACATAATCGTCCTTCAGAGCTGCTAATTCGAAGAACAATAGATCGTTTTCGGACCACATTTACTGTTACTGATAATGTGCATCCCGTGAGACGCCGAACAGTGCGCACTGAAGAATCTGTAGCCGCTGTACAGGAAAGCATTGAAGATGATCCTAATCAATCAATTCGTGGCCGTTCTCAGCAGCTGGGGTTGTGTCCTTCCACTTTATGGAAGATTTTACGAAAAGATCTTGGCTTAAAACCTTTCAAGATTCAACTTATGCAGGAATTAAAGCCAAACGACCATCGTATGCGCCGCCAATTCGGCGAATGTGCTGAAGCACAAATTGATATTGATTTTTAATTTCCATGGAAAATTTTATTTTCCGATGAAGCCCATTTTTGGTTGAATGGGTACGTAAATAAACAGAATTGTCGTATTTGGAGTGAGGAGAATCCACAAGCTTTTGTCGAAACACCATTACATCCACAGAAAATTACTGTTTGGTGCGCTTTATGGGCTGGCGGGGTCATTGGCCCATATGTCTTCAAAAACGTTGATGGTCAGAATGTTACTGTCAATAGTGAACGGTATAGGAACATGATTCAAATTTTTTTCGTACCTCAGTTAGCTGGCATTAATCTTGCTGATATGTGGTTCCAACAGGACGGAGACACATGCCACACAGCGGGCGCTACAATTGATTTACTCAAGGAAACTTTTGACGAAAAAATAATTTCACGAAATGGCCCAATTAATTAATTGGCTCCAAGATCGTGTGATTTAACCCCATTGGATTATTTTCTTTGAGGTTATGTAAAGTCACTTGTCTACGTCGATAAACCACAAACAATTGAACACCTGGAAATCAACATTCAAAGAGTTATCGGCGAGATACGGCCGCAAGTGCTGCGAAAAGTTTGTGAAAATTGGTGTTCCAGAATGCGCCTTTTACGCGCCAGCCGTGGCGGCCACATGGCCGAAATCATATTTAAACATTAATGTCATAAAATTCCAATAAACCCGCTATCCAATAAAGCCCGTTTCATTGATATTAAAAATATATTACTATGTTTTAATATGATTTAAACTTGTATCCCTCTATAAAAAACACCCTTTATATAAAAATATATGCAAAATCGGACGTCGGATCTGCTTTTTCTGAAATCGTAACATTTTGAAGAATTTTGGTCAAATATCGGAACGTCGGATTCAAGTATTAAAATCGTAACATATCCGATATATCGGACCATATGGCAACGCTGGCTGTGATCAACTCACTGTTTAAACTAGTATATGAGTGCGCAGATTTTGGAATTCATTCTTTTGAATTGTATGGCTGCTAATCATATGACATTTCAAAGCAGTAGGCTATTAATAGATCACCGCCATCAACTCTATCAGGTTGCCATCTGTTCTAGTTGCATCTTTATTTATTTCAATATTCATTGAAGCTCGATAGTTTGTCAAAATGCACCATAGAAATGAAACGAGTTTTTTGCTAATTTTTATTTTATTTATTAATGTTAAATTTAATGTTAATGTTAAGCTAATTTTAAATTATTAATGTAAATGTTAGGTTTTTTATATCTAAAATTTCTTGAAATCTGTAATGAAAGACAACAGAATAACAGGAACATTTTTCTGTCTTTTATCGTAACAAATTTTTAGAAAGTGAACATTTATGTCTATTTACGAACTTCATTAAGAATGGCTCATAAAAGGATTCAAATGTAAGATTATATAATTAATAAATGTGTATTTTAAAGACAAGGCTTAAATTGAAGATACCATCAGGCCACTTAGTGGCGTTACGCCTAAATAGCAAACCGTTCGATCTTCCTGACGTGCGTTTCGTGCAGCTTTTTAGGTTGGACAAAGTGAATGTGCGCTTGCATATTATATGCGTGTCCAATAATTTAATTTTATTGACAGCAAACAGCTGTTTCATAACAGAAGTTAGCGGAACTGTAATACATTGTTGTTTACGAAGATTGATAACAGGGTGCCAAAAAAAATCGAAAGGTAGAACACCAATTTTAACAGATCGTTTATGGTACTGGTTTAGAACAAATTTCACCGAGTTTATTATATCATGGTATATCATATAAGCGAAGTCGTCATATTATATACTAGTCATATTATATATTTAATTTTATAAAAAAAAAATTGTTCTGTATGAACAAAAAAACACCCGTTTTTTTAGGTCGGAAGAAAAATTACAAAAAAATAAATTTTTCATACAAAATACACAAATTTTGTCCATTCTTTTTTAAAAATTGTGTTTTTATAAATTTTTCTACGTCAATACTTTGTAAGAAACAATTCTTTCTTTCATATTTTATAATAGAGTGCAAATACAAAATATGTAATCTAAAAAAAAACTTATATTTTCGGTTTCAATACTAGGCCTAATACAAAAATGAAAGCATCGGAAAAACATCGATATATCGGTCTTATAACCGATGTTTTTAAGCATCGATAATTGTCAAGTAAACATCGATGTTTGAAAACGATGTTGCTGTGTAAGATGTGTAAGAACGATCTTGCTGTGTAAGATGTGTAAGAACGATGTTGCATCCCTAGCTGCGATTGCTGTGTCGAACATACTTGCAACATTGAATCCAACTCTGTATCATGGCAGAATAACTAGGCAGGGTAAAGACATTCACCACACCGACTGCTAAAGTCAAAATCATGTCAAAATCACAAAATACAGTGCTGCCGTATCTTCAAAGAAAAATCCATGATTGTATCATTAAGGGTATTCACAGTTGCGTGGTTTCAGTGTGGCTAAAAAACCCGGTAGTATTAATACCACACATTACCAACCTGTTTTTATATACTTATGTTGTTGTTTTACATGAAAGCTCTACAAACGAAAAGTCTTTTAGTTTTAAGTAGCCCAATGATATGTTTGATGAACGTGGTTTTTAAAGTTCCATAAACAGGTGTTTCTTTATGTGTTTTTACAGCAGTTTGACTGTTTCTTTGTATTTTGTTTGTTTTCCAATAAGCCAATTATATTCGTTTTCTTAAGCTCGTATGAAACTTCATTGTGTTGTTCAGTTTTTATTCATTGACAATGAAACTAGAGCAGTTGAAATAGAGCTAAAGCTAAAATTCAAGTAGTTTGAGTGTATATGCATATAGTACGAATTGGACAAAAAAAATGAGCGACGGACAGCATTTTCAATGCACTGTTTTTAACGTTTCTCTCAATTCGTTCGTCGTTAAGTTTCGATCAAATGTTAAGTGTCAAAAACAAGCTTGAGCTCTTTCTTCCGCAGCCAAGAAGAAAAGAAAAATAAAATAGTCACGTTGCGGAGATGTATAAAAGTGACACGATGCATGTTTTCGCCCTTTTCCAACAATATATATCTGTCTAGCTCACGCGCCACTTGTTTTCAGATTTTGAAATTGGACAAAACAATAAAGTATCATACGGGCTTAAGTTTCGTTTGTTGTGTATGTGTTTTTTTGTATGCATGTATTTTCACATGTGATGTATTCTGCACATTGAGCACTGAGAGCGGAATCTGTTAAATATTATTCTTTATACTAAACTGGAAAACGGGGAAGTACAAGTTTTTATTTTTAAGCAAAATTTTAAGTAGCGTCCTAGAATTTGCTGATGTAATAAGGTAGATTGGGCCATTCGCTCTAATTTCATTGTTTCAAACAGTCGCGCTTTTGTGTTTTTGATTTTTTTTTTTAATTAGTATTTATATTAAAATTAAGAATTAAAAAAAAAAGTATAGCAGTGAGGGGACTGCCAACCGAAGCGAAAACCTATATATAAAATATTAGTGTTCGCTGGAAGACTTTGTCTTGCCACGGACCGCCTTACTTCTATATAAGAATTTTCATGCTAATCGGAAAAAATTTTATATTTTCATCCCCTCAGCCTTTGATTATTTCTTTCAAAATATTTTTATTCAGATATCATTTTTATTTTATAATTACACCAAACTATATTATTACACTTAAATTTAATATTGTTGATTTAAAAATAAAATACAGGGAGCACTATTGAATGAAAAATATTCCTCAAAAAGGATATTTAATTTTTTCCTTCAATGCATATGTTCAACAATTAAGAAAAAGATAAATAAAAATGCCTATTCTAAAATATCTAGCAATGTAAATGCTAATAAAAAAAATATCCTTTTAATATTTCTGTACACAAACCCTAAACTAATTTAAGTATTGTTAATATAAAATTTTTTATATTATATGCCTATGCTGTTTTAAACTATGTATCTACTAACGGCATGGTCTTTCACTTAAACTAATCATTGTTAAAAACCAGTTTTAGCGACAGATCAACTGCCTCGTTATAAAAATTTCTGTATCTCTCGTTCGCTTTTGGCTGAGAACGCATTTGGTATACGAGTACACTTATAAATTCATTACTAATAAACATTGCTTTTCTTGATTTATTTTCAGCGTTTTTGTTAATACAGTTTTTTTATTATTAAATAAGTGATTTTGCTTAATAGAAGCGATATAAATTAGCATTGATATCTTTTTTTAAACAGTAGGTATATGTAGAGCTGTAGCTAAAATAAAATACATTTTCTTTTTTTTTATATATTATATTTTGTTTGATGGGTCTTGAAGTCTCTTCTAATGCCTGCATTTGAGATCTTGCTACAAGGAAAACAGAAAACATAGCAAGCAAAGTGCAGTTTATTTTCTGCCCCCGATTCGGTACATCCGTACATCAGGTTCATCATTAGTGCACATTATTTTCATCTTTTATCATTTCATTATATTTTAAATTATGTGTTTTAATATAAAAAACAAAGTAAAACATAAACAAAAATATAAATTAAAATTTTTGAAATAATTAATATACACTTAAAATACTTATACATACATAACATTTGTATTTACATAAATTCCATTGAATTTCATATACATTATTTTCACTGTTTGCGTCATTAATCATTGCATTATATTTTTAAAAAAGATACTATAGGCTTATGGTAGCTGAAATAAGAAACAAAAAATTTTTGGACGATACTGTCCCACTCATGATAAAATTATTATTAGGTAGCCTTGACAACTACTTATTTTCTCTCGAGCTCCGAGCATCGAATTTCAAACAAAAGAAAACAATATAAAGTGCGTGTGTCACACACATTGGCAGCTTTCAGCGGAGTCAAAAGTTAGCGACTGTTTTTTTTTAAAATTTTAGTGAGAAACCTTTGCAATTAAATAATCCGTTCACAACAGGTGACTCCTCTGAATGCGTTGAATGTATGTGACACACGTTCTCTATTTTGTCTTCTTTTGTTTGACATTCGATGGTCGAAACACGAAATGTCACTCCTACCTGTTATTTATTATACCCTGGTCCCAGTCAGAGAATATGCTGGCGACATTTATAAAACTACAAATGTTTTTATGTTGGTCATGAAACTCAAATACACACTATTGGATATTGGCTACCAGGCGCTCAGCAAATGCAGCAAGTATAGCAAAATTAGACAAGGTAGTGTTAGGACGGAGAGCCGATGACCGAAACTGTCAAAATGAAGTTGACATTTCATACAAAATCTGCAACCAATAAGAATGCAATATGAAAGCAAGAATTGGCTAATATATGTATGAGTTTGACAGTTATGGTCACTTAGAAAGAGAACACATTCAGCCCTAACACTACCTTGTCTAGTTCTACTATGGCAGCAAGCAGCCATCAATAAGTTTATCTGCTGACAAATCGTTCCTTCATAAAGAGATCATGAAGGATATTTACTGTTTTTCTGTTAATGTATATGTAGATCTGTAGCTGAACTAAAATACATTTACAACAACAATTACCAAACAAATTTACTACAACGACGAACAGAGAAGAGCAGTATCACATCGGTTGCGCAACGTTAAAGGGGATGAACCAAATTGGCGGCGAAAAATAGACAGCACTTTGCTAGCTATGTTTTTTAAGGGAAGGTTCTCCTGGATTTTTTTGAAAAAAACCATTTTTTTTTTTTTTTTACATAAAATGAAAGTTACATATATGTAGAATGTTTGTGCCAAGGGATATTTCAATACGACGCGTATTTCTCGAGCTAGAGCGTGTCAAACGTACCCATGTCACGCGCGCGTACCAACTTTCTAAAAACTTTAAACGCGTTTTTCTCGGAACCATGTTTTCTAATCTAACGGACAGCACAGGGCTTGTTCTATTGATCCGATTTCCTTCATTCAAAGAATGTTTGAAAGTATATACTTTTTTGTACGCCTGGAACCTAACATTGGCATAAAAAATTGTTTATTTATAATTTTTAAACGAGATCTAAGTAAAAAAAAAGCAAAAAATTTCAATTTTTTTTTTAAAAGTCCATAAAATTGGTTTTTTTTACCAAACTTAATTGAAGTTAGGTTCCAGGCATATGAAATGTTATCAATTTTAATAAATTTTATACATTTTTCATTTCAGTTCACTACCTGAGGCCCCACACTGTCCGCGGGAGGTCGATGTTTTGCGCGCAGAGGTCGACGAGATCCGCCATTTTCAAGCCGCCATTTTGAATTTTTCAAATATCTTTTTTTTTTTACTCGTCAATAAACCACGAATCAAAGTTCAAAAGCATAAGTTCGTATGTCTTTTCATTTTCCCACAAACCATTTTCAAATTTTGCTTGTTTTTCGGCCAAATCCAAAAAAATCCAGGAGAACCCTCCCTTAATTGCCTGGTAGCAAGATCTCAAGTGGAGGCATTAAAAGAGACTTCACGGCCAGTCAAACAAAAACCAAATATCAAAAATTTTAAATTTATTTTATTTTAGCCTACAGCAAGCTCTACATATACATTGAAAAAACAGTAACATTCAATAGCAGCATTCCCGTGGTCGTTGATCAAGAGTGCGGCTCTATTTTATTCCCAAAACAAAAATTAAAACCAGCTCTATTTCTAGCTCTATATCTGATCTTAAAATGCTGCCAAGTTTCAAGCATTTTTTATCAAAACGAACATAGTTGGCAAATCTAAATAACTATTCATTTTCCTATTTTGACGTTTCACCGCTCAATGGGCGTTTTGGTATTGTTGTTTTCTTTTTTTATTGTTCTTAAAACAGCTGTTTCAAGACTGTGATGACAAATTGTTATAAAGTTGAACTAACGTAGTTTTACTGAGATTTGATCTGATCTAGTGCCACGGGAATGCAGCTAATGTTTCGAAGCGGAGCAAAGGGAGGGAAAAGAACGATGCGTCAGCAGAGGAACTTATTGATGGTTGCTTGCTACATTTGCTGAGCGCCTGGTAGTCAAGATACAAGAGCGTCATTTAAAAACCTACTCGCTGTCTGTATTGATGACGAGAGTTCCTCGGAAAATCACAATGACGCAAACCAAAGATTTACCCTTGACCAAAATCGTTCAACGCGCCTAAAAAAGTTTTCACTTCAAAATAAACAAAAAATAATGGACAATAATGAATAAGTGAAAAAAAAACTTTTAAATCACATAAAAACTTATGTTATATACTTTTTAGGATCGCCATGTTATATAGTTTTTAGGATCGCCAAGTTATATTTTATTTAATATCGTTTTTTTTTTAAGATATATTAAGGATCATATTATTGTGTTATAGCGGCAGAGTTTGCCTTCGCTATAGGCTACAGTGTTTGCCGACTTGAACTATGTCCAAGGCAAACAGAGACGTTTAAAATAAACTGAACAAGGCAGAGATCTGCCAACTTGTGTAGTTAATTAAAGTCTGATTCATTGTTGGCCATCTCGGCTCTTTTATAACATTTTTACAAAACTTACTTAGTAGTCTTAATCTATGGTCATACTTCTCTAGTTAATTAATATAATTATAACCTATGTTGCGTTTCGTTCTTGCATATTGAATTTGAATCATCGAAAGGATTCAAATTACATATTTTTGGTTTGACGAATGATAATTTGGCACGGTCAACAATATTGAGTGAGTAATGAAATTATTCGCATGTATTGAGTGCAGCACAGGCCGATAATGCAGTGCTAACTTATTAGTCACTTAATATGTTGCTGTTTATGACAACGTAACTTAGGGTCGGCAGTGTGTATACTGAGAGCACACTTCACCCTCATCCTTAAGAGAAAAATTAGGGGTTACAATAATTTTTCTTAAACTCGTCATCTATTCTCGATATATATGTAATAAAATAGTATTAAAATATGATAAAAATATATATGATATATTGTAATATAATATTTTTTGGTTTCAATGTATTTGACTAAATATCTTGCTAAAGTATTAAATTATTGCCTTATATGGTTTTAGTTGGTTATTGTGTACTTTCTTATGTACTCCATTATAATATATTACAGTATTAACTCCTAATCTATCTAATATTCTAAATGGGCCCTTATACGGTAATTGTTGTTTATTCCCATCTTCTATTTTAAGTAAAACTAAATCTCCTATTTCTGCTCTGAGTGTATTTGTGTAGTCCAAATTCTTATTAGTACGCTTTTGTTTAGCTCGTATGAGCATTTCTTTTGCCTTATTTAGAGCAAAATTCAACCTAGTACGCATCTCGCTCAGGTAACTTTCGAAATCATAAAACCTTGCTTGTGAATTGTAAATGTCATTTGGTAATGACGCTAGTTTTCCGTATACTAATTCATGTGATGTGTATCCTGTGTCTATGTGTGCGGTCGTGTTGTACGTAAATGCGAAGTATGGGATCCACGTACATCTAGTGCCGGTATGGTGTCGAAAATATTTCTTCGACTTCAAAAGCTTGCATATTTTGCGCATTAGTTCATTTTTGAATTCAGTGCCGTTGTCTGATTTCAACACTTGAAAGTGGCCATATTTTAGAATTACTTGCTCAACCAATGTTCTTGCAACAGTGTCTGCGTCTTTTGTCGACATTGGGTGTGCAATTACAAATTTTGTCAGTTCGCATTGTATTGTCAGTATGTAGCGGTACTCGTTTGAAATTCGTAATGGTCCTACAGTGTCAATTGACAATGTCTGAAAACTATTACTAGGGGTGTCTGTTAGCGTGAGTGGTTCTTTTGTGTGAAGTGTTTGTTTACTTTTTGCACATATATCACAGCGTGACACAAAGTTCTTTACCATCTTACCCATGTTTTTCCAAACATATCTTTGTTTTAATTTTATTAATGTTTTTCTAACACCTAGGTGGCCTGTGTTATGGTAATCGTTGATTAGTTTGAATTTCGTAAGGTCATCTTGTACCCTTTTTGGTGGGTTATAAATTAGTATTTTTAATTGAGGACTTTGAGGATTCTTTCCTTTTTGAATATTTTGTTGTATCTTTGTATAAGCTTCTTTAAATTCTTTATTTGTATACAATTTAAATATTTTATCATTGTTGGCTAGCGCTAGTTCTTCAATATTCTTATTTTTCATTTTAGATATCAGTTTCTTCAAAATCGAATCTAGATTCGTTGAATTATTTCCGTATCCCGCATGCATTTATATTATTATGTTTAGATCTTAGCTTCTCCGAAAACGAAACTGGTTTCGATGGATTATCGCTAATCGCTACGTGCACTATATTACTTTCAATATATATTTTATTTTCATTATTTTTGGCCGTATAAAATTTTAAATTATTCATATTCTTTACGTCACTAATTGATGTACAATCCCATATCAGAAGTTGATCAGACTTCTGGGTATTGTCACCATATACAAAGATTTTTTCATTGCTATTATCATTTGCCTCATTATTTTTAATGGCTTCTTTATTTGCCATGCCTCTTGTAATAATTAACGTTCTTTTTATCTTTTCATCGTTTTCTTGTGGTATCATTTCTTTTAAAGTTTCAGAGTCTAGTTGGATTCTTGAGAGTGCGTCTGCGTTAGTGTTCATGCTACCTTTTCTGTATATTATGTCATAGTCATAGTCACAAAGCTCTAGTCGAATCCGCGTCATTTTTGAGGAAGGTTTTTGTGAGTGAATAACGAGATTAATGGTCTGTGATCAGTTATAACTGTAAATTTTCTGCCGTAAAGGCATGGCTTGAAAAAGTTTATTCCCCAATGAATAGCTAATAATTCCTTCTCAATAACTGGTTTATTCAAGTCATGCTTTTGCAAAGATTTGCTGGCATAAGATATTGGTAAATCTTTACCTATTTCGCCTTGCGATAATACTGCGCCCAAAGCATAATTTGAAGCATCAGTCGTTAGAATGAACGGCTTGTTAAAATCTGGGTATTATAATAAAGGTGGAGTTATTAATTTTTCTTTCAGTGTATCGAAAGTAATTTGACATTCTTCAGACCAAACAAATTTACAAGACTTCTTTAATAATGCATTTAAACTTTTTGCAATGTCTGCAAAATTATGAATAAATTTTCTATAATAGTTGCAGAATGCAACGAATCGCCTGACGTCATCTGCGTTTTTCGAAGTTGGATAATTTTTACAGTATCGTATTTAGCTGGGTCGGTTCTGACTCCTTCACTTGTGATAAGATGTCCTAAGTATACTACTTCAGGACGTAAAAAACAACATTTGGCCGCATTTAATTTCAAATTATGTCTTTGAAGTCTTTCTAATACTTTTATTAGATTTTGGTTGTGGTGATTTATGCTACATCCATGGATAATTATGTCATCCACGTAAAGAAAAGCATTTGATTCCAAGTCTGCGAGTGCAATAGTGAGCATCCGTTGGAAACTGTTTGAAGAGATCTTTTGTCCAAAAGGTAGCCGTTTAAATTGAAAATGTCCGTTTGTCGTAGAAAAAGCTGTCGAAGGTCGTGATTCGTTCTCTAGTTCAATTTGATGAAATTAACTGGTCATATCGAGTGTTGAGAACCATTTCGCTCTACCTAATTTGTCTAGAATATCTACTTATCTCGTTAAAGGGAACTTGTCATTGACAATTCTATCGTTTAACTTTCTAAAGTCTACTACAAGTCTCCATTTCTTTTTGTCCGCCGTGTTCTTTTTTGGTACCAGAAGGAGTGGAGCATTGTAGGGACTGAGCGATGGTTCGATAATATCGTCCTTTAGCATTTTCTGAACTTGTTCATTTATCACGTCTGTTTGAATGTGTGGCAGTCTGTAGTTTTTTATGTATACTGGTATGTTGTCTGTTGTCGTGATGTTTTGTTTATAAAAATTATTTGTTGTTAGAGGTTCGTTATCTAGGTGGAATACGTCTTGATATTTTTTGAAAATAATATGTAGTTCGTCTTTAATTTTTGTGTCATTACATTGTATGTTTAGTGTTTCCAAGATCTTACTTAAACGTTTTTATGAGTGTGTATGTTTTTTGCTATTATAATTTAAAATGTCGTATTTGTCTAAAGAATCAGTTTCCAACTCAATACCATTTAATATTACTTCGTCATTTGTTGTATTTAAAATTTTTAAGTGTGTCACGCCGTTTTTCGGAGCTATTGAATTACTGAGAAAAATACCTTCTTGTATCTCTTTATTAAAAATCACCTTATCTTCGGTTAGTTGTAATCTGATCGGTTGAATAATTTCTGTTCTTGGTGGCACTTTTATTATTAGTGTGTTATGTGATTTCGAGTGCATTGGTAATATTATATGTGACTCATTAGTTAAAATTGAAATAACGAATGTTTCATAGTCAATTTTGCAAAGAAAATTATTCAGAAAATCTCTGCCTAATATACCATCGGTTTCGATTGGAAATTCTGAATTTACCAATTGAAACTCATGTTCGCAAGATTCCTCCCCAAAATTAAGTTTTATGCTACCGAACGCTACTTAGGTAGATTTATGCTACCTAATGAAAAAATTTCTGCGTGTATACCTGTTAACTTACATTTTTCGTCAGGGTTATAAAAATCGTCATTCAGTTTTTTACTAAGCTTGCATAAAGAAATGTCAGCACCTGTGTCAATGAGAAAAGTCATTATGTTGTTCTTGTATTTTATTTTTATAAAATTAGAATTTTTATCCCAAATTTTAAAAATCTTTACTTTTGGCTGTCTGGAAAAACCGTGTCTTCCGAGCCTTGGTAGTTTCCCTCATTATGTATTTTGCGTATGTTTCTGTTTGTTTAGTTATTTGTGTATCTGTTGCCATTATAGTTGCTGTTGTTGTTTTGATTTCTGTTTTTGTTGCTGTTTCTGTCTTGGTTAGAACGATTACTGTTGTTACGGTTTCTATTGTGTAGTGCGCACCAAGTTAAGCAACCAAACGTACACAAACTATTTGGTTGCACTGTATTTATGTTTGTTTATATTCACCACGCACAATGACCCGTGGTTATATATTAGATTTACATGACGCACTTTCGCACTAAGCTAATGTTCTATTTATTTCACTCGCACACTTTTAATGTTTATATATTTTGTTATATTTATTTTGCATTACGCACTTACGCATTAAGTTTATATTTATTATTCACTCACGCACTTTTTATGTTAAAATTATGCACTTTTTCAAAATACCGTTGTTTGGCTTTATAAGCACCGAAAATTGAAAAATAAAGATCATTAATTCTACAAGCTTTAAATCAGCTGCATCTATTTATTTCAAGCCTAAGCGCATTTTTATGCCGGCTGAATAAAAATAATATTTCAAGCCTAAGTGCATTCTTATGCCGGCTAAATAAAATAATTTACTTAGAGCCAGTGGCGTTTTTAAGCGCCGGCAAAAACTCGAGGCAGGTCCTTTCACTTAACAACATAAAAATTAAAACAAAAACATTACATGGCGATCCTGCCAACTCACGGCAATAAGAGTTTGCCGACGGCAAAACAGAATGTGCCTGAGCACGTACCTGATTGTTACGATCGACGCGTAACCATATGTACCGTGGATATGCACATTTAAGCATCCAGGACTATGGAAAACATCGATGAACTGGAGTTCCAACTAAAGATCCACTACGAGGGCAACAAAAACTAAAGAAAAAAAATATTTTTCTCACATTAATTGTTTAACTTTGAAAACAACAAAAATGAAAATTTATCAATTTAAATTTATTAACTTAATTGCTACATTTTCATTTAATTATTACTTTAATTGTTACATTTATATTTATTATAAACAAATTTTTCCTAATGAAAACAGTAAGAAAATAAGAGAAATCAATAAGCCGACGGCAAAACACTGTGTAATACTATGAGGATAATAATAACACTTTCTTAAATTTTTTTCAAGTTATTTTTATTTAATATTATTAATGTAAATCAACAAATAAACAAATGAAGTAAATCCATTTTTTTTCCATAATGAATTTTTTTAACACGCACATTTTTTGTAAAAACGTAGTTTATATTTTTTCAATTTGGTGGTTGATTTCTAACAATAACAACTTGTTGCACTTCTTTGCACTCACACACAAACACTATTTTAGCAAAACAAAATTTTTTTGCCAGCAACAACAACAACATTTGCTTCTTTCTATATATTTTTTTTGTTGCTTTGTTGCTCGAAACACTACACTTAAAATTGAATTAAATGCATATATTTAGCGAATATATGCTATACGAAAATTACGCGCACGATAAATATAATTATAATATTAAAATAATGCGTTCACTTAATTACCTTTGCGTATTCTTTGGCCGCGATCGATAAAAACGAATTTAATTTTTTTTTTTCTTACACACTACGCGAAAATATTTACTACCGCCATTATATTCTTCATTCATAAAATTGAAACGTCAGTTTTACTTTTTCTTTATACTCATATTCGCAATTAATCATTGCAGGCACATGCTTAAATGTTGGCATGCATGATTTATTGGCTTCATAGTACAGGGTGATTCAAGTGAAATAAAAAAAAAATTAAAAATTTTAATGTTTTGATGTCATGACATAAATTTATGGACATAATTAAAGAAAACATAATATTTCTTGAAAAATTAAAGAAAAATTTAAGAAAAAGTAAAAATCGAACTTATACTGAAGAATATAAAAAGGCTAAATTGCAAAAAATTGAAAATTTGAAAAACGAAATAGTCAAATATGAAACTTTAGAAGATTGCAAACATTTTATTTTAGAATTTAATAAAATTTATTATGAATTACATGAATTCATAAAAAATTTAATAACACGAAAAGAAGATAAAATAAACTTGGATTTATCATCGGTTTGGGAGGAAGAAACTAATTTGCCAAAAATGTCAAGTTTTGACATAAATGTAGTAGGTAAAAACCTACCAGTTTTTAAAGGAGTTTATGAAGAATTAGATGATTTTATAGTGAAAGCAGAATCGCTTCATGATTTAATAAAAGATGAAGATAAGGCCATTTTTATAAAGTATATATACAATTTTAAATTAACAACCCAATTGAGAAGTATACTTGGACGTTTGAACAGACCTTCGACATTAATTGAATTAAAATCTTTATTGGTGAAATCTTATCCCAATCCAAAAACAGTACAGCAAATGCTAAATGAATTTAGTTCTATATCACAGAATAATCTAACAATTTCCGAATACAGAGAAAAAATAACAGAATTATCAGAGCAATTAAGCAATTTAGAGCTACAAAGCTTAGAGAAACCCAGCCAAGAGACAAAAGATGCAATATATAAGGTCAACGAAGGTATGGCACTTAATATTTTTTCAAAAGGTGTCAGGACAGAAATAAAACTATTTTACAGGCGAATCCGCCAAAAACTTTTAATGAAGCAACTGAAAGATGATTGAATATTGAGCAAAATCTTTCAACAGATAGAAACAATATTTTACATATACAGAACAGAAATAATTCAAGAAATTATAATGAGCAAAATAATAGATTTAATCAAAACTTCAAAAATTACAATAATCAACATTTTTCCAACAGAGATAATAACAATTATAGAAATAATACATTTCAAAACAGAAATCAAAATTTTTCAAATAATAATTACAGAAACAATAATAATTTTCAAAACAACAATCAAAATAACAATTACAGAAATAATAACAATTACAGAAGAAACAATTTTCAAAATAACAATAATTTTCACCGTGAAAACGGAAATAATAATCATAATTTTATAAACAATAATAACAGAAATAATAATTTCAATAGAAATACAAATTTTAGAAACAGCAACAATGCGCAGGGAAACGGATATGGCCGGGTAGCAGGAATTGTTACCCACAGAGGCCAAAACTGATCTTACAACTTACTAAAAATTTAACCAATTTTATTATATTAAAGTGCAAAAATACTAATGAGAATCTGAAATTCCTAATAGACACGGGAGCAGATATTTCTATCTGCAAGAAAAGAAGCGTGAATAAAATAGAAACAAGAAATATTTCAACAATAACTGGTATAACAAATGAAAGTATAGAGTGCATAGGCACATCATATTTAAATTTTTTAATTGAAACGGAGGAAATAACACACAATTTCCACATAGTAGAAAATGAATTTCCAATATTAACAGATGGCATAATAGGGCGTGACAAGTTGAGAAAGTACATGTCGAAAATAGATTTTGAAAAGTACACGGTAACATTTTTAATAAATGAAAAAGAAATAACATTACCAATAATTTTAAATTAGAAAAATTTTACGGTACCTGCTCGATCAGAAGCAGTGGTCCCCATAAATATTAGGGTTAATGAAGATAGTTTAATCCTTAACAAAGAAATAAATAATGGAGTCTTCATTGCAAATAGCATAATACCTGCAAATGGCGTAGCACACGTGAAAGTTTTAAACACGACAGAAGAAGAAATAAATTTAGAGGATATAAACATAGAAACAAAACCATTAAAAAACTACAACATATTTACAAGCAAAGAAACTAATAAATTTAATGCACATAGATTACAAGAACTTTTAAAAACATTAGACATTGGATGCAACGAACCGGAGGCAGAAAAATCAATAGTTGACATTTTAAAACAATTCCAAGATATATTCCACCTCCCCGGAGAACCATTGACAGTGAACAATTTTTACACGCAAGAAATTCATACTACTGATTCAACAGCGGTATACATAAAGAACTACAGACTCCCACAGACACAAATGACAGAGATCAACAACATTATTGAACACTCAGTTAGCTCTTACAATTCGCCACTATTAGTTGTTCCAAAAAAATCAAATAAACGAAAAAATAGTTAACGACAAGTTTCCCCTTACAAAAATAGAAGACGTACTAGACAAATTAGGAAGAGCTAAATACTTTTCGACGTTGGACATGACTAGCTCCTTCCACCAAATACGATTACACGAAGACTCACGACCATTAACTGCCTTTTCAACAAATAACGGACATTACCAATTTAAACGCCTACCTTTTGGACTAAAAATATCGTCCAACAGCTTTCAGCGAATGCTAACAATAGCATTGAGTGGTTTAGATGCTGAAGCATTTCTATACGTAGACGATATTATTGTGTTTGGATGCAGTTTAGGGCATCACAATGAAAATTAAGCTAAAGTTTTTGAAAGGATGAGGAAATTTAATTTAAAACTAAATGCACACAAGTGCTCATTTTTCAAACCAGAGGTTGTTTATCTAGGACACCTCATAACTGCTAAGGGCATTAAAACTGACCCAGCAAAAAATAAAATCATTGAAAATTACCCTGTGCCAAAAGACACAGATGAAGTCAGAAGATTTGTTGCTTTCTGCAATTATTATAGGAGGTTCATACCCAAATTTGCAGAAATAGCTAAAGTTTTGAACTCACTACTAAAAAAAGATGTTAAATTTAATTGGACTGAAGATTGTCAATATGCTTTCGAAACGTTAAAAACAAAATTACTAAACCCACCGATACCAATACCCAAATTTTGACAAACAATTTGTACTGACAACAGACGCCTCAAATTATGCGTTAGGTGCTGTTTTGTCACAAGGTGATATTGGTTTAGATTTACCAATATCATACGCGAGCAAGTCTCTTAACAAACACGATTTAAACAAACCGATAATAGAAAAAGAGTTATTGGCCATACATTGGGCCATAAATTTTTTCAGACCATACCTCTACGGTCGCAAATTTTTAGTAGTAACAGATCACAGACCTTTAGTGTCTCTGTTTTCCCATAGAAACCAGTCATCAAAGATGATACGTATTAGATTAGACTTATGCGATTACAATTTTGAAATTATATACAAGAAAGGCAGCATGAATACAAATGCTGACGCATTATCTCGCATAGTACTAAACAGCGATTCATTGCGGTCTATGATTCCGACAGGAACGGATGATAGGAAAATACTGGCTATAACAAGAAGTATGGCTACAAATAAACATACACAAAACACAAATACAGACAAAACAAATGGCATTACTAACAAGAAGTCTGATCAACTTTTTGCTTGGGAGTGCACATCCAAATCGGATATTAACAAAATGATACAATTAAGGTTCGTAATAGATAGAAATTACAAGGGTACCCAAATATATATAAGTAATAGAGAAGTTATTGCAAGATGCAGCGATAATCCATCGATCACACAGCTGACTTTGGAGAAACAGTCGTCAAAAATGCAAAGGTTAAATATAAACGAGCTCGCGTTAAGTAAAAATGATAAAATATTTGAAACCATAAGAATGGATAAATTTAAAGAGATGTTTAATAATTTACAAAGAAGAAATAATGAAAATTTAAAAATTTTAATATACAATGAACCAACAAGAATAATTGATAAAGATATACAAAATAAATTAATTAAAGAATATCATAATTCGGCTCATGGAGGACACATGGGCATTAGAAAAACCAATTTAAAAATGAAACAAAAATACATTTGGAAAAACATGAACAAAATGATAAAGAAATATATATTAAATTGTGAACAATGTAAAATCAACAAACAAACCAGACATACAAAAGAGGAATTAACTTTGAAAGACACACCAGGAACTAGTTTTGAAACAATATCAATAGATACTGTAGGTCCTTTGCGATTATCAAATAATTTATGTTATATATTAACTATGCAATGTGAGTTAACGAAATATGTCATTGCTTGACCAATGGAGACCAAAGACGCAAAAACCGTTGCCAAATCCTTAATAGAAAATGTTATTTTAATCTATGGTCATTTTAAAGTTCTTAAATCAGACAGGGGTACTGAATTTACCAATGAATTGATGTCGGAAATCTGCAAACAGCTTAACATTAAACAAATATTTAGCACGCCTTATCATCATGAGACCCTCGGTTCAATAGAAAGAAACCACAGAGTATTGAACGAATTTTTATTAAATTTTTGCAAAGATGATGAATGGGACCACTGGATCCCATACTTCACATTTGCTTACAATACAACACCTCATGTTGACACTAATTACACTCCTTTTGAACTTATATTTGGCAAATTAGCAAACCTACCAAATGATAATCTAGATAATTCAAAATGTTACAACACAGATAATTATGCGCAAGAATTGAGAGTAAGATTAAAATACTCATTAGAAAAAACGAAAGAATTGATAAATATAGCAAAGATTAAACGAATTCAAAATAATGTCACTTCTGCACCATTAAATATAAAAATTGGTGAAAAAGTAATGATAAAGAAAATAAATAGAAAGAAAAACCAACCACCATATCATGGTCCATATGTTATAGTTGATAAAAATGGAGTAAATTCTAAAGTTGATGTAGATGGTAAAATCAAAGAATACCATAATAATTTACTAAAAAGATGGATTTGATTCAAATTTTTCAATTAAAGTAAAAATTTATTAATTAAAACAATTGCATTGTATAAATTTCATAAACAAATTGAATTTGTATAATTTTTAATAACATATATCATACATCTATTTTGAAACCATTTTTGTAATAAAATATAAATATAACCTGTATATAAGATATAATAAAAAAATTTGAAATGCATGAAACAAATAATATATTTTAAGATTAAATAATTTATTAGATTATAATAAGAAAGTTTGAATTGTATAGTTTTAAAAATTATTTTTCTCTTTCAAATAATTTTTATCTTAAGGATGGGGGTGTAGTGCGCACCAAGTTAAGCAACCAAACGTACACAAACTATTTGGTTGCACTGTATTTATGTTTGTTTATATTCACCACGCACAATGACCCGTGGTTATATATTAGATTTACATGACGCACTTTCGCACTAAGCTAATGTTCTATTTATTTCACTCGCACACTTTTAATGTTTATATATTTTGTTATATTTATTTTGCATTACGCACTTACGCATTAAGTTTATATTTATTATTCACTCACGCACTTTTTATGTTAAAAGTATGCACTTTTTCAAAATACCGTTGTTTGGCTTTATAAGCACCGAAAATTGAAAAATAAAGATCATTAATTCTACAAGCTTTAAATCAGCTGCATCTATTTATTTCAAGCCTAAGTGCATTCTTATGCCGGCTAAATAAAATAATTTACTTAGAGCCAGTGGCGTTTTTAAGCGCCGGCAAAAACTCGAGGCAGGTCCTTTCACTTAACAACATAAAAATTAAAACAAAAACATTACAATTGACGTTGTTGTTGTGGTTCAAATTTCTGTCATAGTAATCGTTTTGATTGTAATTTTGGTTGAAATTATTGTTATATCTTCTGGGTTCATTGTGCCTATTGTTCGAATTGAATGAATTGAAATTGCGTTGTGTGCTTAAATTCTGTCTCATATTTCTGCGGTTATTGACATTGTTTCGATGTTGGTTAAATGACCGCTGAAAGTGCATGACTGCATTTGGCGAAGTCATTGACTCATTTTCTAGTTCGAGTGCTAATTCTGTTGCTTCTAATAAATCTTTCTGTCGCTTGCGTTCCTAAACTTTCAACTCCTAGTCTGTTTAAACCTTCTATTATATTTAGTAATTGTTCTTTGTAGGTGTTTATTCGTAGGTTCCGTTGTTGTAAATTGTTAAGTCTAGTCTGTAGTTGAGCTATGGTTGTGTTGTCTTTGTATCTAGCTTTCAACTGTTGTTTTAAAATTTCAAAACTTGATGGCTTCAAATACCTACCCAATGAGGTGCGCACATTAGCTGTTAATTTTGCGTGGTAAACATACTGTAAAAAATCTAGTTAACCTTCACTGCTTAATGTTTTATTTACTAATTCAGCTGTAATGAGAAAACTATCTAACTCATTAAAGTTGCCTGAAAAAGTGGGCAATGCCTTTGAGGCAGTTTCTAAACTAAAGGATGCCATTATTGGTGTGTGTTCTGTATCAGATTTTTCTTCTTCTTCTTCTTCTAATTCATTATGGTCTTCAGCTGTTTTAAGTTTTTCTAAAATTAATTTTTGGGAATTTAAATGAATGTTACTGAACTCTAGTTTTAAAGCTACTAATTCTTTGCTATCTTTGTTTTGACTTGCTAATAAGTCAAATTGTTCTTTTAAATCTTCTATCTGTTGCTGTTTGGATATTAATGTGGCTCTTGTGTAGCCTCTAGCATAACTTTTTCTTATATTTTTATAAATTCTTTCTGCCTCTTTAATTATTCTTTCCATCTATTACAAAATGTTTGATCGTAAAAATATATTTTATTTTTGAAGTGTTATTCAGACATTGGTGAATTTTTGATTAGTTGTTTTTTGACGTAGTTTTTAAAATAAACTATTGCGTAACGTATAATAATGATTATTATAAATACAAAACAGATGATTTCGATGATGCTGCTTTTGTCCAGGTTGTTGCTATTACCATTGCTGTTATTATTGTTGGTGTTCATGATTATTTCTTCCTTCATCATGTCTTCGTCTTTGTTTTGTGGGTTTACTATGGCTCCAGTTGTAGCCAAAATGCTGCCCATTAGTTTTTCTTGTTATGCTGTTTGCGGAGAGTGTTGATTTCTTCCCAAATCAAGTTTGCAATGTCCCAGCTTGGTTGCTGTGGTTCTCGGGTTATGGCTAGGAGGTATGCCAGACGTTTGCGTTGTCTTGCCTTTGCGCCACCTCGTTTTTTCTTGGTGATTGGTATTTCCGTCGGTACAATTGCTGTTAGTTTTTCTTCCTTCCGTCGCAACTGTCTTTTATTGTATTCGTCTACTGAAATTGCTTTCGGACCGATTCGTTGTGATATGTAGACTGGAATTGGGCTGTTCGCTGCTGATGTCGTTTTTTTCTGCGGTATATATTCTTCCATCAGTATAATTAGATTCCAGATTAGAGCTGCAGGATCGTCATGTTATATACTTTTTAGGATCGCCATGTTATATAGTTTTTAGGATCGCCAAGTTATATTTTATTTAATATCGTTTTTTTTTTAAGATATATTAAAGATCGTATTATTGTGTTATAGCGGCAGAGTTTGCCTTCGCTATAGGCTACAGTGTTTGCCGACTTGAACTATGTCCAAGGAAAACAGAGACGTTTAAAATAAACTGAACAAGGCAGAGATCTGCCAACTTGTGTTGTTAATTAAAGTCTGATTTATTGTTGGCCATCTTGGCTCTTTTATAACATTTTTACAAAACTTACTTAGTAGTCTTAATCTATGGTCATACTTCTCTAGTTAATTAATATAATTATAACCTATGTTGCGTTTCGTTCTTGCATATTGAATTTGAATCATCGAAAGGATTCAAATTACATATTTTTGGTTTGACGAATGATAATTTGGCACGGTCAACAATATTGAGTGAGTAATGAAATTATTCGCATGTATTGAGTGCAGCTCAGGCCGATAATGCAGTGCTAACTTATTAGTCACTTAATATGTTGCTGTTTATGACAACGAAACTTAGGGTCGGCAGTGTGTATACTGAGAGCACACTACACTTATTTGTTTCATTAAATATACATTTTTTTCTTACTTTATCCCATTTACCCTAGTATAAATTCCCCTCAAAGGATTTATCTCACAATAATCAACAATACTGAAAAGTGGCATCGCTTAAATTAATTTTGACATTAGCTGTCGGTGTGGTGAATCTCTTTACCCTACCTCATGGCAGAATAACCAGGTAGGGTAAAGAGATTCACCAGAAAGACAGCTAATGTTAAAATCATGTCAAAATCGCAATATACAGTGCTGCCGTATCTTCAAAGAAAAATCCATGATTGTATCATTAAGGGTATTCACAGTTGCGGTTTCAGTGTGGCTAAAAAACCCGGTAGTATTAATACCACACTTTACCAACCTGTTTTTATATACTTATGTTATTTTTTTACATAAAAGCTCTACAAACGAAAAGTCTTTTAGTCTTAAGTATCCCAATGATACGTTTGATGAAAGTGGTTTTTAAAGTTCTACAAGCAGGTTGTGGGGAGTGAAAACTTCTCAAGCGTCAAATGGTCGGTTGACAGCTAGTGGTAGCGGAGGTCGGTGAACCAATATTGATAAAAATGACACTGACATAACGCAACCTCAATTTTGACAGCCAAGTCGACAGTTGTTTCCCTGCTCAGGCTCGAATTTGAATTCAAAAGTCAGCTCAGCAGAGGAAACACTACGACATATCAACCGGAAGAGTTTTTCTCATCGGCTCACCCGGTAGAACCCGTTGTGTGGTGCCCTCGGCTGGTCTGGAATTTGAATTCGAATTCAAACCTGAGCGGGGATTTCAACCCGGAAGCCAGTAATTATAAATGATGTTTTTTTTTTTCTTTCCTCTTCTTTTTGTTTGCAAAATAATTAGCCACAACGTGTCTGCCGTGGTTAATTAGGACCTACAGTTGGACATCGTTCAATTTGCCATCTGTCAGGTCGGGTTGTTTGCAAACATCGAAAAACAATGCTAAAACCCCACGTTCAACAGTTTGCGCAAACATCGCTTGCACCAACATTCGGTCTAAGCCGTCATCAAACCATGTCGTGGAACTTAGCAGGTCGTACTGTCCGACTGGCTTATGTAAACGACCATATCATAGGTGACGGCTGTCAACGAAAAGAGCGATGGCTGGCGAACTTCCGGCCTTTGTTCTTTCTTTCCGCTGATGGTAAACTGGACGGTCGCTGTTGATAACCTGGGTAAGTTAAAATCCTAGTATATAACAAAAATCTTATATTCGTATTATTTTTTTTCTACAGCAAATGCAACAAAACAGCAGCAATAACTAACCGACGAAGCAGCGCAGTTAATGGGATAGCGTCGTGGTTGGGACTGTGGTCATTGTTACGCAAAGTGGGGGTTGGTGTATTTTCATCAAGTGGAGGGAGCACGGCAAGGGAAGAGATATATTGGCAAGAAAAGCGAACTTTTTCCAAGAGATTAACTAGCCATTCCTGGGCTGTGCAATCAACTTGTGCGGACTTAAACGCAATATTGGACGTGTATTGAACGCGCCCCATTAGGAAGCACACTGAAGCAAAGAAAAAATAAAAAAACAAGGTGACACTGACGGCAGCACAGCAATCGCAACTTCGGTTTATTCCGTTTTTATAAAGAAATTTTTTTTAATTTCGTGCCAATAATCGCGCTGATGCTAAAAACAAGCACGATTTACCTGCAACGCCAGCGCCGCTTAAAATATCCACGGAATAATTCAGTCCAGTAGCAGCGATAGCAACAGCGCTACGACAGCAATTACTTGGAAAACAATTTATAGCAAGTTGAGCTAAATTGGGACTGTGCCGAGCAAGAACCTCACGCTCCAGTACTGCTTAAAGCTCACCCACTCATCCTTCCGTTAACCCGTTCCTCCAACATAAGCGACGCTGACGACTAAAACGAATCACTCTTTGAAACGAATGCGTTAGAAGCACTGCAGTGGGTAACCTATTCACCACAGATGTGGTCAAGTCAAGGCCCACTCCCCAACCACCAACAGCGTCAACTCCAACAACAGCTGCAACAAACTACAGCAGCGATTACCACCAACAACCGCAGCGATTACAACAAACAACAGCAGCACCCACGGCGAGCGATAGCTAGCGTCAACACCCGATACAAGAAGGAGGCGGACAGTGGAGTTGTCATCTGCATCAGCGTGCGTCGCCAAACGAGCGACCCACGTACAGGAAGTACCCACTTAAAAATCGAAATTTATAAGTAGTTCAGCTTTATAATTTTTAGATATTTTAAGTTAAGCAAGTTAAGATATATTTAGGCATAAAATCCCATGTTAAGGTGGTAATACAGAAAAGGCTTATCCTTATAAGACAGTATGACAAACAAGACAATTTTAATTGAAGCATAACGAAAAATAACTTCAACGAAAGGCTGTTTTTTTTTGTTTTTTTTTCAAAAGCGTACACGGGAATAATAATATAACTAAGCATAAGTTTATTTTTCAAACAAAAGCGTATACAGGAAAATTTTTTTTGCATATCTAACCGAAAGTTTTTGTGGAAAACCAAAGCGAATGCGATTAACATAACAAAATTAAACGGAAGATTTTTTTTTCAAAAGCGTATACGAAATAAAAAAATAATAATATAATTGTACGAAGGTTTTTTTTTTGTTAAACAAAATCATACACGGGCGAAATAACATAAATTAAGCGAAATTTTACTTTTAAAATAAAGCAATGGCGTACCCGGAAATATAACTTGAATAAACATAAGTAAAAGTAACAACCAAAACGATTCATAGGCGGACAATAACTTACCTTTTACCAAAATTTCATTATGCACTGCAAAATAAAATTTACTAGATTTTAATATTTCTATACTTACCTTAAATATAACATACTGAAAAAAATAGTGAAGTTCAATATGCAATGCAAAATGAAACTTACTAGATTTTAATATTTCTATACTTACCTTAAATATAACATACTGAAAAAAATAGTTAAGTTCAATATGCAATGCAAAATGAAACTTACTATATTTTAATATTTCTATACTTACCTTAAATATAACATACGAAAAAAAAAAAAAAAAAATATTGAATTTCATTATGCACTGAAAAATAAAATTTACTAGATTTTAATATTTCTATACTTACCTTAAATATAACATACTGAAAAAATAGTGAAGTTCAATATGCAATGCAAAATGAAATTTACTAGATTTTAATATTTCTATACTTACCTTAAATATAACATACTGAAAAAATAGTGAAGTTCAATATGCAATGCAAAATGAAACTTACTAGATTTTAATATTTCTATACTTACCTTAAATATGACATACTGAAAAAAATATTGAATTTCATTATGCACTGAAAAATGAAACTTACTAGATTTTAATATTTCTATACTTACCTTAAATATAACATACGAAAAAAAAAAAAAATATTGAATTTCATTATGCACTGAAAAATAAAATTTACTAGATTTTAATATTTCTATACTTACCTTAAATATAACATACTGAAAAAATAGTGAAGTTCAATATGCAATGCAAAATGAAACTTACTAGATTTTAATATTTCTATACTTACCTTAAATATAACATACAAAAAAAAAATATTGAATTTCAATATGCACTGCAAAATAAACTTTACTAGATTTTAATATTTCTATACTTACCTTAATTATAACCTACGGAAAAGAATATTGAAGTTCAATATGCACTGCAAAATAAAATTTACTAGATTTTAATACTTACCTTTAAATAACTTTCTATACTTACCTTTGATATACCCTGAAAAATTAAAAGTATGATTTTTGATGTTTACCCTTGATATGCACTGAAAGTAATTCGATCTTAAATTTAAAAATGAAATTTTTAACTTTACTAGAAACAAATTGAATTAAACTTGGAAATAATGATATATTTAAATGTACAATAAAGCTAAAGATAATTAAACTTAAGAATGTATAACTAATGGGGCAAACTAAAAATTTAAATTAATTGTTTTTTTTTTGCGTACAATATGATAAAAAAAAAAAAAAAAATTTATATAAATTTAAAAATATTAAGTTTCCTTGAAATGAAACAAAATGAAATGGTATACTTATCTTTGTATTTAAACATGTTTATCAAAATAAATCAAACCTTGATGGGTACCTTGACAAGTAATTAATTTTTGTAAGATTCTTTGGACCAATTGCAGGTAGGGGCGTGGTGGACTGCTGCACTTAGGTGCACAACGAGGGTTAATGAAACCGAAGTTTTTCTTCATTAAATGGATGGGCGGGTGTAGAAAATGAGGGGAATTAACACCTTCCTCCCTCATGCTACACGGTGTGTAGAGACGTTGGCTCGGTTAAGTCGCCTCTTTCGGGTTTTTTGTTTGTTTGTTTGGTTTTCCTCTCCCATCCGTTTCCTGTTTCCGCCCATTTGAATTAAAATTCAAATAATTTGAATTTTAATTCAAATGATCCCTTTCCGTTTCCCGCTAACGTCTGCATACAAATAACTTGTGCAGATCGCATCCCATGACTTCCTGACGAAGCAAACCCACGACCAATTTCCCTGAGCTAAGCTGAAGCATAGCTAGGTGTGCAGACGCTCGCTAAGTCAGGAAGTGCCTCGTCATCCGGTTGCGGATGTCACGACGCTGCGAGGTGGATGGTCGGTCTGTCACAAAAATGGCGCCCAACGTGGGGCACATGAAAATATGAATAGCCTTACTCGTAAGGTCAAATCACCTAACTTCTGACCACCCGAAGTACCGTATTTTCGTTCTGCCTCAACAAAACTTAAATTTTTCCTTTTTCAATTTTGATTATTTGCATAAGGCATGTTCTGGATTTAGTTCCTGGAGTTTTTTTTGGGATCTTACCGAACCTCTGCCAACCAATTCTTGAATTGAGTTAAACTTTTTCTTGAAAATTTCGATTTTTGCTATTGATAATCTTTTGGATCGTGTCATGATATTATTGTTGTGTTAACCAAAGGTTATTTAACTTTTAATTGGGAATTTATTAACAAATGTATGCTTTTGAGATTTTTATCTTTGGATAATTTCGAAGATTTACTCAAGTATACTGAATATAATCTCTTTTCTCGTGGTTTTTGCAAATAAAATTAATTTTTTTCTTATCCCGTTAACCGAACGTTTTCTCTATGCACCTGTGCCCTAAGTCTGTAGCAGTCCTGCCATGGCCTTACCGAGTAATTTCCAAAGAATAGTAATTATATCATTATACATTTATATTTGTTATACAATATTTTTTTTTTTGCGCGAAATCATTGGATTTCATTTATTCACCACCGCATAACCTGGGTTATGCTTTATTTACCTAAAATTGACCTACTTTATTTCTGAAATTGATATTTTTTTTTCTTTTCCATCGCGAAATTCGGTTTTCGTTCCGTCGTACCATAAAAGTATTAAACAATACTTTAAATAATTAAGTGGTTCGATATCTTCTTTTCTCATTCTTCATTGGTTGTCTGTCGCGCGAAATCATTTGATTTCATTCGTGCGTAATAGCAAAACTTGTTTATGCTATACGTCGGTTTTAACGATTAAGATCGGAAAAATATTTTTTTGTTTACTACGCTATTTCGCGAGTGAAATACTCTAGATTTCATTTTACTTGGACAGCATAAATTGAGTTGCTCCACTAATAATTTTTCAATTAACTCCTTAAATGGAAATTTTTTTTTGTCTCTTCCGAGAACACTAGAATTGTTTAGTTCATTTCTTCACCACCGCACAAGTGTGGAACTTTACGTACCAAATATTGATTGAATTTTTTTTTGTGATTCCTTTGTGGACATTTTTCTCGCAATTTTTCGTTTTCACTTCTCGATAACTGCACTAATTGTTGAGGCACTACTTATAATTTATCGATTAAATTCGTATTGAGATTTTTTTTGTGTGAAAACATTTGGTTGTCATTCTTCTTGAACAGCTTAAATTGCTTATGCTCTACGTATACATTATTCTTATAATTTGGTTTTTGTTTATTTTTCCAACCATTTCGATCGTTTCGCCAATTAGTCGCTTCAACCCAATTACAACGCCATATACTTATGTATGCTGGACTGGTTTGCCAGTGATTGAGATTTGTATTTCTCGTTTTGAAGTTGCATTTTTTTTTTGTTGAAATCTTTTTGGATTCAATTCCTTGCTTCGGCCTATTCGGTTTAGGTTTCACTTATAACTAATTGATTGTCTTTTTAAATCAACTAATCATCTTTCACCTAATATTGATTGAGATTTTTACTTCACTTTTTTTTTGAAATCTTAGGATTTCATAACTTATTGTTTGGTTTAAAATTTTTTTTTTTCCCCCAACTTTCTTTTTTTCTCTCGTTCCGCTCGTTCCGCTTATTAGTCGCATTCACTCCGCTACAACCGCATTCAACTTTTCTACTATAATTACTCAGTAGTAATTGATAAATTTTATTTTGATTATACAGACGTTTCCGTGGAATCGTCTGGTTTTTCCTTGTTGCCAACAGTATAAAACTGGTGAGGCTGTAAATATAAACTTTTGATATTTTGTTTTGATATTTTTGTCGTGTCGACGATGCCTGTGACGCGAAGTACAGAAGACCTGTTAGGAGTGGGTAATCCTCCCAACGTTGCCATTTGTACCGTGTGCAATGAGACCATTCATCCTACGGATGAAGTGGTTGAGACTTCGTGCAATCATTGCTTCCATGCTCCGTGCTTGCAGACTTGGCTAGAAACCAACAAGGCATGTCCGGTTTGTCGGTTGGCATTGGTTCCGGCAGTTGTAGGTCCTTCTCCGTCTGCTAATATACTCGAAGTTGCTGGCAGTGTTAATCAACCAAAGCGGGGAAGAGGTGGTGGAGCACCACGGTATCGCCCCAACACGCGACAACAAGCAAATTTTAGATCGGACCATCGTGATAGTAGGCCTGAACCGCTGGACAATGCCATCTTACCAAACCAACCGAACCAGGTTTCTGAAACCAAAGTACACCAAATCGTTGCCGACTCATTAGGCCAACTCCGAATGGAGATAAGCTCCATCATTTCCACCGAGCTTCAAGCGATGCTGCGCAATTTGAATCTTGGAGCTAACCCTCCTGCTAACGCGCCTAACCTTCGCCAACCTGAATGGCCACAAGTTCTGCCTGACGAAGCTCAGAGGCCTGTTCCTCCTTCATCGTCTCGGCGTCGAGCGAATCCTCCGCTTCCCGGTAGCGATAGAGACCCTGGCTCGAAAGAGCGAGTTTCCAACGTTGTGCGAAACTGGCACGTGAAATTCAAGGGCACTTCTGATGACATTTCTGTCGATGAATTCATCTATAGAATTAATACTTTGACTTCTCTTCACCTGAATGGCAATTTTTCTCTTCTTTGTGAACATGTTCACTCTCTGTTCGAAGGCAAAGCTCACCAGTGGTTTTGGCGGTATCACCGCAATGCCGACGAGGTAGAATGGTTTGACCTCTGCGATGCCCTGCGTCGTCAGTTCAAAGACTACACCTCGGATTTTGACATTCAAGATGATCTTCGCCGTCGAAAACAAAAACATTCAGAGTCGTTTGACGAGTTTCTTGATGCTATTTTGTGCTTGAGTGACAGGCTTCGACACCCAATGTGCGAATCTGAGCTAGTTGAAACAGTGATTAGGAATTTACGACCGGATTTACGTCACGAGTTACTCCACCTGGATATTCGCAGCATTGCTATTCTACGTCGAGAGGTTCGTAAGCACGAAAAGTTTTTCGAGGACGTGCGTCCTAATTATAGTGTTCCTCCCAGAAATGCTGGTGCTCGTCGGCAATTGTATGAAATTGCTCAGGATAGTGACCCAAGGTTAAACGAGTTAGAGAGTGACCATGTTCAACAAGAACTCAATGCGCTAGACATGAGTAAAGTAAAATGCTGGAATTGCGACGAGGATGGTCATCGGTACCAAGATTGTCTGAAGGCTAGGCGCGTATTCTGTTACGGTTGTGGTGCTGTTGACACCTACAAACCAAGCTGCCAGAAGTGTGCTGCGAAGGCAGAAGGCTTCAAGCCGGATTTTTGTCGGGAGTCGAGCAGACCCCAATTAAATCGTCCTCGGATGTAACTCCGATTAAGATTCTACCAAAATCTGACGTTCCACCAATTGTGTCTGCCTCGACTGCAAAGTTTCTTGACGATCCGGTGGATTCTCAACCTCTACCTCCTACCTTCAAACCTTACCACGTTAGACTTGCAGAATATAATAAGATACGTGAGAAAATATTTAATACTTCGACTGTTAGACGTCATTCAGTTCGCTCTTCAGACCGTATTCGCTTGTTCTGGAAACGAATAAAAAACTTGAGCAAGAGTGTGGTCTCGGCCATAGTCTACCAAGGTTCCGACATTCGTCCTTACACCAATCTTTTGATTGAAAATACGGTGTATCTTTCGCTTTTAGATAGTGGCGCTACAAAGAGTTGCATTGGTGGACGTTTGGCTCAAGTAATTCTTTCTGACTCTACAAAGAAACTGATTAAATTAAGAGGTAACGTTCGGACGGCTGATGGTAAACATCAACAGGTCGTGGGTTCGATTACTATCCCAATTACCTTTCAAAACCAAACGAAAAATTTTGATTTCTTGATTGTACCTTCTATTGTCCAAGACGTGATATGTGGAATGGATTTCTGGAATTTGTTTGAGCTTAAAATCCAAATAGACCCGAAAGTGAGTGAGCTCTCTGCTTCAGAGATAGACCCTGATAGCGTACAGTTGAATGCACTCCAGCGTAGAATGCTTGACTCTACCATAGCCGCCTTTCCGTCTTCGGAAAAAGAAGGCCTTGGTACTACCTCTCTGGTAGAACATGTCATTGATACAGGTGTAGCATCTCCTATAAAACAGAGATACTACCCTATATCACCAGCTATGGAAAAGCTTCTATGTCAGGAAATCGACAGAATGCTCGAACTAGGTGTCATCGAAGAAGCAGAAAGTTCACCCTGGTCTTCCCCTGGTGTCTTGATTGTAAAGCCTGGAAAGGTTCGATTTTGTATTGACTCGAGAAAACTCAATGATGTGACCATTAAGGATGCTTATCCTATTCCAATCATTGATGGGTTACTTTCTCGTTTGCCACCTGTGCATGTTATTTCAAAGATCGACCTTAAAGATGCTTTTTGGCAAATAAAGTTGTCCAGAGATTCGTGTCCAAAAACCGCGTTCACGATACCCAATCGTCCATTGTATCAATTCACGCGCATGCCTTTCGGCTTGTGCAATGCACCGCAAACAATGTGTCGATTGATGGACAAGGTGATTCCGTATAATCTCAAAAATCGAGTCTTTGTTTATTTAGACGATCTTTTGGTCGTATCACAGTCACTGGAAGAACACATAGTGCATCTATCTGAAGTTGCTTCTTGCCTTAGAAAAGCCGGTTTGACAATTAATGTCAATAAAAGTCAATTTGGTCTCAATAAGGTCAAGTATCTTGGTTTTATAGTGGGAAATGGTTCGCTTACTGTTGATCCCGACAAAGTGAAAGCCATAACAGAATATCCCGTTCCTAGAACAGTTCGTCAAATTCGCCAATTCCTAGGAATGACTGGGTGGTACCGGCGATTTGTGTCGGACTATGCAGCGGTTACTTTTCACCTTACTGAGCTCCTAACGAAAAAGAAATCCTTCACGTGGAACCCTTCGGCTCAAGAAGCTTTTGACGCCATCAAAGCTAAGTTGACGACAGCTCCTTTCCTCGTGCATCCTGACTACACTAGGCCGTTTATCGTGCAGTGCGACGCCAGCCAGTGCGGTGTTGGTGGTCTTTTAGCGCAAGTTGATGCGAATGGGGACGAAAGGCCCATCGCCTTTATGTCTCATAAACTCAACAAAGCGCAAAGAAACTATACCGTCACTGAGTTGGAGTGTTTAGCTGTCGTGCTAGCGATAAAAAAATTTCGCGCCTACATTGAAGGTCACGAGTTTAAGGTAGTAACCGACCACGCAAGTCTGAAATGGCTAATGCGTCAAAAAGACTTAAGCGGAAAACTAGCTCGATGGGCACTAAAAATCCAAGGGTTTAATTTTACAATTGAGCACCGAAAAGGTAGCGAGAATGTTGTGGCTGATGCTTTGTCGCGGTCTTTTGAACCAGATGACCCTGAATCAGTCGTGGCTGCACTTGAGTTAGAAACTTTGCCTGAAATAGACCTTGAGTCTTTACATTTCAATTCAGACGAATACCGAAAATTCAGAGAAAAATTGGCTTTATCACCTTTGCCAGATTATAAAATCATTGATGATTATATTTACCGCCGTTTGGAATTTGACTCTGATACAACCGATCCTTCTCTTGCTTGGAAGTTGCTTGTTCCTGCCGAATTGCGAGAAAGCGTGATATATGCCTCTCACGATATTCCATCTTCTGCTCATGGTGGCATAGCCAAGACGCTTGAACGCATTCGTCGTTACTTTTACTGGCCAGGTCTGGTTACGCAAGTTCGAAATTATGTGTTAAATTGTGAATTATGCAAAACGTCTAAGTCTCCGACGCATATCCTTCGTCCTCCTATGGGTCAGATGACGGAATCGGAACGTCCATTTCAAAGACTTTACGTCGATCTGATTGGACCCTTCCCTCGTTCTAAGAGAGGTAACATTGGAATGTTAATAGTCTTAGACCACTTTTCGAAATTCACTTTTCTGAAACCCCTGAAAAAATTTACCTCGAAACTTATCATGGATTTTCTGAAAGAAAGCGTGTTTGACACCTTTGGTGTTCCTGAGTCAGTTGTGTCCGATAACGGAAGTCAGTTCAAGAGTAAGGACTTTGAACTTTTTCTGGCAAAATATGGCATAAATCATGTGTGCACCGCCGTTTACGCTCCCCAATCCAATGCATCAGAGCGAGTCAATCGTTCGATAAACGAAGCTTTACGCTCATATATACGAAAAGATCAACGATTGTGGGATGTGTATATAAGCAGCATTAATGGCTCGTTGCGCAAAAGTGTCCATCAGACCATTGGTCAAGCACCATATTATGTTGTATTTGGTCAGCACATGATGACTCACGGGAAAGATTATAAAATTCTGAAAAATCTTAACTTGCTTTCAGAGGGTTCAGAGAGGTTGAATCGAGAAGACGAGTTTTCTATAATACGCAGTTTAATTCATAAACGAATGAAAACGGCCTATGACCACAATGCCCACTCCTATAACTTGCATTCACGAGGACGTCAGTTTGAAATTGGTCAAGAAGTGACCAGGCGTAATTTTTGCCAGAGCAATTTGCTTAAACATTTTAACGCAAAATTGGCTCCAACTGGAGTTAAAGCCATCGTTAAACAAAAACTCGGCAACGCTTATTATGTGCTGACTGATTTAGAGGGAAAAACGCAAGGCACGTATCATGCGAAAGATATTTGGTAGCGGTTAGTGGGAATTGTGTTTTGTTGCTATCGAAGGTTAAGCGTTTGGGTACGGTTTGGTTGTCCGTGTTGGTAAAGAAAATTTGTTGGGCATAGTTCACTATAGATAGACTGCTCGCATTCCTGATTTTTTTTTGTTGTTTTGATTTGGACGACCATGGGTAAACTGACCTAAGTTGAAAAACTAAAAGTTTTACACCCTTTTCAGACACTTGTCTGCAGCCGGCTTTGTCAAGCTTCTGTTTTGTGGGGAGTGAAAACTTCTCAAGCGTCAAATGGTCGGTTGACAGCTAGTGGTAGCGGAGGTCGGTGAACCAATATTGATAAAAATGACACTGACATAACGCAACCTCAATTTTGACAGCCAAGTCGACAGTTGTTTCCCTGCTCAGGCTCGAATTTGAATTCAAAAGTCAGCTCAGCAGAGGAAACACTACGACATATCAACCGGAAGAGTTTTTCTCATCGGCTCACCCGGTAGAACCCGTTGTGTGGTGCCCTCGGCTGGTCTGGAATTTGAATTCGAATTCAAACCTGAGCGGGGATTTCAACCCGGAAGCCAGTAATTATAAATGATGTTTTTTTTTTTCTTTCCTCTTCTTTTTGTTTGCAAAATAATTAGCCACAACGTGTCTGCCGTGGTTAATTAGGACCTACAGTTGGACATCGTTCAATTTGCCATCTGTCAGGTCGGGTTGTTTGCAAACATCGAAAAACAATGCTAAAACCCCACGTTCAACAGTTTGCGCAAACATCGCTTGCACCAACATTCGGTCTAAGCCGTCATCAAACCATGTCGTGGAACTTAGCAGGTCGTACTGTCCGACTGGCTTATGTAAACGACCATATCATAGGTGACGGCTGTCAACGAAAAGAGCGATGGCTGGCGAACTTCCGGCCTTTGTTCTTTCTTTCCGCTGATGGTAAACTGGACGGTCGCTGTTGATAACCTGGGTAAGTTAAAATCCTAGTATATAACAAAAATCTTATATTCGTATTATTTTTTTTCTACAGCAAATGCAACAAAACAGCAGCAATAACTAACCGACGAAGCAGCGCAGTTAATGGGATAGCGTCGTGGTTGGGACTGTGGTCATTGTTACGCAAAGTGGGGGTTGGTGTATTTTCATCAAGTGGAGGGAGCACGGCAAGGGAAGAGATATATTGGCAAGAAAAGCGAACTTTTTCCAAGAGATTAACTAGCCATTCCTGGGCTGTGCAATCAACTTGTGCGGACTTAAACGCAATATTGGACGTGTATTGAACGCGCCCCATTAGGAAGCACACTGAAGCAAAGAAAAAATAAAAAAACAAGGTGACACTGACGGCAGCACAGCAATCGCAACTTCGGTTTATTCCGTTTTTATAAAGAAATTTTTTTTAATTTCGTGCCAATAATCGCGCTGATGCTAAAAACAAGCACGATTTACCTGCAACGCCAGCGCCGCTTAAAATATCCACGGAATAATTCAGTCCAGTAGCAGCGATAGCAACAGCGCTACGACAGCAATTACTTGGAAAACAATTTATAGCAAGTTGAGCTAAATTGGGACTGTGCCGAGCAAGAACCTCACGCTCCAGTACTGCTTAAAGCTCACCCACTCATCCTTCCGTTAACCCGTTCCTCCAACATAAGCGACGCTGACGACTAAAACGAATCACTCTTTGAAACGAATGCGTTAGAAGCACTGCAGTGGGTAACCTATTCACCACAGATGTGGTCAAGTCAAGGCCCACTCCCCAACCACCAACAGCGTCAACTCCAACAACAGCTGCAACAAACTACAGCAGCGATTACCACCAACAACCGCAGCGATTACAACAAACAACAGCAGCACCCACGGCGAGCGATAGCTAGCGTCAACACCCGATACAAGAAGGAGGCGGACAGTGGAGTTGTCATCTGCATCAGCGTGCGTCGCCAAACGAGCGACCCACGTACAGGAAGTACCCACTTAAAAATCGAAATTTATAAGTAGTTCAGCTTTATAATTTTTAGATATTTTAAGTTAAGCAAGTTAAGATATATTTAGGCATAAAATCCCATGTTAAGGTGGTAATACAGAAAAGGCTTATCCTTATAAGACAGTATGACAAACAAGACAATTTTAATTGAAGCATAACGAAAAATAACTTCAACGAAAGGCTGTTTTTTTTTGTTTTTTTTTCAAAAGCGTACACGGGAATAATAATATAACTAAGCATAAGTTTATTTTTCAAACAAAAGCGTATACAGGAAAATTTTTTTTGCATATCTAACCGAAAGTTTTTGTGGAAAACCAAAGCGAATGCGATTAACATAACAAAATTAAACGGAAGATTTTTTTTTCAAAAGCGTATACGAAATAAAAAAATAATAATATAATTGTACGAAGGTTTTTTTTTTGTTAAACAAAATCATACACGGGCGAAATAACATAAATTAAGCGAAATTTTACTTTTAAAATAAAGCAATGGCGTACCCGGAAATATAACTTGAATAAACATAAGTAAAAGTAACAACCAAAACGATTCATAGGCGGACAATAACTTACCTTTTACCAAAATTTCATTATGCACTGCAAAATAAAATTTACTAGATTTTAATATTTCTATACTTACCTTAAATATAACATACTGAAAAAAATAGTGAAGTTCAATATGCAATGCAAAATGAAACTTACTAGATTTTAATATTTCTATACTTACCTTAAATATAACATACTGAAAAAAATAGTTAAGTTCAATATGCAATGCAAAATGAAACTTACTATATTTTAATATTTCTATACTTACCTTAAATATAACATACGAAAAAAAAAAAAAAAAAAATATTGAATTTCATTATGCACTGAAAAATAAAATTTACTAGATTTTAATATTTCTATACTTACCTTAAATATAACATACTGAAAAAATAGTGAAGTTCAATATGCAATGCAAAATGAAATTTACTAGATTTTAATATTTCTATACTTACCTTAAATATAACATACTGAAAAAATAGTGAAGTTCAATATGCAATGCAAAATGAAACTTACTAGATTTTAATATTTCTATACTTACCTTAAATATGACATACTGAAAAAAATATTGAATTTCATTATGCACTGAAAAATGAAACTTACTAGATTTTAATATTTCTATACTTACCTTAAATATAACATACGAAAAAAAAAAAAAATATTGAATTTCATTATGCACTGAAAAATAAAATTTACTAGATTTTAATATTTCTATACTTACCTTAAATATAACATACTGAAAAAATAGTGAAGTTCAATATGCAATGCAAAATGAAACTTACTAGATTTTAATATTTCTATACTTACCTTAAATATAACATACAAAAAAAAAATATTGAATTTCAATATGCACTGCAAAATAAACTTTACTAGATTTTAATATTTCTATACTTACCTTAATTATAACCTACGGAAAAGAATATTGAAGTTCAATATGCACTGCAAAATAAAATTTACTAGATTTTAATACTTACCTTTAAATAACTTTCTATACTTACCTTTGATATACCCTGAAAAATTAAAAGTATGATTTTTGATGTTTACCCTTGATATGCACTGAAAGTAATTCGATCTTAAATTTAAAAATGAAATTTTTAACTTTACTAGAAACAAATTGAATTAAACTTGGAAATAATGATATATTTAAATGTACAATAAAGCTAAAGATAATTAAACTTAAGAATGTATAACTAATGGGGCAAACTAAAAATTTAAATTAATTGTTTTTTTTTTGCGTACAATATGATAAAAAAAAAAAAAAAATTTATATAAATTTAAAAATATTAAGTTTCCTTGAAATGAAACAAAATGAAATGGTATACTTATCTTTGTATTTAAACATGTTTATCAAAATAAATCAAACCTTGATGGGTACCTTGACAAGTAATTAATTTTTGTAAGATTCTTTGGACCAATTGCAGGTAGGGGCGTGGTGGACTGCTGCACTTAGGTGCACAACGAGGGTTAATGAAACCGAAGTTTTTCTTCATTAAATGGATGGGCGGGTGTAGAAAATGAGGGGAATTAACACCTTCCTCCCTCATGCTACACGGTGTGTAGAGACGTTGGCTCGGTTAAGTCGCCTCTTTCGGGTTTTTTGTTTGTTTGTTTGGTTTTCCTCTCCCATCCGTTTCCTGTTTCCGCCCATTTGAATTAAAATTCAAATAATTTGAATTTTAATTCAAATGATCCCTTTCCGTTTCCCGCTAACGTCTGCATACAAATAACTTGTGCAGATCGCATCCCATGACTTCCTGACGAAGCAAACCCACGACCAATTTCCCTGAGCTAAGCTGAAGCATAGCTAGGTGTGCAGACGCTCGCTAAGTCAGGAAGTGCCTCGTCATCCGGTTGCGGATGTCACGACGCTGCGAGGTGGATGGTCGGTCTGTCACAAGGTGTTGCTTTAAGTGTTTTTACAGCAGTTTGACTGTTTCAAATGTAAACCATTTGTATTTCGTTTGTTTTCCAATAAGCCAATTAGATACGTTTGCTTAGTTTCGTTTGTTGTGTATGTGTTTTTTTTTTTTGTGTGCATGTATTTTCACATGTGATGTAGGCTGCACATTTATGCGCACTGAGAGCGGAATCTGTTAAATATTATTCTTTATTCTAAACTGGAAAACGGGGAAGTACAAGTTTTTATTTTTAAGCAAAATTTGAAGCAGCGTCCTAGAATTTGGTGATGTAATAAGGTAGATTGGGCCATTCGCTCGAATTGCATTGTTTCAAACAGTCACAGTTAAAATCACATAAAAATTTATTTGTTACATTAAATATACATTTTTTTCTTACTTTATCCTTTTTACCCTAGTATAAATTCCCCTCAAAGCATTTGTCTCACAATAAACAACAACACTGAAAAGTGGCATCGCTAAAATTAGTTTTGACATTAGCTGTCGGCGTGGTGAATCTCTTTACCCTACCTGGTTATTCTGCCATGACCACGTTCAGCAAATGATTCGACAAAAATATGAAATCATTGGATCAAAACAGTGTTGCGTTGTGGAATTAATCGCAACATTTGTGTTTAGGCACGAAAATAGTACACTTTTAGTACGAAATGTATGAAAACAGTAATGAAACCTTCTTAAAAGCAACACTCATCGGTTGAAACAATACTAAAAGTAGCAAAAAGTGTACTGGTGCTTAGGCATCATATGACCGCCAGCATAACATACTTTTGTCACAAAAGAGAGTAAAAAGTGACATGACCAGGGATCATATGACGAGCACCGTAACAACGCCCTTAGTGGAATAAATAAAGAGAGAAAAAGTTAACTTCACTTTACTTAGTGGAACAAATAAAGAAAGAAATAGTTTACACCATGGCAGAATAACCAGAACCCCTTTTACATTGATCAAGACTTGAAGTCAAGTTTTTTTGACGTTCTCTTTTGAACTTGACGAAAGCTTTCACATTGGTCAAGACTTGAATTCAAGTTCTTGTCTTCTTTCCTTGTTTTCTAAAAATAAAACGAGATAGGTAGCAAGCAAATGAATTATAGTTTATAGAAATTTGCAAACTGAATTTTATTTTTTACAGCGTTGGAAGTTAACAAAACATTTTTGCTTAAAAATTTAATGCAAAATTAAATTATATTGGATGCAAAAAATTTGAATGCAACCGAAGTCTAACAATTTCACATTGATATGCGAAAAATAAAATAAAAAGCACTGTCAACAATGCGAAAATAGCAAAAGGAACATGAAAAAACACGAAAAATTTCCGGTACAGCTTCAAGTTTCTTTTTCCCTTCCGTCGCTTCCGATGTGCGGCGAATTGCCTACAAACTCTGAAACTTGACTTCAAGTCTTGACCAATATAAAAGGGGTCCAGGTAGATGCAATTTGGAGAGCAAAAAACGAGAGAGCAAAACATTGGCGTAGCTATAGTGTCACTATTGACAATTTATGTTGATTCGTTCAGCCATAGGGATGTATAATTTACTTGTAACCAAATAAATCAATTGAGTACCCAGATTTTATGTATGATCATGTAAAAAATCGAAACAAAAATCTTTAAAATTTCATAAAATGAGCCGTGTTTTAAGATATAATACATAATTAATTGTAGTTTGGCCTTAAATGAAGCAAATTAAAGTTTACTTTTAATATAATTTTCATTCGACTACTTATTTCGATTGTGTAGTAACCAATTTATTTGGGTAGCTATTTACGGCTGATTTAAACTGTCAAAATATATTTTGACAAGTGAAATTGATGTTGGAAAAAATCAAATTTATTTAATGAAATCGACGATTGTTTCGTAATTTTATCGTGTTGAAACGGAAGCTAACAATTAATGAACTGTTTTCGAATTATCGTGACGGGAGGAAGTTATAGGCAGTCCAGAAAATCCATTGTCAAAACTGAATAAATAAGTAAGTAAAAATTGATAACATTTTCAAAACAGTTCATTTTGACGTTATAATTACGCCTTTGTTATTGTTTTGTTGTCGGAGAGAGCGTGTTTCTAGTGCATCTACCTGGTTATTCTGGCATGGTTTACACTACAATGAGAGCCAGAGAAAGAGATGATACGCTCTCTGATCATTGCAAAGCATATAAGCATATGTTAAGTTCTACTCTTTGTTGTAATCAGCTCTTTACTGCTATCAGCTTCTTACTTGCTATATCTGTTTGTACAAGTAGAATGGATGGTTCGCTGCAGACTTTTAGTGTGTATTATAGTCGATTATATATTAAAGGGCTGCACAAATGTATTTGCTTCTTTAATTCCACCAAGTAATTTTTCCTAAGTACATCACTTGTAGCAGATTTAAGCAAAGAAATAACGTAAAAACGTTGATTGTTGCTCAGAGAAAAAGTAATGTTTTAGCTCTCTCTCTCATATCAAATGCACACGCAACTTGCTCTCATCAATTACAGTAATAATCGGTCGCTATCGCGGCAAATGAAAAAAAACTGTATAGTTCTACCTTCTACTGCAAATAATTGCGTATGCTGAAAGCAAAAGTAAATATCAGTTGCTAATAGCATTTTAAAGTAAAAATAAAGTAAGAGTTAAATTAAAAAAAATGGTAATTGATGGAGTAAGTAAGTATTGAATTATTGTTTTATTTTAATTTTTTAATACTGAAATGTTTACAGCCAACAAATAGTGATTCTTTTCCTGCAAATAAAATATTAATAGCAGTTTTAATAACGATGCTATAAAAATAAAAATTGTGAGCGACGATTTTAAACTTATTATTGTTTAAACTGATTTTATGTTTTACAGTCAAACATTATTAATTAATAAATATATATTACCACACATTAACTTTAATTTTTTTGATTTTTTTGTGTGTTTTCTTTATCTTTATCTGATTGGTTTTTTGTTTTTAATAAAATATGAATTTAAACTAAAAGATGCAACTGCAAATTCATCTTCTAAATTTCTGAAATTAGGTATCAAGTCTTTCAAGTACTTGCCAACTTGTACTTCTCTTGCTCATAAAAAGTTATTTTTATGTACATTACTAATACGCGATAGACAATTTATTATTTGTTTAGTTTTCAACCGGTTTTACACTTACGCACACTACCTACAATTTTCGCTCACGCCACCGCAATCCCCACAAATGTTTTGTACGGCGATTCAAATGTAATTGTGCAGCCCTTTATTATATATAAAAACATCAGGTAATATGACACCATACATTCATTTTGAACTATTTCCATTGACTCGTAAAATTCATGAATAAAATATATGGTATACACATTTTTATAAGGCCTTGTTCCCCCATCTAATTTTCATCCTGCCTATGCCCTTGAACACCGCCCATGCGCTTTTCCTTGAAAGCGTCTCATTGAGTTCCATTTTGTACAAGATAAAATTTTTTTAATTAAGAAAATAATTTTTTTATGATGAATGAGTGTTACAATATACCTTAAAAGTTTAAATATCGTTGTTTAATATTTTAACCTTTAAAAAAATTCTAAAAATACATTTAATTTTCGAGCGCTAGACCACCGGCTTTGCCTTAAGTGCTGTAACGAACCTTTTCTTCTTTAGCCGAGGTATATCTCGCCGGCTCCAGGGTTCGTTGCCAAAAATTTATTTTTCTCTGACTTTGTGGTGAATTCACGTTGAAAGAAATGAGACTAGCTTATACTCGTTTCAACTCTTTTATTAAATAAATAAATACTCGACTGCCGCTGTCTCAATTCTAAGAAAGTTACTCTCATGCGCGTTCGCCTCGTTGCTTGGCACTCGCTCTTTAGCACTCTCGTCGGTCTAGCACGAACTGGCCTCCGACCTGTAGTAAAACTTCTGGTCCACGTTTCTCTGCTTCCCTCTGCGATACTGAACCGTAAAGTTAAACTGTTGCAACTCGAGTGCCCATCTGGCGATTCGACCTGATGGGCTCTCAATAGAGTTTAACCACTTTAGAGACAAGTAGTCGGTGATAACTATAAACTTGTATCCTTCCAGATATGGCCGCATCTTACGAATACCCCATATGATCGCCAAACACTCCTTTTCGGTGGGCGAATAATTCTTCTCTGCTTTATTCAAGTGCCTGCTAGCATAGGCTATTACTCGTTCGGACCCGTCGATTTCCTGCGTCAATACTGCACCCAGACCGCTCTCGATGGCGTCAGTTTGTAGTGTTAACGTTTGGCTAAAGTCCGGTCATGCCAATACCGGAGCCTCGGTGAGCTTCGTCTTCAAATCCTCGAACGCTGTCTGTTGGGCTTCTTCCCACTTCCAATGCTTTCCCTTCTTGAGCAAAGCTGTCAAAGGCTGTGCTATGGTCGCAAAGTCTGGAGTGAATCGCCGATACCACGACGCGATTCCTAGATATCGTCGCACTCCTCGCTTGTTCTGGGGGGGTTCCAAGCATTAATTTTTAGGTTGGCTTTTCGTAGGCGTCTGAACACTTCTCGCAGATTCTGCAGGTGCTCGTCCAACGTTGCTCCCGTCACCACGATGTCATCTAGGTAGGCGAACGCGAAGGGTTCCAGCTCTGGACTATGACTCTATCGAGGGCTCTCTGGAATGTTGCTGGTGCGGAGTGAAGGCCAAATGGCATGACGCGCCATTGATACAGGCCACGACCAGGTACGATGAATGCGGTGTACTTTTTACTTTCAGCCGCCATCGGGGTCTGCCAGTAACCATCCTTCAGATCCAGACTGCTTACGTATTTGGCATTACGTAGCCGGTCCAGAATATGCGTAATGCTTGGAAGTGGATATGCATCGGGTACTGATTTGCTGTTAAGCTGCCGGTAGTCAATGCAGAATCGCCAGGCTCCAGTCTTCTTGCGAACAATCACAATTGGTGCGCTATATGGACTGTGCGACGGCTCGATGCATCCTTTTGACAATAGCTTGTTGACCTCTTCATCGATGATGCTCTGTATCGCTGGATTTCGTGGGAAATACCTCTGCTTAATAGGTCGATCATCGGTCATCACGATTTTATATTCCATGATGCTGGTCACTCCGTGAATGCCTTCAAATTGCCTTAGTTCGTAATCTAAAAATTCTTTTATTATTCTTGCTTCGACGGCTTCTCGTTCCAAAGTCGCCGCGTCTACTTCACTCTTAGCTATAGGATGACAGCTGTCAGCCAACGGCTCGTTCTCATCGCTCTTCTGTTCGTTTTCAATTGCTGATGGCCTTATCCCATTGGGGACTTCTACTGCTGCTACCAAATTCTTGATATGCGTGCACCGGTTATATGGTTTTCGACGGCGGTGGTGCTTTCGTACTCTTCTTGTTCGTTTCTTTATTGCGGCAGTTGATGCTGCTGCTTCGGCAGTTGGTAACGCAGATGCTGCTGCTACGGCAGTTGGTAACGCAGATGCTGCTGCTTCGGCAGTTGGTAACGCAGTTGCTGCTGCTACGGCAGTTGGTAACGCAGATGCTGCTGCGAATATACGTTCCCTTCGGAAATCTTTTGTTACAATTTTCTTCACTGAAGGTGCCGCCGCCCCACGACTCGGACGGAACCTGGGACCGTTTTCCGGCTGAAATGGACAACATGTGCTGGTGCGCACACCGCGGCGCCCACACTTTCGGCAAAAGGTGGCTGATCCTCGGCGGCATGTTCTAGCGATGTGGCCTTCTTCTCCACAGTTGCTGCACGCGGTCTTAGTGTTAACATGGGTCGCTTGATCTTCAGACACCATACGATGCTGTTCGGGAGGTGGTCGCACTGCGGGGTTCCGGGTAGTCTCTTGTACTTTAAGATTTTCAAGGTCTTCGGCCAGCTCTATTAAATCCGCTAGAGAGGAGAAGTCCTTGCGCCGGATATACCACTGGTAGTCCGTCTGTAGATTCCGAAAAATCCTATCCAATTTTTGCTCTTCTGTATAGCTGACGTGTCGCATCATATTTTGCATTGCGAGCACGTAATCCTTTATTTCTCTTTGGGCTGTTGGTGTCTACGTCGAATCTCGTCGTCGACGTCTTCGAAATACCTAGCTGGCAAGAAAAATTTTAAAAAGTCAAATTTAAATGAATCCCACGTAACCCAGTGCTGGTTATTGTTGCGATACCAGATGATTGCCCGGTCTTTTAGTAGCTCTGGCATTGCTCGAGACAAGAGATTTCTGTCGACACTGTAGACTTCGGCCAATTCTTCTAGTCTTTCGACGAATGATAGCGGATCCTTACCCACGTCATACTTAATCGACCATTTTCTTACCTGCTCGAATACAACAACCTGTGGCGTAGTCACCTGCCTTGATGGAAATGTCCATTCTGCGCTGTGGCTCTGAAAGTCGCTCGGTGGCGGGATCTCCAGCGTGGTCGGTTGTGGTGGGGTAGGCGATACGTCTCGACGGTGCTTGCTTTGTAGCTCCACTAAGCGCTGGGTCACCTCCTGCGCATGCGTTTTGTCGCCGACAAATGCTGCGAATCGTTTGCGCATTTCTTCAACGGTGCCGGCTTTGTCAAGATCGAATTCCGCGGCGTACTTATCGAGTTCTTCCCGTTTTAGGGAGTATGCCCACGTGACACTAAGTGGCTTACTCATTTTTTTTCCACTAATTGGGCTGTTCACTATTCAAGGTTCTTTTTTTTTCTTTTCTTAAAAAAAACTTTTATTTTTATCGTCTAGGAACCATCAAAATATTCCTTATCGTTCACTATTTTGTATTACTTATTATTTGCTTTTAAATTATAATTTTTTTCCCACTATACATTCCGAATGTATATTTTCCCGAATGTTCACATTTCGTTATCATATCGATCTATTCTTTATTTATTTAATTTTTTTTTCAATTAAAAGCACTGTTTATTACTGTTTTAATTTTGTTCACTGTTTATTATTATTTTTTTTTAATTTTTATGCACTATCGACTATTGTTCGGGTTTATTCGTTATTTATTACAAATTCTTTGTACATATTCTTTTCTTGCTGTACTCGAATTTTCTTTCTTTTCATTCACGCACTAAGTTTTCGAGTTCTGTGCCTCTTTTCCGGCTTCTTTTTTTTTCTTTAATCACGCACTAGGTTTTCGCGTTCTGTGTCTCTCTTTTTTTCGACCTTATTTTTCATTTATTCACGTACTACGTTTTCGAGTTCTGTGTCTCTCTCTCTCTTTTTTTTTCGTTAATTCTCGCACTAAGTTTTCCTGTTCTACGTCTCCTTTTTTTCGACATTTTTTTCCTCGTTAATTCACGCACTACGTTTTGGAGTTCTGTCTTTTCTTCCTCGGCTTTTTTTTCCCGACTCTCGTTAATTCACGCACTTGGTCCCTGCTCGGGCGCCATTGTAACGAACCTTTTCTTCTTTAGCCGAGGTATATCTCGCCGGCTCCAGGGTTCGTTGCCAAAAATTTATTTTTCTCTGACTTTGTGGTGAATTCACGTCGAAAGAAATGAGACTAGCTTATACTCGTTTCAACTCTTTTATTAAATAAATAAATACTCGACTGCCGCTGTCTCAATTCTAAGAAAGTTACTCTCATGCGCGTTCGCCTCGTTGCTTGGCACTCGCTCTTTAGCACTCTCGTCGGTCTAGCACGAACTGGCCTTTCAACACGCTCTGTGATCTTCGCTAGTTTACTGAGTTACGCCACCGACCTGTAGTAAAACTTCTGGTCGGCCCACTTGCGTCGCTCACCTAACTGCGCTGGCCTCGTCTAACTGCTGAGTTACGCCACCGACGTGTAGTAAAACTTCGGGTCGGCCCACTTGCGTCGCTCACCTAACTGCGCTGGCCTCGTCTAACTGCTGAGTTACGCCACCGACCTGTAGTAAAACTTCGGGTCGGCCCACTTGCGTCGCTCCAGCCTATTAAGGTTGCACTACCGATCTGTAATAAAACTCCAGGTCGGTCTACGTGTGCACTACTTCTACTACTATTCCTACTAGATGACTTACCCAGGCCGTGGCTCGAACAGAACTCAATTAAAGTCCCAGTTATAATAGACGTAATGTAAAGTAACGTAATGTTGTCAACTGTCATCGTGACGGGACGTAATGTAAGAAAACATTGTAGCAATTATAATAGGCAGTAGCCAGGCAGTTGTTTGTCGTAAATAATTGCACTCTCCTGTACAAATACAATTAAATCTTCGTCATCCATAGCTGTGGATACATAAAACTATCACATTAATAACAAAAACTCAACAAAAAGCGTAGTTCAACAATTAAAAATAGCGCAATAATCGAATCTAACCTCAATGTTTAATTGTTCTTTGAACAGACGTAATGTAAAGTAACGTAGAAATTGAAATCCAACGGATCTTTACGTCCCGTTACATTACGTTACTTCTATTATAATCACTTGTATAAGAAAAGTATTGATTGAAACAGTAAGTGACAGAACACACCGCTGCAGTGACATTTCACTACATTACGTTACGTCCATTATAACTGGGCCTTAAATCTAACTATGTCTCGCCTTATATAGGACAGTCGCAGAGCTTTTCCTAAATGCAAGCTCTCTTCTCGCTTTCTGATTGGCTGTCACTACAGCTGATCTGGTGCTTTTCGATTACTATGTTTATAACAGCTGACCGTGTGCTTTTGGTTTCTATGTTTGTCACAGCTGACCGTGTGCTTTCGTGGTTTGTGCCATGGGTGCTTTGCACTAACCACTGGTGTGCTGGTTTCCTGCTAGATGGCGTTGTCTCTTCTTTCATCTACTTAATCTAATGTTATAAGCGGCAGCAGAGTTAATACGAACTAGCTTTATACAATACAATTCTTATTGTAAACATATTCCAATCGTTAATTACATACTAATTAATAATACACTTCATTTGTAGTAACAATAAATGAAAAGATGATAAACATTTCAATATGTTGAAAATAATAATGAATTAAAATATTATCATTTGCTTTAATGTATGAAATAAAAATGTTGTTGACTGAATTCATTACAGTGTTTAAACAAGATTATCTAGAAGTAAATAAAAGATGCAAAATAAAACAAAGGTGACTCACGATGAATGCTGATGTGCTGCTTCGTGGTATGGTCGTCTCTGTTGTTGATGTAATGTTGCTGCCAATGTGTGGTTAAATGCAGTAGCCATTTTAGCCTTCACAGTGCCTATGAACATTCATGTCTGAATTCACAATTAAAATCTACACCTAAAACAAGTGGCATCTTGTGATAATTTTCAACCCGTTCAATGGAACCTTGCTACTTTTGTTGTTTGGATAGCTAATGCACAATGGGTCTGTTCGGAAATGCATCATGATGCGTAAACTGCTTTTTAGCATACACAAAATGTTCGAAAAAGGGCCATTTTTCAGCACTGCAAACGTCAAACATTCTAAAACAGTGTCGGGCAGCTTTGCACACTTGAGATTGTGTTTGTGCAGTTGTATATGTATTCATCTCACCATAGAAATAAAAGATAAGGAAGTGGTGTTATACTCACACACACTACACGTGTGTAGAAGAAATTTTCGTCGCTGAGGAAGAGAGATAGAGCGTCGTTATTTGACATAAGCTCTTCCCGAGCAAAAAAAAAATCTATTTTTGAGGAAGAGCATCTGTCAAAACACAAGTTCTGCTTCATGAGCGCATTCATTATTTAGGGTGGCAAGGGCCTTTTTCATATTGGGATAGGCTTTAATAGTTATTTATTTGTTTACAATTTCTTTGAAAACTTGACATGAAATTAAAGTGGATAAGCAACCTTAGGTTACAATCTATATCTAGGTATTTTTATATAAAAAAAAAACTAATTAAAAGCCCACAGTTCGGAAAAAACTACACAAAACTATTTATTTTAAAAGTGTTTAATTTGGTATGTATTTTAGTTGTTTAGTTTTTGTGTTATTTTAATATCAATTTAATAGTTTATAAAAAATAGTTTTTTGAAATGAATTTTTAAAAAATCATTAAAAGTAACTTTTGTCGTTTCAGTCTCATTCTGAGTTCATGACTTTTACATTATTTTAGCAATGCTTTTCTCTGTAAAAAAATTGGTAACGCAACATATTATATAACGGTGGTATATAAAAATTGCATAGTAAGCATACATCTAAAAAATAAAAAATAATTTACGCCTTTATTTACTACATAATTGAGTGCGGCCCTGTTAAAATACTTCATTCCACTTCAACTACACCGCTTCCCTTTATTTTACTTCTATGCATCTCACCTACAGACCGATCAAAGATTCAGTGTTCAAGCGAATGCCAAGCAAATGAGATCTGCGTTTGCGTGTTCCTTGAATATATTATATCTGTGTCGATAAGCAATAATAGCTTTAGTCGATTTAAGACAGAACTGAGTTATTGATATAGTTGTATTCTACGTATATATCATTATGAACACACAAAATTTGAACTTCTGTCATGACCTTAGCAAAAGATATGACGCAAAAACAAAAGACCCATTCATATAACTTATATGGCGATTGAAAACTTTGAAGCAAGATTTCTGGAAACTTTGAAATAAGGCTTAAGCTGTTATTGCTCATCGACACAGATATAACGTAATATTATACTGTATAAAATTTTATGAATGCAAGATTTTTGGAAGTATGTATGAAAAAATTTTTTATTTTTAGAAAATAACGGCATGGCGCGGCATCAAAGAGGTAAAATGAAAAAATTATGCATAACAAGACATAACGATAATTTGCATGGCCAATATAAGGTAATTGTGGGGCATGCGATGGAGAAATTAATTAATTATTTAAAAGCGGCACACAGTGATGCGATTGGTACAAGTTAGATGGAAAATATTATTTTTTGGTAGTTTTCGATGTTTATGGTACAAGAAAGTACAAAAAAAAGTATTTCAGAAATTTTGGACAAGTGGGCGTGGCAGCTGCCATACAACTTAAACACATTTTGCGCTATATCTTAGAAATGAGATAAGCTATGATAACAAAATTAGCCATTGACGTCTAATATAAGATTTGAAAAAAGTTAAAAAATTTCAACGCGATTGGACAAGTGGGCGTGGCAGCTGCCATACAACTTAAACACATTTTCCACTATATCTTAGGAATGAGATAAGCTATGATAACAAAATTAGCCATTGACGTCTAATATAAGATTTGAAAAAAGTTAAAAAAATTTCAACGCGATTGGACAAGTGGGCGTGGCAGCTGCCATACAACTTAAACACATTTTGCACTATATCTTAGGAATGAGATAAGCTATGATAACAAAATTAGCCATTGACGTCTAATATAAGATTTGAAAAAAGTTAAAAAAATTTCAACGCGATTGGACAAGTGGGCGTGGCAGCTGCCATACAACTTAAACACATTTTCCACTATATCTTAGGAATGAGATAAGCTATGATAACAAAATTAGCCATTGACGTCTAATATAAGATTTGAAAAAAGTAAAAAAAATTTCAGCGTGATTGGACAAGTGGGCGTGGCAGCTGCCATACAATTTACAATTTAAGAAGTATGATTACAAAATTACGAATAGACGTCTAGTATGTGATTTGCGAAATTTACTTTCTAAATTGAAGAATTTATTTATTTTTTCTTATATTAACATTATTAAGAATTGGATGTTCATCTTTAATTCGACGACCAAGAATCGCCCTCAGGATCGGACCATTCATCACTAGTTGAATCATCATTAACAAGAGGAAAACGAGATTGTCGTATGGCGGTTATTTCTGATTCACCAGCAGGAATAAGAAAAACTAATACGTCCGGATGCAATTTTCTAACATTAGTTAGAGACTTTTCTCGGTAGAAATCAACCAAAGGATCAAAACTGATGAGAAGCATATTCAATAAATCCGTATTTGTATTGACTCTTGAGCTTTTACGTGTGTTTGTCAAACGAAAACGTCTACAGTCTTTGTTACGAGCCTCTTGTGCCATTTCAGATAATTGCCCTATTCCAACGATGCATTGTTGCACTATATCTTTAGCATGGCAGAGAATTTTATGACCTGTTACCGGCATAAAATACCAGCTATAAAGTTGAATATATAATGCCTTAGTCTCATTAATATAAATTTCAAATGAAGAAATATCTATATTATAACCAGAGGAGATACAGCTTAAAATTATATAAAATCTTTTTATAAGCTTCTCGTCTACTCCAGTTATAGAAGAGCTTTTTTCATGGCTTTTAAAAAATCGTCGAGCAGTGTTCCCATCGTTTGAAGAGCCATAGCCTGGCTTTTGCTTATCTATAACTAGACGAAGTTCTTTTTTAAAACGAAGTTGAATTTGCTTTTTCTATTCTCGACAGATAACTTATCATTGATATCGCGGATTGCCCATTTTTTTACATCTAGCCTGTACCCTATATGTAAGATACAGTCAAGCGTTTTGATCCAAGCATGTAGAGATGATAAGCCATAAGAATACAATTCTAGTCGAGGTTCTTTGAAGTTTTGGATTTCGTTCATTTCAGTTGGCTTGGCACCACATATATAACACGACTGTGTTGACTTGTGAGACGAAAGATGATTGGCTATCTTACCGTCGATCATGGTGCAAACAAATTTGAATTTAATTTTTAATGATTTGGATGATATGTTAAAGTCAGCATCTTTCAAACTTTAAATTTGATGACGAATATTTCCAAATTCTTCTTTTATTATTTTTTCGGTTTCTTTAGCGAATACAAATTTGATTGGTCTACAAAGCTGAGTGGACGATGGATGTTTATTTTGCCATACCACTTCATTTGAATTTTCAGTTAGCCGCAACTGTATAGGAACAAATGACATTACAAATAAATACTCATCAGTGCTATCCTCTTCGTTAAACCTTTGCTTATAAGTACTATGACCACAACTACCATCACCACCCCATATACAAATTAAAGTCAATGTACTAAAATTTTCAAAATTGCCTGCAATAACCGACTGTATCACATTTAACAGCCTTTCCGTAGTGTGATTGACAATGTCTTGCATATTTATGGAAGCACTACTTTCAGTCACAGTGATTGAATTTTCTGAAGGAAAACAGTCTTTCTTTGCTTTTGCAAGTTTATAAAGAGAAGGATATAAATTATGGCCCGCTCGTAATGCTCTTTTTCGAAGATTGTTGTAGGTATAGGAAGTTAACCTACTGTCAATGTAAATGGCTAGCGCCTCCACATTGGTGTAAGTGTGTTGTGGTTCTGTACTATATTTTAATTTTTTAATTTTTTTCGCCTCTTCGGGAGATTCACAAACAGATTTTATAATATCTGCAACAGTACGGAGTCCACTAGCCCGTTTAGACATTTGAGCAGCATATGAGAGCTCATCCACAGTTCTTGATTTCAACAAATCACGTACTTTATTTTGCTTTGAACGTTCTCCGCAATCTGCAAAAAGTTTTGATGGCCTACCGAGCGAGCCTTTAGACGTAGTAGGGAGCTCTTCTAAGACGTTTTGACCAGAGGCTTGATCACTTTTCTGTTGAACTAATACAATATCTTCCATTTGTAACCAATCTGAGTTCTTCATCAAAAATCTGAAAAGTATTTTCAATTTATTCTTACAGGAAGACAAAAATATTATCTTTACACTATATGACAAATTTCAAAAAAGTCTTGCTGTGTAGTAGAACTTCAAAATTTTGAAACTTAAAAATTTGCCGCATAGTGTAGTAAGCACAATAGCTGCATTTATACCTATCCTTACGGCGACCAGCTGACTTCCACTTTTGTTGAATTTTATTTGCATAAAAACGAATGTTCACCTTCATCTCATTACCAATTTCATCAGATAAAATTTCATTTGAAGAAACAAAATTTATGACCGTATCGTAAAAGTCATCACTTTGTTGATCGCACCATAACTCAAAAAACTCCACACGGGATATTGAAATAACTATTCCTACGAAAAATATTTTTAAAGCCACTTTTTTAAAGCAATTAATGTTTTATTAAATAAACCTCCAGTAAAATCTGTCATTTTTAATTTTCTTAATCTTCAAATCACTTCAGTAACTTTTAATTATTTAACTATTTTTGTTAATACTTTTATCAACTTTGACTTCGTTTTCACTTGCTTGTTTTGTTTACTTTTTGCTTTTTTGTTTTTGTTATTTTTTTCTCACAAAGCAAATAACTGTACATAAAATGAGCGAGTTAGAAAAATGCATTTAAAAAAAAACAATAACAGCCCACAGCAAAGAATATAATTTAAAGATATTGCATGTTGCTCCCTCATGTAATTATTGCAAAATATATTTTTTTAATAATTTTTAATTGATTTTCATGCCAGTTTGAGCAGAGTGTATAGATTTCTTAATATATATATATTTTTATACCACCACGTTTACTTTCTCGATTTTACCCATTTTTTGAATTGAAGAATTGCATAAAAAATCAGCGAGTAAGAAAAATACATTTAAATAAAAACAAGAAGAACAAACAGCAAAGAATATAATGTAAAGAAATTGCATGTTACTCCCATATAATATTAGCAAGACATATTTTTTTAATATTTTTTAATTCATTGTCATTAAGTTTGAGCAGTGTTTTCTTTTCGTAATATATATATTTTTATATTGATATATATTATATATTTTTATTTATTTCATGTATACATATTTTAATACCGAAACGTGTTTTTGTAAGGGAAATATATTTTTTTCTGTCTGAAATGCCAAAAAATAGGCGTGGCAGGTGTAGAAAAGTATATATATTTTTGATTAGCATCACCTCCTTAGTAGATTTAGCAATGACTGCCTGCCAATCTGTCGTCACGATTACAGCCGTTATTTGAAAAAAACGGTCAGAACCTGGTTTTTCAATTAAAATACAATAAATAGCATTTTTAGGTCCATCAAACAGGTTGAATAACAAGACAACCATACATTTGCGCACCTCGACACTCTTATAGCTTAAAGTACATATAATATTGATTAAAAAAAAAAAATTTTGGAAATCTGAGGCAGTCCTTTTTTTTATTTTCAAAAAGGTTTTACCAAATTTTCTATTTTAACTCAGAAAAAACCTTCGTTTCAGAAAATTTTTTTTTTTTATTTTGTATGTATTGAAAATTTTTTTTTTATGTAAAAATATTTTGTGATGTGTTGAAAATATTTTAAGCTCATCATACATTCTCATTGACCTCAAATTCGACTTTTTTCATACAAAACGGTCAGAGCACGGTTTTTACAGCCATTTTTAAGACCATCATATACATTCGAACAAAAAATTCAAAAAAAAGTTGCGCACCTTGGCACTCCCAGGGCTTAAAGAAGACATAATAATTATTATATAAAAAAAAATTTTGCAATTCTGAGGCAGTCCTTTTTTTTATTTTCCAAAATATTTTACCAAATTTTCCGTTTTTATGCATATTTATCCTTAAATACTGTTTTATAGCGCCTACATTTTATAAGATACGTTATTAAATTTATTTTATTTCAAAAGATCATATCTTATTTTGGATGTTGATAAATATTTTAAACATATAATTAAATTTAACTACAAAACTCATGAACTAAAATTTCAAAAATATCACTTTTTGGGTCAACATTCAACAATTTTAGTATTTTTTGTAGAAAGCGGAGGTAAGTAAAATTTTTTTCCTGATATCAGTGGACAGTTCTTCAGAGTTCTACATATTCAAAATTCAGAAATAAGATTTCGACTTTTTTCCGTCTAGCATGCCCTTTCGCATCACTGTGCGGCATGTCCACATATATCATATAGTGAACAGTTCCAAGTACGTATAATGAAAGCATCTTACGCTGTCAGCCTTGGCAAAACACAATAAGCAACCTAAGCACAATAAAAAACATATTTGTTTTTTACTACTAGCAGCCCTTGTTACATTTCCGTCTGCTTATCTGTATTTCACATTATCCGTCTGTCGGCGTGTTTCCTGTTGACATTCCATCCACTACTTATTCATTTATTCCCGGGATCCCGGGATTATATATATATATATATATATATATATATATATCTGATGCTATATATATATATATATTTATATATATATATATTTAGAAGCTGATTATATATATATATGTATATATATATATATATATATATATATATGTATATTTGTTTATAATCAGCTTCTTTCCTTCTTCCTGTTTTGTTTTTAGCGCAAACAGGTTTCTTTAGAGCAAATCATCGTATTTTCTTTCTACATCTGTTTTAACTCTACTGGAAAATCTCTAGCGCTTATAAAACTTTTCAATTCGTTGGTTCTACAAAATCAGGGCTGCAAAGTTTCTACAGTACAGTGTCTTTAATCAAAATAAACTGTTTTTCGTTAAAAGCATTTAAGTTCATTTTTCTCCTTTTAGTTTCATCTATATTGCAAAACTTTCTATTAAACTGAAAATGATTTGCAATTTCCGAAACTGCGCTGTAAAAGGTAAATCAGACCGGCTGGTTACTTGCTGGTTGTGTGATTCATTTTTTCATATCAAGTGGTTTCGTTGACTGCGAGGATCTTCGATGCACTCAACGAAAGTAAGGAACTTCGTTGGTCATGTGAAAATTGCAGGTTTACAAACGATGAGATCTTTAAACTTATTAGACAATCTCGGAAAGGTTTTTTGGAGGTGGGTAAGGATCTAAAGGTAGCACAAGATAGACTGAGTGAATACGAAGATTTGTTTAAAAAGTTTTAAATTATGGATGAAGCTTACAATTTTCCAAAACGTAAACGTTCAAACAAAAATCTTCGTAGTTCAGCTTAAAGTTCAGCTACTGATATAGCCATGCCATCGCCCAATAATAATACTGTTCTATCTTCTACTGTAACTGTTTTCCCTAATGTGATCATACAGCTTGAAGATCAATCAATTGGAGCTGTCAATACTGATCAATTGACTGATAATATCGCACCAACTACGGTCGCTGCGTCAACTGATCAGATTTCTCCATCTGATGAAGCAATACCAATCATAGAGGAAAATGTTGATTCTCCTCGCGTTCCTGGGACAAAAAAAAAACTTACGCTGAAACTTGAATTACCTCAAATGTGGTCCCTGCACCCAAGCGCGTCGGAAGCTAATTTCATCTGGGGGCAGTACAAATGGGGGGGCAGTACAAATGGTGGTGCAAAAAAAAGTTCACCAAAATTTCTTCAAAGAAACATGAATGTGAATAAACAAATTTTTTATTTTAGTTTAAAATAAAAAAAAATATAAAAATATATAAAAAATATTAAAATTTCATTATTTTTAAAAGTTCTTCCAATTTAAATATTAGAGATCATTCTTTAAAGGATCTTTCATATGGTAATATGAAAATATGAGAAGTAATGGTTGCTTTTATAAAGCAAGACTAGGCATATCTTTACATGGTTTAAATGCAATAAGGTACAAAAAGTTATATCAATTTAAATTATTCCAAAATGTTTCTTTCTGTCCTTGCGAGAAACAAACTCTTTCACCACCTCCATCGAATTCAATTCTTCGGTTTTATCTTTGTGAATGTGTATAAGTGCTGCATGAGTGAGTCGTTTCTGTGTCACAGTTGCTCGAAGATACGTCTTAAGTCGTCTTAGTGCACTAAAAGAACGCTCAGATAAAGCTGCTGATGCAGGCACAGTCAAAAGCAAAGCAATAAGTTTTTCAACTTAATTTAATAATTTTTTTAAAGTATCCGAATTTTTTGCAAATTGGGATACAATGCCACTACAATTTCAAGGTGTTTGGCCAGGCAATTGCTTTAGCAATTTCATCTGCATAAAGATCTAGTTTTGTCTTTAGATTTTGTTCAGAAGGCACTTTTCCGTTGAAGGCTTCGATTACAATATTTTCCAAGGATTCCAGAGTGTCAAGATCTGTTTAAATGTACAATAAGATTTACAAAGTGCCAGTTTACACTAGCTTCACTCAACCGACTCACCGAATGTTAAATCAAAGTGAGTCGGTTGAGTTAAGCTGGTGTAAACTTGCAAAAATAAAAAAAAAAGTAAAATATCAACCTGTTTGATCGAATCTAGCCGTTATCTCATTTGAGAGAAGATCTAAAATTTCGAAATAATCTTTTTGTTGCCGATCATATAATGGCAACTGTACTCAAGGAACCGGATTTGATGTTTCTTCAAAGCGTCGAGGTGGATTTTCATTAGCTAATTCACAGTAGGGGCTTTCGCATTTTCCAAAACATTGGACCAACATGGCAGATTGTACTACATGTAGTACCATGCGTAAGCTAAAACGAAAGTCGAAATTTTTGGTTTTTTTCAGCCGATTGTACAATATTGTACAATTATGTAAAATTACTGCTCAATTGTTAGGGCATCTAAAAGTTGCTTAGCTATTAGCCGGATGTGTTCTGCTTGAGAGCTTGCAATTAATGATGTTGCTTAACAAGTTGGATCGTTCGAACGCTCAATCAAATAGTCCCATTAGTTTTCCATCTAACTTATCGTACAACATGTCGTCCAATAAGTGCTGTTCACATTTCAAACCGCTCATCAAATCATTTGTCAAATCGTTTGACCACAGAAGTGTTCTTCAAATTTTTCGTCAAATTTCATTGTATCTTGAACATCGAAGTAAGCACATCGCGATGACGGAAAAATTTTAATACCTTTTGTTATTAAAATCGTATTGGAAGAAGAAGAAATTATTTTAAAAATTATTATAAATTGTTTGCAACAGTTATTTATTATTATTTTGATATTATTTTCTTTACAAAATCGTACTACACGATTTGACGAGTGTTCACACTGGTCAAATCGTTCGGCAAATCAGCAGAAAAATCAAAAAATTTTGATTTTCATCAAACGATTTGACCAACGATTTGATAAGTGTTCACACTCGTCAAATCGCCATCAAATCTATACAAATTCTGTTGGTCAAATCAATTGTCAAATCATTTGATGATCGATTTGATGATCGATTTGATGAGCGGTTTGAAATGTGAACAGCCCCTAAGAACATGTCAAATTTTTTCTTACCAGCCCCTAAGAACATGTCAAATTTTTTCTTACCAGAGTTGCAAAATTAACAAGCATTAAGCTACATACTTAAGGGTGCTTTTAAACTGAAGTGGTGGGTTTGCAATAGAAACTCTAGATTTTGTTCTATCTTTTTGCAAACACAGAGAAAGAAAATGGTTATCCGCAAGCATGCTTATGAAGAAGAGAGAAATAAGAGGAAAATATATAATACAAAAATATTATCGTTGTAAAAAAAGCTGATATTTTGAATAACTTTTGAAGTTTTCCTTTTAAATTGTTTATCTAGCTAAAAAAGTGGGGGGGCAACTGCCTCCATTTCCCCCCGCTTCCGACGCCAATGCCTGCACCTTCTCAAATTATTTCGGTTTCTACAAGAGCGATACCGAAACAAATATCGAACAGCAATATCAAAGCCCCTGTTCATAAAGAACTTGTGGTTATTGAGCCTGCAAAATCTATATTTGTTTCTCGTTTTGCAGCTGATACATCCGGGGAACGTGTTATTCTATATAAACTCTAAGCTGAATGTTGTAAATAAAAATATCTCTGTTTACAAATTCAATTTTTCATACGAGCGTATTAAGTCCTCTTTTCAAATATCTTTGCCTGGTGATCTTTTTTACAAGGTATTGGATCAAAAGATTTGGCCTGAAAATACGATGGTGCATGAATTTATTTCTAGACCTCGGCCTACAACTTCCTTGGCTACTTTTCCGGTTCTTAACAAGAATAAAAAAAAAAAACTAGATTGTTCCTTTCAGTTCCTTATCCTTTACCAAAACGTTCGTGGCATTAACACAAAACTAAATAATATATTAACTTTGAGTCACAACCTTCACTTTAATATAATTGCTTTTAGTGAGACTTGACTGAAACCTAACACTCTAAATACTGAAATTCTGTGCAGCAAGTTTAACATATACCGCAAAGATAGAAACGCCATTCCTGGTATTAGCTCTAAAAGCAGGGGTGTGTTGATTGCAGTCAAAGCGACACATTTCTCTGAAGAGCTATTAATTCCAGAATCCTTGGACATTGAATTCTGTTATGTTCATGTTAAGTTTGGTTCCTTGAGCCTTTTTATTACATGCTCATATATTCCTCCCCTTTCTACGTTAGAAGTTTTTAGCAAACATTTGGCTTCTATTAGTAAAGTTTGCTCAAAACTGCAATCTAATGATCATATTTTAATAACTGGAGATTTTAACCTGCCAAACGTTTTTTGGAACTACTGTTCTGAAATTCCTGGAATATTTTTACCTTCGTCTGAAAGTTCATCCGATAATTATTTTTTAAACGAGTTTTTAATCCAAGGCCTGTTCCAACTTAACTGCATATTTAACAAAAATAATCGTTTGCTTGATCTGGTGTTTTTTGATGACAGCAATATCGCTTCTGTGTCTAAATCAGATCCTCTGGTTACACCCAGAAATTATTTTAAATTTTTCAAAACCATCTGTGCAGTACTATGATACTCAACCGCCTATTGAGTTTAACTTTAAAAAAACAAACTACGTGATTTTGAAGAATAACTTGTCTTATATAAATTGGAATTCTATTCTAAATATTAATACAAAAAGTTTATCTTCTCAGAGTCTTGATGATGCGGTATATGTGTTTAATAGAACGCTCAATGATTGCTTTCTTCAGGCTGTTCCGCAAAGGAAAGCCTCTTTGACATCGAGTCCGGTATGGTTTACAAATGTATTAAGAAAAATGAGAAACTTGAAATCTATATACTACAAAAAAATATCAAAAAACACATAACATATGCGATTTTGGATGCTATACCTCGATTAAATACAGTTACCAACAGTTATGCAAACAATCCTATAATATCTACTTAACAAAAGTAAAATTAAACATCAAATCTGATGCTAAATCCTTCTGGAACTTTGTTAACACAAAACATAAGATTGATTCCTATCCTTCTTTTATTCCTATCCTTCCTTTATGAAGTATAATTCTCTTGAGTCTGATAATGATAATAGTATTTGCAATCTTTTTGCTGACTTTTTAAAGACGACTTAATCATCATCGTCCTATGATTATTTAAGTTATCCTTTCAATATTCAATCTGGGGATATTTATTTCCCAATAATTGACACAAACACAGTCTTATCATATTTAAAAAATATTAAAACATGTAAAAGTGGTCCTGATATAATACCTTCATGTATATTAAAATACTGCTGTGAAGAATTAGTAACTCCAATCTATTTGCTTTAGCATTAAAATCCTGCTATTTTCCTGCAGCCTGGAAGCATTCATTCATAAATCCGGAAATAGGTCTTTAATTGATAACTACCGTGGCATCGCAAAATTAAGCGCTTTGCCTAAACTTTTAGAGGCAATTGTTACATCACGACTACCGCATATTAAGTGCCCACGATACGGTTGTTACATAGACGACATTGAATCAGAGCAGAAACAATCTCTTTTGTCTTGCTTATGGTCCAGTTAGCCTCGCATGGCATAGCAGTGCATGGCTTAACAAGCGTCACATCGAAATCTGTTTAGCGGGATTTGTGTGTGTCTGATTATGCACAACATGGCAACGCATGGCAATGCTCAGATAAAAACAGAAATGCATCTCTGACTGCATAGATAAACATGAAAGATCTATTTCATTTTAATTTATGTGTATTATTCTATGTATTTGACGTTTTGGCAAAACAGATGTGAAGTTGTAAAATTGTTTGGCCAAGTGCGGTTAATTTATTAAAATAAAATCGTTGTATTCTTTTTTTTATTGGTTTATTTTGACTACGAGACTATGCGTTGCATAATCACCATTTATTTGACTGTGTGCTAGCTGCTTATCTGCGTTGCATGCGCTGCTGTGCCATGCGAGGCTAACTGGACCATTAAGCTATCTTTATTGTAATACTGATTTTCACTTACCACCGGTTGAATATCGGTTAAAACTCTTAAATCTTTCTTCTTTAAAAAATCGGAGAATTATGATAAATGCTTGTTGGATTATAAAACTTTTACATGGATATGTCAACAGTCCATATTTATTGAGTAAAATATATTTTAATATTCCTCTTCGTCCTCGAAGATCTTTTGAGTTACTCCACATAAACTTTTGTAGAACTAATTATTTGCAAAATGAACCTCTTAGAAGCGCCGACGATGATTTTAATTTTGTATCTGATGTTATATCCTTAAGTGAATCCATGGACTAAATCAAACATAAAATTATAGATTACCTGCAGTACCGTCGTTGATTATGATTAATTTCTCTCAAACGTATATCTGATGCATTTGGTGATATTTGTTAACACATTAATATAACAATCTGAATGGATAAATGGACCTAAGCCTAAAATGGATAATTTAGATGTATGAACATCTAAATAATCTGAATGGACCTAAACCTGAGATCTTCAATTGCCTTATAAAGGTTGTTTTTTATAGAGTGATACAAGTTTAGATCATATTAAAACATAGTAATACATTTTAGAAATTGGCTTTATTGGCTAGAAAATTTTATGACATTAATGTCTTAATATGATTTTGGCCATGTTGCCACTACGAGTGGTGCGTACAAGGCGCAATCTGGAACACCAATTTTCACAAACTTTTCGCAGCATTTGCGGCCGTATCTCGCTCGATAACTCTTCGAATGTTGATTTCCAGGTGTTCAATGGTTTGTGGTTTATCGACGTAAACAAGTTACTTTACATAACTCCAAAGAAAATAATCCAATGGGGTTAAATCACACGATCTTGGGGGCCAATTAATTAGGCCATTTCGTGAAATGCTTTTTTCGTCAAAAGTTTCCTTGAGTAAATCAATTGTAGCGCCCGCTGTGTGGCATGTGGCTCCGTCCTGTTGGAACCACATATCAGCAAGATTAATGCCAACTAATTGAGGTACGAAAAAACTTCGAATTATGTTCCTATACCGTTCACCGTTATCTACGTAGAGCTTTTTTTAATTTATTTAGATTTGTTTACTATTTTAAAAAATTTTTTGGAGTCTTAGCATTTAGTTGGTCAACTAAATTTTTAATATCTACATTATATAAAAAGATGGGAGGACAAAGACTTTGCCGCCCAGATAAAAGAACACTAGTATTTGATTTTTTATTATTTAAATTACTATTATTAATTGAGTTCGAATTCATTTTAATATTATTATTCTTAATTTCGAGGTCACCTAATATAGAAAACCTATTTTGATTTTTAAAAGATACCTTTTTATCCAGATTAGAGAGATCCAACTGCAAAACTTAATTTAACCGCTTACGTTTCACTCCACTAGACGCAAGCATATTCTCAGCAGCCACAACAGTTGCAGGCGAAGAAACAGAAGGCTCGGAATTATCCACGATGTCCTCAGAATCCATATCTTGTGAAAGATTGACGAAGTTAGCACCTCCAGAGCTAGCACCTCCTCGTTTCTTCAATTAAACTTGAAGCGCCGGAAGAAAATAGATGGTGTACGTTGCAAATTTTAAATATGCAATAGATGTTGCGGAGCCCCAATGAGCGGAGCATCCCTTTAAAAAGAACTCCAAATTGCTTTGCAAATTGCTTGAAGTTAATTTGCAGAACGAAGAACAAAAGAGCAGACAGAAAAACAGCAAACAGCAAAATTTTTATTGAATTGTTCAATGGCCGTAAAATTTTTGTTTCCAATAAATTTATAAAATTTTTGAATTATTTTTCAATGAAAATACTTCTGCTTCGATTGAAATCAAAAACTCGAGCTCCGAAAATCAATACAATACATAACAAGGTCACATTGACAACTTTCAATTGTAATTTTTCGTTTTGTCAAATTGAAACGCTTAAAAGTAAGTATTGCTTAAATAAATCAATAAAATTCTGTATTGTTTTCTTACTTTTTATATGTATGCTATTTTGTATTTTCAGTGGAAGAACAAAAGAAAAAGCGCAATCGCGACAAGCCGCAAAAGAAGTGAAACGAGAAGGAGCACAACTTATTGCTGGATTATTTGCTGGAGAACGTAGATATTGAAGTATGTATAAGCTAATTGCTATTTCTTTAATAAAAAATCTTACCATTGCTAACTTTTTCCAGAAACCCACTGCTAAGATTTACTACAAAACGTTCCTGAAAAAAACAAATCTAAACGCAACGTTCGAAATGGTACGCTGCAAAGTGTGCTACCTTAAGCAAACATTTATCAAAGCAGAGGAATGGCGAAAGTCAACAGGTGCAGGGCTTGATACTGATGATGGATGCACCACAATAAAAGGTAATTAGTTAAGTCATCATTAAATGGATATTTTATTAAATTTAAAACTCTTCTTTCTTCAGAAAAACTTCAAAAATGTGCCCATATTATGAACGCCTGTGTGAGCTTTTTTCACAAAAGTTAAATGATAGTATTGTGGTGGAGTCTTCCTCATTTTACGCTCCAAGCTCAAGTTTAAATGACTTCACGTTGGTCGAATTCAACGAAGATCCATGCATGCTAGATTGTACTGTGAAGTGTCAATTTACAGAGCAATATACATACAGTGCCTCATACCCATAATCGGACAGTGTAACTTTTTCACTTTAAAGACACGTTAAACACAAAAATTCTAATCGAATACCCCTTAATGCACATCTATATTTAGCTTTTTTAATTATTTTTAAAACATATACTTAAAAACAACAAAACATAATTTTTATTTACGTAAATTTAACAAAAACAAAACATAAGTCGCATTTTCAGCTCAAATGCATAATCGGACTGTTACAAATGTAATTAAAAATACAAATGTTTAAATTTGTTCTAATATTTTGTTGCATATCAATTTAGCCTCAATTACGGCAGCAAGCTTTCTCGGGATCGAAGCCACCATATTTTTGCAAAAATCGGGTGGTATTTTTGCCCATTCCTCCTTGATTGCCTTCTCCAGTTCCTTTGTGTTACTATAGTTTTTATGATAAAGCCTTTTGGCTAATTCTTCCCATACATGCTCGATCACATTTAAGTTAAGTGACTGTGCTGGTGTTTGTAGATGCTTAGGACAGTTGTGAATCAGCCATAATTTAGCAACATGTGACGTATGCTTGGGATCATTATTCTGATAGAATGCATAATTTTGTAAAATCCCAAGTTTCTCAGCGCTTTGCTTCACATGTTCCTTCAAAATATTCAAATATTGGAAGCTATTTATTTTGCCCTTAACAAAGTGGGTGTTCCCTACTCCAGCACTTGACATACAGCCCTATACCATGACAGAGGCACCCCCATCCTTCACAGTCGCCAGAGTGTTTTTCTTGTTGAATTCAGAATTGGTGTGACTCCAAGAATAGGTTCTGCCGTCTGGCCCACGTAGGTTAAATTTACTTTCGTCAATAGACAACACCTTTTCATACACTTAACATAAGGAAATCAAGTAAATTTTATTCTATACTTACCACCATCGCATTAACACTGAAACATCCCTTTCTATTGAAATATAGATGTGATGATTCTCTTGGCTTTTTCAACTTTATGTGGGTTCCAAACTTTGTAGAAAAATGTATTTTACAGTTGCGCTTTTCCTCCGGTGTCATTCTTAAACGGATCCCCTTTACACAGAGCACTGTTTCCATAACAGCAAGCACCCTCTTAAGAATTTTGCTTACTGAACTTCTTTCCAAGGAAATTTTAGAATCAAGTCTTACGGCGCGTTGATATCCTCTTTCTTCCAAGAACTTCAGCGTTGTAGCCAGTTGCAGTGTTAGTGGCACAGATTTTACATTTATATATGGCTTTATTTCTTGAAAAACATATAAAAGTGCCTCCTTCTTCAACCGATAGTAAGCAATGAACCTGTAAGCAATGCACCAGTAGAAGTTTATTCTTATACTAGCGGCATTGAAAATATTTACGTGGAATCCGCGAAATCCAAAGGGTTTGAATGGTTTCTAAGTCTGCGCCGTTCCAAATTTTCGGTTTTTCTTGCTTCCTTTACATTAAAAAAACTTGCTGCGGCAAAAAATACACTCATTTTTTAATTTTTTGACAATTTTTTGGACAAAATTTGTGAAGTTCAATTTCATTCGTTCCGCAAATCTGCTGTTTCGAACATGTCTTCGAATTTAAATGAAATCGCGCGATTTCCATCACACATAAAACAAATTCGTACGATTTGCAATTTCGTTTTCGTTTCGAAATCGTACGATTTCCATCACATGCGTGATAATAATTAATTGTAGTTTACTATAATAATAAATGAGATATTTTTTATTTTATTTTTTATCACACACTTCCGTACACACTCAAAATAGTATGCACCTACAATCGACATTTTTTTTTTTTTTATTTTATTTATTTATTTATTTTTTTTTTTTATAAACTATCGACAAATATGTTTAACAGTCTATTTATTGCATCTTAAATTACACTAAAACAATAATTATAATGGAAATATTATAAGAATATAAAATTAAGGATTTATACAATACTCAATACAGTTTGCTTAAATGCCTCTCTATTTTGAGTGAAATCTATACGAGCACTTACACTGTTATAGACAGTGCACATGTGAAAAATCGGATCACTCCGGCCATAGTTAGTTCTATGGTGCGGAACGTAAAAAAAATCTCTTTGCCTAAAGTGTCTTTCCGGAGCATAAATATTGAGACGGGCGAGGATTGGCGCACAGTTAATATTATTCATTAAAAGATCACGAACAAAAGTTATAAGAAAATATTTTCTTCTAGAACTCAATGATTTAAGCCCAATAAGTGCACATCGGGAGCTATACTCTGGCATAAAATTCCAATTTAGTTTTTTCACAACAAAACGAGTAAAACGTTTTTGGACTTTTTCCAATCTTGTACTATGCGACTCATAAAATGGGTCCCATATTACACACCCATACTCAAGTATTGATCTTATAATGGAAATGAAAAGAGTCTTTAAGGTATACGGGTCAGCAAACTCTCTAGTGTTGCGTCTAACGAATCCCATCATAGCATTAGCCCTACTAATTATGTTGTCATAATGACCTGAAAATGACATCTTTTTATCACAGAGTACACCTAGATCAGATTTAGAATCTACTCTAATCAAGGCGTTGCATAAAATTGAGTAATCAAAAAACAGACCTTATCATATAAAATGACATTATGTTGCATTTTGACAAATTTAAATTCAGTTTATTTAGCATACACCATGAGTGCAGACTATTTAAATCACTTTGTAAACTCCATTGATCACTGAGAGAGCTTACAGATTTAAAAATCTTAACATCATCAGCATACATAAGGCATTCTGAGTACTGTATAAAATTAGGAAGATCATTGATGAAAAGAATAAATAACAATGGCCCAAACACTAGTTGTTTTGTTAGAATAGGTGGCATACAACCACGGATATCTTCTGAATATCACTATGAATATGTATATAATACAATAAAATATATTTTCACTCCTATTTTAAATAATTTTTCACGCGGAATCGGAAAAGGGAGTTTTCATTTTTAAGATAAAGCTCAAGAACATTTTGGAAATTTTTAATGCTGATTTGTTGATAAGCAGTTGATGAACAAATTTGCATTAAAAATTTCGAAAATTTTCTTGAGCATTCTCTAAAAAATTAAAACTACCTTTACCGATTCCGCATGTAAAATTATTTAAAATAGACTGATAATATATTTTATTGTATTATATACATATTCATAGTGATATTCAGTAGATATCCGTGGTCATCCGCTGGTCTGCCATTTGTACGATTTGCTATTTGTACGCCAATTTACGAAAGCGTATTATGCTTTGTTGTTGTTTTGCATACAAACGCAAATACGCAGGCACGCGTAAATAAAAGCAGCCCTTGGACGTGTTTTTTGTAACTCGTATTTTTATGCTCTGTCTACAGCCGCATAATCACATACATCACAGGGTTGCACCATTTTTTTATACGACAGTCACATGGCGAGGTGCTCACAGTTTGAACAATAACAAATGCTATAAATACGATTTGTCAAAAGTACGCTCAAACTGTGAATAGCCTTAATGATATCGATAAGAGTGGTCCAAAACAATCTTAAGTGAGAAAAATTTACCCACCATAATATGGGTTGGGCTCAGGGACAACACAAGACATAACAACTAACCATGCGTTTACATAGATCTAATTATACATTAGTTTTCAATCTACTTTAGAGTTGACCTTTCGATAAGTTAACATTAAAAAAGCTACAGTTGTTAACAAAGGTACTCATGCGACGTAAAGGAGCAGTAGCCATATAATTTGTTCTACTAAAAGGTAAGTAAATTGAATTGTTAGCATTTCTACTGCTTCTACGGTTAGTGTTAAAATTTATAAGAGTTAGGAGTTCTGGTGAATCGAATACACCAGTTATGAGTTGGTGTAAATAGACGATATCTGCAGACTTCCTTCTCTCGTTCAAAGATTGCATTTTTAATAGTTTTAAACGATCCTCATAAGGAGGAAGGTTTAAAGTGTCCTTTGCACTTAAGCCCTTTAGAGCAAACCGAACAAAACGTTTTTGGATTCTCTCTATACGTTCAACATGTACATTGTAACTTGCGGACCAAACTTGACTTGCATACTCTAAGTGAGGTCGCGCAATTGCATAATACAGCGTTGTAGTTGTGATCATACTATTAAATTCTTTGGCCCAGCGTTTCATAAACGGGAGCATAGAAGATGCTTTTTTACAAATGTAATCAATATGAACGTTAAGCGATAGCTTAGAATCCATGCATACACCAAGATCTTTGACAGCATCTACTCGACTTAAAGCAGTATCTTTTATCTTATAATCAAAAATTAAATTATTCCTATTCCTAGAAACATATTATTTTTAGAACACCAAATTTCAAAGGATTTCAAATCAGACTGGAGCAGATCTGAATTGTCTTTAGCATTTATTGTTCTGTATATTTTCATGTCATCTGCATAGATAAGTAGATGAAAGTGTTTGATGATGTGGGTTACACCATTAATGGCTAAAATAAACAGAAGTGGACCAAGGTGGCTACCTTGAGGAACACCTGATTCAGCAAAAAATTCAGCTGACAATACGCCTCGAAATCGTATATGATAAGATCGCTCTGTCAGATACGATTGAATCCAGCTTACAAAAAATTGTGGAAAACCCATTAACTTTAGTTTAAATAGAATTAAGTTGTGTGGCAGTTTATCAAATGCTTTACTAAAATCAGTGTAAATACAGTCGACCTGGTTACCTGAATAAAATTAATTTAAGCAAAACGTTGTAAAATCGATGAGATTAGACACAGTGGATCTGCCAGTAACAAATCCATGCTGACGAGTTGTCATGATCTTCCCACAGCGAATTTTCACACGATCATATACGAGGCGCTCAAAAAGTTTTGGAATCGAAGAGAGTTTCGCGATAGGCCTGTAGTTGTTTATATCGTTCTTACATCCTTTTTTATAAATAGGACTTATAAAACATTTTTTCCAAAAAAGTGGAAAAATATTTTCGCTAATTGATTTATTGAATAACATGGACAGTGGTTGACTTAGAACGGAACCACATTGTGTTAACACTGCGGCAGGAATTCCGTCAGGTCCAGCATTAAAATCCTCATCGATCAATCCAATATACTTTAAAATATCCTCTGAAGTAAAGGATATAGAATCCAACGAAACCCTGGGTGTAGAGTTCATATATTCAAAGTACTCAAAGTGTTTATGAAACCCCAGAATTTCTTCGGATCAGACAATATTCTCAGCTTAATACTGTCTAAATAATTTTGATATAAGGTAGCTGAGCAATTTTCAAAATCCAGAAACAATCGCTTGTAGATTTCTAGGTCGTTCAAGTCTAAGCTACAGACATATTTTTTCCATTGTGGTGTAGTACTTCATTTCTGTAACTAATTTTGATGCCACTGTAACGGCTGGACCTATTAATGGCTTTACGCCGTACTTTTAAAAAGGAAAGAAAGGAAAGAAGAAAGTCTTTTAGATTTTTAGACTTAGCACAAGACTGACTCTTTATTCAATTTTCCAGATCTATATAAATTAAAAATACCAGTAATTTTCTTCTATACTGCAGTCAAAACTCCTCCCCATATTTTCACATACACTGAAATTAAAAGTAGCCAAAACCAATTAATTAACATATTGAGCAATTTCTTTACATTTATAAGTTCTTTGTTTTCTTTTATTCTTACACTTAAAATAATTACTATTGCTGCGCTTGCAATTTCAATGCAGCAACATTGTTTGCGTCAGTCGCGATGTAATATGAATCATTTGACCCAGTGCAGAAATGAAGATAAACAAAACGAAAATTAGTTTGTTGTCATCGACTCAAATATTTACTGTACCGTGCTGTGCTATGACACTACACCCTTACTTTTCAGCGAAAAATTATTGCTTGAAAGAATTTTTAAAGATTGGAGAGGTGTTTGGAGCAGTTTACATACGTATGTAGTTTACAAAAATGTTCTTATTACCTATATTATTACTAAAGAAAAATAGATAACATATTTAGTTATAAATTTATTTTTCTCTTATATATACCTATTTAATAAATAAGTCTGTATTTTTTTAAATATATATTTCATATGTAGATGTAAGTTGTTTTTCAAGAACTTATTATTTTTATTAATTTATTAGGGGATAACTTGATTAAATTAAATTTATCTTCTTAGTTACTTCTTATGTATTTCTTTAAAATATTGTTGTGCAACAACTTATTTTTACCGTTAACCTCTACTAGTGAATTTACGCCTAATCTATCAATTATCTTATATGGTCCATGATATGGGCTTTGTAGTTTCTTTTTATTTTCTAAACCTATAAAAACTAAATCACCTTTTTCTAATGAAGCTTCATTCTTATTTCTATCATACTCTCTCTTTCTCTTGAGTTTAACTGTTTTAATCATATTTCTAGCTCTCTTAACGGATGTCTTTAACCTTATTTTTAATTCATTACTATAATCTTCTAAATTATATATTTTATCATGTTCATTTAAAATATCACTCGGAAGTGATGGTAATTTTCCAAATATAAGTTCATATGGAGAATATGATGTATCTACATGTGGTGTGGTATTGTACGCAAACGTGTAGTACGGAACCCATTTATCCCATTCTTGGTCATCCACAAATGATAATAAATATTCGTTCAGAACCCTATGATTTCTTTCTAGAGCTCCTATAGTCTGATGATGGTACGGAGTTGAGAAAATTTGTCGCGTGTCGAGTAATTTACATATGTTTGCCATTAACTCATTTTTAAATTCTGTGCCGCAGTCAGATCTAAGGATCTCAAAACATCCGTATTTAAGTATGAACTGTTCTACTAGAGTTTTTGCAATAGTCTTTGCTTCTTTTGTCTCAATAGGATGTGCTACCATAAATTTTGTAAGGTCGCATTGGATAGTTAAAATGTATCGATTTCCATTAGAAAATTTTAACGGGCCTACTGTGTCTATAGATATATTTTCAAAACTTGTTGTCGGTGTATTCGTAACTATTAAACCTTCTTTAATATGCCTGTTTATTTTATTTTTGTGACATTTTTCGCAGTTGTTTATGTAATCTTTAACCATTTTTCTCATATTCTTCCAGATGTATCGTTGCTTCAATTTTAAAATTGTCTTTTTTGATTCCTAAATGTCCTCCTGTTCGAGTGTTATGATATTCATCTATCAATTTGTATTGTTGCAGTGTACTTTCTATATGTCGTGGAGCTTTGTAAATTAATATCTTTATAGGCGAGGATTTATTCATTTTCAACTTGTTGTACTTTTCTTTGAATGCATTCATTTTAATATTTTCAAATATATAATCTTTGTCACAAAGGGCTAGCTCCTTTATCTGTGATCTATTTAATAAACAATGTAGTTTCTCCAACATCGAATCTAGTTTCGAAGGGTCATCGCTACATGTTATGTGCACTTCATTATTATTTATATTCATAGTAACGTTACTCTTTTCTTTAATAACAAATTTTAATTTCATTGCCATTCTTACGTCATTAAAAGATGTACATTCCCAAATGTAGAGGTGATCAGTCTCTTTATGAGATGTGCTGTTCCTGTTAACACGTTCTTTGGTATCCATACTCATTTCACTCGCTTGATTGTCATTTCTTTCCTCATTTTCATTATTGATCCTTTTACGTAATTGTTTTGTTTTGCTCCTTGTTATTGCTAATACTTCTTTTTCACTGCTCATTCGGATCACACTCAAAATCGGATGCGTCAGTAGTTACGATAAATGGCTTCTCAAAATTTGGGTATTGTAGGATTGGTGAATCAACAAGTTTATGTTTTAAGCTACAGAATGCTTTTCCGCACTCCTCTGACCAGATGAAGGGTGTCCCTTTTTTGAGTAGGGAATTTAAACATTTTGCTACGGCTGCAAAGTCCGGTATGAAACGTCTGTAATAGTTACAAAAAGCCACGAACCTTCGTACGTCATCTGCATTTTTTGGTGTTGGGTATTTTATTTTAAAACAGACTCACATTTAGCTGGATCCGTTTTAATACCTTTGTCTGTTATTAAATGGCCGAAGTATGTTACCTCCGGTCTGAGAAATTGGCATTTGCCCGCGATTAGCTTTAAATTGTATTTTTGCAGGCGCTCAAAAACTTTAACCAGATTTTGGTTATGATGCTTAAGTGAACATCCAAATACTATTATGTCATCGACATAAAGGAAAGCTTCTGAATTCAAACCGCTTAAAGCTATTGTAAGCATTCTTTGGAAGCTGTTTGAAGAGATCTTTAAACCGAATGGTAGACGTTTAAAATTGTAATGTCCGTCTTGTGTAGAAAATGCTGTTAATGGTCGCGAATTTTTGTCTAGTGGTATTTGATGAAAAGAGCTTGTCATGTCTAATGTTGAGAAGTACTTGGCTCTTCCTAACATGTCTAGAACGTCCTCTAATCTTGACAGTGGAAATTTGTCGTTAACTAATTTTTCGTTCAATTTCCTGAAATCTACAACCAAGCGCCATTTTTTTTTTGTCATCATTGCTTTTCTTTGGAACTAGTAGCAATGGTGCATTGTATGGGCTCACCAAGGGCTCAATTATGTCATTGTTTATAAAATTTTCTACTTGTTTGTTTATTTCCTTATATTGTGAATGAGGAAGTCGATAATTTTTTATATAGACTGGTGTTGTGTCTGACAAGTTTAATTTTTGTGTATAAAAATTATTAGTCGTTAGATTTTCTCCTTCAAGATGGAAAATAGATTGATGTCTTCTAAATATGTCTCTTAATTCGGTCTCGGTACTGTTGTCTAATTTCAATTCTGTCATTAACTTCTTAAAACGTTGTTCGTTTTTTCCTTCATTGTGTTCGTTTTTTGTAGTCAATATTGTGTATTCTGTTAGTTTTTCTGTTTTTGACTTAACCTCATTCAAAATTACTTCTTTATCGTTTACGTTGATAACCTTGATGTGGCAGATACCTTTGGGAGATGCTAAGGAGTTAGATAAAAACACGCCTTCTACGAGTTCTTGATTCAAAATGACACAGTCTTCCGTTATTTCAAGGTTTATTGGAAGGATCATTTCCGTTCTGGGTGGTATTGTGTAATATTCATGCTTTGGTAGTCTTGTTGCGATAGGTACTACGTAATCCGTTTCGGCTATAGGAATCGTAATAGTGAATGTTTCATAGTCTATCTTGCATGCGTATTTTACAAAGAAATCTCTACCTAGAATTCCGTCTGTAGTGATGGGAAAATCGTTATCCACTACGTGAAAATCATTGTTTGCACGCTTATCTCCTAGGCATAATGTTAATTTTGTAACGCCTAAAGAGTATATTTCATCTTTAGTTATGCCTGTTAGTTTGCATTTTTTATCGAAATTTGTTTCAAAATTTGCGTTCATTTCTTTGCATATCGAAATGTCTGCTCCCGTGTCTAATAGAAATGTTAGAGCACGATTTGTTTGTGCGCATTTTAGTGTTACGTAATTGGTGAGATTCTCTGATATTAGGCAAATTTTCTTTTTATTTATTGTTGGCCTTCCGGAGGTGCTTGGAAATCTTCCTTCGGGCCGTCCATGTTTCCCTGGTGGTTTATTACACGCATATAGTGTCGGTTACTTCCTTGATTGGAGTTCCTCTGATTGTTATTTCTATTGTTATTAGCATATCTTCTTCTATTGTTGTTGATATATGACGAATACCTTTTGTTGTAATTATTGTTGTCATGTACAAAATTTCTGTTATTGTTGTAGTCAGTGTGATTATTTCGTTGATTTGTGTTATACATGAAAGTGTTATTGCCTCTAGTGTTATTATATCTATTTATATTCTGAGGGTTGTTTCTGTTATTATAGTTGTTGAACTGTTGAGTTTGTTGTCTGTTGTGGTGTACACGGTAGCTAAAAATGTGAGAGCTATTGTTTTGGGTGTCTCGTTCGATTTCCTGTGCAATATCCACGGCTGTGTTGAAATCCTTAGGCTGAGCTGCAAATAATGTGGTTTTCAAACAATTCTCTAAACCGTTTTTGAAAATTGTCAGAGCATATTTTTCATTCATTTTTCCTACTACCGCCTTTTGCTCACTCGTTGCAGTGTTGCCTAGTTCATTAATTTGTAACCTATTAAGTTCCGATACTAAATTTAAAACCTTGTCTTTGAAATTTATTACTGTGTTATTCTTTTGAGTTGTTAATGCTAATTGTGTGTGTACCTGAGCTATTGTAAAATTGCTCTTGTATCTTTCTTGTAACCGTTTCTTAAGTTCTTCGAGTGTTGTTACATCAGGGCCTAAAGCTGTTCGAGCTACCGCATTAAGCTTTACACTAGACACAAATTCTATTAGGCTTATTCTTGCGTCAGCTGTGTAAGATCTGTGTAATAATTCTATGATTTTCAAAAATGGTTCCAGTTCTTTATATTGTCCGTTGAATATTGGTATGGCCTTAAGGGCTGTTTCTAGACTGAAAGCTGACATGTTGTTTGAGTTACTATTTTCCTCTTCTATTTCTGTCCCTGAACTTTCACTTCCTTGTCTTGGCTTCAAAAACTGGTCTATTGTATTCACTATCAATGAATATTTTCTATTTGGAGCCTTACGCAAGTTTGCTAAAAGTTGTTGAACTGTATCTAATTCCATTTAAGTTTGATATTATTTCACAAACATTTGTTGCAGATATATTTAGAGTTGTGTTTTTCAAACATATTTTTACCAATTTTTTTTTACAAATTTCACATCTGAAACATCTATAATGAAAACTATCCTTTTCATATGCTAGATATCTTACCTTACCTATATCTATAATCTTTTCTTTGCAATTGGCACAATATTTTTCAAATAGAATGCCGAAACACCCTTGGTAAAAACAATTTGTTGCTGCTTTTGACATAGTAATATTTTATCATAATTTTACAATTACTATACTCAATATCTTAATGTTTTCTATCAAATTCTTCATTTCTGTTCATTCAATTGTTTTTTATTTTAAACTGAATAGTTTATATTGCGCAACATCTGTTTGCGTACATAGTTCTTATAATATCTATTTATTAAATACAATATCGTTATAATCATAAAAATAACACTAATGATTCCTACTATATTTAAAAATCCACTTTCACCGCTGTTGCTGCTGCTGCTTTTATTATTGTTATTGTTGATTACCTCTTTGGTGCCGAACCAACCCATTTTGGTGTTTGTTGCTCGGACCGTAGTTGAGTTTTTCCAACGCTATTTGTTGTAGTAAACGCTGCTTTTGGGCCAGATCGTTAACCAGTGGTAGGATGTTGTAAATTTCTGCTACCCGTTGACGTGCGATTACTCGCTTACCACCTCTAACTATTTTTCGTGTTTTGTCGATTATTTCCTGTGTAGTGTTATTTCCCTTCCGCCGTTGTTGTCGTTCTTTGTATTTTTCAATGCTTATAGGTTGTGGTTCCGCTGTCTTAGGTGTTGGAATATACACAGCTGTTTCGCGTTGTTCTGCCAATGCTTGTGGCACGTATTCTTCTTCGAATTTCCTTGCGTTTGCTGCTGCTCTCTCAAATAGCGCGTTGAAATCGTCCTCTGAAATTGATGTTGTAGGCGTGAAAAAATCACAGGATCAAAAAGCTGAATCGTTAGGGCCTTGTTGAGCAGGTTGAAATTTTGGCTCGATCAGATGTTGCAGGATCAAAAAATGTGCAGGGTCGGTTTGCAGGATCGCCATGTGGTGTACTACTTCACTTCTGTAACTAATTTTGATGCCACTGTAACGGCTGGACCTATTAATGGCTTTACGCCGTACTTTTAAAAAGGAAAGAAAGGAAAGAAGAAAGTCTTTTAGATTTTTAGACTTAGCACAAGACTGACTCTTTATTCAATTTTCCAGATCTATATAAATTAAAAATACCAGTATTTTTCTTCTATACTGCAGCCAAAACTCCTCCCCATATTTTCACATACATTGAAATTAAAAGTAGCCAAAACCAATTAATTAACATATTGAGCAATTTCTTTACATTTATAAGTTCTTTGTTTTCTTTTATTCTTACACTTCAAATAATTACTATTGCTGCGCTTATGCAGCAACATTGATTGCGTCAGTCGCGATGTAATATGAATCATTTGACCCAGTGCATAAATGAAGATAAACAAAACGAAAATTAGTTTGTTGTCATCGACTCAAATATTTACTGTACCGTGGGCTGGCTGTGCTATGACACTACACCATGCCCTATTCCTGCTGTTGCGAAGAATCTTTAACTCCTTTGTGTACCAGGGGTAAGCACAATTTATATACCAGGGGTATATTTGAGGTTATATGGCACGGACAGAGAAAACACAGCAAAGATTTCCATATAAAAAAAATTAATTGAATCATCAAGAGTGTTATTATTAACATATTCTAAAATAGCATGAAGTTTACTTTTAAGTAAATGATTGAACTTCAAAAAGTCAGCTTTTTTAAAATCGAATTCATAAACTTTATCTATTGAGTTAGACTTTACTATATTATCCCTGTCCGATTTGTACCATATGCTCAATGGTGGATGGTATTCATCAACAGCAGTCAAAGCATGAGGGGCCTTCTCAACAATCACATTCTTACTGTCTGTAGTTAAGACCAGGTCAAGAAGTCTTTCACGACTATTATAAATACAACTCACTTGTTGTAAGTTAGAACATATATTATTAACAAATATATGCTCTTGGCGAGTCTTCGAATTAGATGCACAAAAATATGTATCATCATCAGAAGATTCCCATTTCAAGTCAGGCAGATTACAATCACCTAACAATAAACTGTCGTCATTAACGTCAATTATGCTTATAACGTATTCTATGCAATCCGCAAGGCTTGCATAAACTTCTACACTGCTCTTAGGAGGAAAGTATGCATTAATAAGATATACATTAGAATTGCAATGTATAACCTTAACGCATATAAGTTCGATGTTAGCAGAGCAGGGAATAACAATAATGGAACTAACGAAGGAGTTCCTTACAGCTAATAAGACACCTCCACCGACAGCAGAAGTATTATCAGCGTGTCTATTTCTTCTATAAACTTCAAAACTGTTATCAAACAATTCTAAGTCAGTAATGCTTCCGTTTAACCAAGTTTCAGTCAGTGCGATAATATCCTCAGAGAAATTCTGAGACATTAAAAATATGTCTCGCGTCTTAGAGCGTAATCCCCTTACATTTTGATAGTAAAGGGATAACCTATTCAGTTTTTTTGGGATTGACGAGCGGCTTGAGTCGTCCCTCTGGGCTTATTCTTAGGCTGAAACTCTGTAACGAGTATATTATCAGTCCACAAATTAGAGTTTAGAACAGTTGCAAACTCTTCAGCTGGAACTGTGAGAATAAAAGAAGCATGGGAAGGTTTATTACCTATTTTTTTGCATGAACAAAATGCATTTTGACTCAACAAGTTATTATGTTTGATAAAAGTCAATACATTTTCAACAGTTGTGTCGGGCTGAAGACGTGAAATAAATAAATTTTTTTTCCTCGACACTGCCCTTAAGCTTGATAGATTTCTAGGCTCAATAGGAGTCAAAACTGAACTATTAGTCAAAGAAGGAATGTTAGAAGGTGACGAGGAAGTAACTGGAGTGTTCCTGTTCAAAAGCGGTGCTGAGGGCTGCTTGGCCTGAGAAGTAGATCCAGATGATTTTAGCTTCTTATTAGTTTTTTATTTTTTCTCTTTCTTTTTGAGATATTATGGTCTTCTGATGAAAGGCTTGTTTGTGTCCCGGAAGAAACAGTCTGTGACAAAGCAAGCGGGATATTTTCCGAAATGGAATTTTCATCATAGACGCTGGTACTGGGTGCGGCCCTAACTTCACTAAAAAATGTTACAATTTCTCGAAAATTGTTGTTTAACGAGTTAAGACTTTCTCCAAAAAGCTTAATTTTTGAATAAAGTTCATCTAGGGAAAGTGCCCTACACGAAGCACAGTACCAGCGAAGACCTGATCGCAGAGATTTTAAGTCGTCAAGGCATGACTTGGAAATACCGGCACAAGAAGCATGAAACATTTGCTCACATGGACCAGAACAGCTGAACATGGGGTTCAGAATGTTCTGGCTTTTGCAAAGTTCGTCTAAAGAACAAGCAACGATATTTTCTGCAGAAAAATAATCCATGTTTAATTTTTAAAAAATGAGCAGATGCAAAATGTGATTTTAGGGTTATTATATTCAGGCAGTTTGTGCACAGTTTAGTAGAAACTAAAAAACAAAAACAACACTCACTGAGCTGAAGATAAACAAATCACCGCACAAAGAAGAAACTAAAACACAGTAAGCATGCAAAAACAACAACACTGCATTAACTAAACAAGTTAAACAAAGTTAATATGCAAGAATTAAACTTACACAACTTAAATGCACAATTATTATTTAATGGAATAGTTGTATATTAATGATATTAGTAAGTACAATATAATATTTAAGTAATTTCGATATTGAAACTGTTTTAATACACTCACGAATATAACAAACAAAGGCTTTTACATAACACGATAAAACACAACCGACACCAACTAATAGACGAGATCACCCATATAAAACCAAATATGGTATATGAGGTGGCATACGACTACGGATACCTTCTAAATGCCACTATGACTATGTATAAAATACAATAAAATATATTATGTATTAGTTGTTTATTTAATAAACAAAAAACATTGAATAGTTCATGAACTTCTTTTTTTATTTAAATTATTTTGGAGACACAATTTTTATATAATCGAAATTATAAACAACTTATTAATTATTTGATGATCAATTTATAAACAAAGAAGTTTGTCATGGGAATTAAAATTTTTTTTAGTGCATGACTTTATGTCCTATTCAATTAAATGTGACTCACAAAGTCTAATAAGCGGACTAAAAGAAAACGCTTCCAAGGATATCTGATTTATCAAATTATGATAAGTAGCTCAGAAGACAGGGGTTTACTTAATTTTCTGTCCTCTAGAGGATGCTTTATTCTTTTTAATGTGACAATACATATCATTTAATTAGCGGACGTAGAAAACGCTTTCAACGATACCGCATTTGTCAAAATATGATAAGTATTTTAGAAGTTAGTGTTTTAGTTTACTTTATGTCCTCTAGAGGACGCTATACAAGGTTGCCAGCCAAAATTCGGAGCAATTCGCACGAAAATTACCTTTTCCCAAAGTAGCATAAATTGAATACCACCAAAATTCCCATGGTAAATGTAAACAAAAAAATTCCCATAGCAATTAAAATATACCAAAAAAAATCCCACGATCATTAAAAATTACCACAAAAATACCACGCGTTTTAAAAATACCACCAAAAATTCCATATGCATTTAAAAATCCCACAAAAATACCATATGTATTAAAAAAATACCACAAAAAATCCCATATGTATAAGAAATTTTGAAAAATTTAGAAATACCAGAAATTTTAGCATTTAAATAAGCAGAAATAAATAAACACGTCCATAGTTAAAAATTTTGCATTTATTGTCGTTGTTTCAAAACTATAACAAATAAATAACATACAAATTGTTTCACATAAAGATAATTGTAATACATATTACATGTTTTAATCTTATATTTGAGATCGTGAATTTTATTTGTTTGCTTCCATTTAATAATTTCTAAAACGAAATTATGCTTATAAAAATAAAATAATAAAAAATAAACGAAATAAAATAAAAATATTGTTTTCAAAAATTTTTGTGATTTGTGAGGTGATAAGCAATTCATTTTAACACAAAATGATTTTTAAAAAATTTAGATACTTATTTCTAATATCAAATAATAAAAGTAACATCAGAAAAAGAAATAAACAAAATAATATAAATATTAGATTTTAAAGATAAAGAGATAACCAGTTATCTTCAACACAAAAGGATTTTTAAAAAATTTAGGTACTTATTTCTAATACAAAATAATATACATAAATGACTTCAGATATAAAAAATTAACAAAATAAAATATATATAAAATTTTCAAAAATATTTATGCTTTGTGACTTCAAATATAAATATTTTTAATTCTTTAAGAACGTTTTAGAATAATATTAGTTTTGTTTTTTTGTGTTTGTATATATCAGGGATGGAAAACGTGCGAACACATTTTTAACACTTCTTTTACACTAACTACGACTAAAAATCCAATGAAATAATAGTGGTATTCAATGAACGCCGTATTTGTGATGTTAATAGCGTAAGAGCGATATTTTTACAGAAGCTCATTTTCCGTCGTGTGCAGCTTACGACACAAAATCGTGGTGTAAACAGAGCATATAATGCGTATAATGGCAGCTGTGATTTAATTTTGATTTTAAAAGATAATTGCTGACCAAACTTGCAAATATTTGGGCAATTCACAGTTCATTGTAATGTTTAAATATACTAATATTTTAATGTACTATTTTTTGACAACTGTGAGCACAACTTAAGTGAAAAGTATTCATATGTATTTTCAAAACAGCGCTGTAAACTTTAACATGCAGCTCAGATGTTTGGGATTCTATTAAAAGTTAAATAATTCATTATAATATTCCAGCCAACTCTTTTTGATTCACGTAAAACAGCTTTTCACGAAATAACACAATAGCGCTCTACAAAAGCATGCCTTAGGGCATGTACAAAAGTATCAACATTTAACACACCGATTTAACTTGTGTTTACATGAAAAACAAAAACAAAATAGCAAATAGGCAAAATAGCACATTTTAGAATTAGCACATAAAACCGTAATTAGCATGAACTGTGAATTGCCCAATTGTCTATTATTGTTTTGGTAGTATTTGTATATTCCACTTTTTTTTTTAATTTTAAAATCATTTTTGTAAGCTTAACGCTTGCATGCAGAAATGTGGAATTTTCAGAAAAGGTCCGAATTTTAAGGCCAGAATTTTTTTCAGAAAAGAATGCGCTATTAGTTTTTATGCAATTTTGTGATGTCAACTTGTTCTTAAAACAAATATGCAATTTAATCGTTTATATTAAGAGTAAGTTCGAAGAAATGTACAGCGTAAACTTATAGCTTTACTCTTCTGTATATATACGTCGATCATCGAATACTATGATCAAGATTTTGCATAATAAAAGTGAAAAAAAAATTCTAAGAAAAAATTCCCAAATTCACAAGGAACTAAAAAATACCACGCTGAATTCCCACGCCACTCTGAATTAAAAAATCCATGGGAGTTCCCAATAAAAAAAATTCCCAAGACCAATTAAAAATTACCACGAATGGTATTTTTCCCACAATACTGGCAACCTTGGCGCTATATAAAATTGTATGTTACGTTACAGAACCTTTAACCAGCGGACGATCAAAACGTTTCCAACGATACCTCATTTGTTAAATTCTGATAAGTAGTTTAGAAGTTAGGGGTTCAGTTGAGTTTCTGTCGTCTAGAGGGCACCATATTTTATTTAATGTGACGTCATAACTAGCGGACGATCAAAACGCTTCCAACGCTACCTCATTTGTCAACATATAATAAGTAGTTTAGAAGACATACATACACACATCCACACAAACATACATACCGGTCAAACACATAAGGGGTATTCACACTGACTAGGGTAGTTGGATAGATTGGCAAATGGCGTACATTTTGTTTTTGTAAAGTATCATTTTACCCAAGTACCCATCTACCAATCTACTCTAGCTAACCCCCTGACTTGTTTGGGTAGATTGTTTTCTTGCCAAATTGAGTACTTTTTTCATGTTCTACCACCCTTTGCAAAAATAGACAATAATTGACCTAAGGGCATCAAATTTACAACATTTGTTGTCAAGGCAAATATCTCGAGTAATACACAAAAATATTGCCACACCCCCTATTTCCGCCCACAAGTTAATAAAACCTATATTTCAGACGAATTCGGCTGTATTGGACTAAAATTTTTTAATTTAGTTCGTTTGGCTACTATCGATAATTCAACAAAAAATGGGCGTGTTCGAACTATAACTACGTCTACGTTTCAGAAATTATAATTCCTGAGCTGTGCATGTTTTTATAATGAAACTGGGTTTAGATTTGCCATGAGACCAAGTGGTGGTCACTAGATATATAAATTTTGTCACGCCTACTTTTACTGCCCTTCTATATACATAAAATCTATTGTGCGGTGTCTCTTAAGATCTCAGGAACGGTAACACCTTCGGCAACCAAATTTACAATATCTGTTAATATCTCGGTCAATCAAGTTAATATCTCTGTTAATGAAAAAAGCCACACCCCCTTTTACCGCCCAAAAATCAATAAAAATGTTATATTTCGGACGGTTTTGATCGTATTAGACTAAAATTTGGTAATTTAGTTTGTATGGTTACTGTCTGAAACTGTATTAAAAATGGGTGTCCACGGCCTCTTTTACAGCCCACAAATCAATAAAAATACTTTATTTAAGACGACTTTGGTCGTATAAAACTTAAATTTGATAATTTAGTTTGTATGGTTACATTCGAGAACAGTAGTAAAAATAGGCGTGGTTGCTCTATAGCAACGCCCACTTTTTCATAAATCATTAAAATTGACTACTGGGCCGATTGCGCTGAAATTTTGGCAGTCGATTTGTTTCGCCTACGAGAAAGTTTAAGAAAATTTTTCAAAACACCCTTTTACCGCCTACAAATCAATAAAAATGCTATATTTTAGTCGGTTTTAGTCGTATTAAAATAAAATTTGGTAAATAGTTACTTTCGGAAACTGAACAAAAAATGGGCGTAGTCGCATTACAGTTATGCTAGTTCAGATATACAAAAATTTGAAAATTTTTTCCGATTGGCATGAAAATTCTTGTGTGGCAGTAAGCCGGTATGTGACAGGACAACGTTATACCCTGGATTACTAGTAAATGATAAGATGCTGCGAAGTTCACGTTAAAAATAACTCGTATAAAGAATGACTTTCTTACGCCCAAAAATAGTGAAATGACAAAAAATGGTGGCAACCATTTTCCAGCTGCCACTCATCTACATAAACCAGGGAGATCAAACAATCAAGATCAAAACATGCAGCACTGCCCAAAACTATTCTACAAAGTACTCAATTGCAATTTAGGGTGCTCGCAATAACCAAAAGTACTCAATCTACCCATACCCAACTACCCAAGTCAGTGTGAATACCCCCATATACTTCTAATTTTGCTTCGTCGTAGTCGGGTGAAAAGTCGATCAAAAGTGCTGGCACCTCCACCTTTATTGCCAGTCATGTCTTATGCCCAAACTGTTTCTCTTTCACCAACTTTGGTCGATTCCCAGGTTGTTCCTCTTACTTCTCAGGTTTCTGTTCAACCTAAGCGAACAATTGCAATTCCACTAACTAAATCAATCTTTGTTTCTCGCTTAGCTGCGAATAAAACAGAGGTTGATATAGATTTTATCATTAAATCAAAGTTGAATTGTTCCTTGCATCTTTCGGTTCATAAATTCAAATATTCAAATGTAACATCGATTACTTCTTTTAGATTAACAGTTCCTGAAAGTTTATTTAATTCTATAGTTGATGCTTTCCGATATTTTCATAAACAGTTTTGATTTCGAATATAACATTATAATTTTTACAGAGACTTGGCTTCGCTCTATTATCTTAAATTTTGAAATAATGTGCAATAAATATCAAATTTTTTGTAAAGATCGTCATGATAAGATCGGTGGTGGTGTTTTGATAGCTGTTCAAAACTCTCTTGTATCTGAAGAATTGACAATTCTTGACACTAGTGACATTGAGTTCATTTGTGTTGCAGTTAAATTAAATAATAGTATTATTTATGTTACCTGCTCTTACATTCCTCCTAAATGTGACTTAACAATTTATTTAAAACATTTACACGCCATCGAAAAAGTTCATAATTTGTTAAAAAATAAAGACGTTCTTATAGTTCTGGGTGATTTTAACCTACGTTTTGTGACTTGGAGATCATCTGATGATTCTTCACTTCTTACTCCTGCCCCCACGAAAAAGAAGATAAAGTAACTGCTGATGCGCAAAATAAAAAAGTTTATAATTTTTAAAAAACGGACTATGTAGAACTTAATTCCTTACTTTCGCAGACTGATTGGTCACCAATTTTTACTAGCGGTACATAATATTCATATTATGACGTCGGATCTTTAGTACAGTTTTTCAATGATACTCTGCAAAGGTGTTTCTTATTGTCCGTCCCAAAAAAAGGTGTTGCGCCAATCCTTTAAATCCACCTTGGCTAACAAATGATCTAAAGGCACTAAAAAATTTAAAAAATCGTTTATGTAAAAAATATAAAATATCTGGTTCTAGTTTAGACTTTGCTTCCTATTCTTCTTATAGTTATAGATAGCAACTATTAAATAAACAATGCTTTCTGCTTATTAAATTAACATAAAATCTCAATTTAAAGATAATCCAAAACTTTTCTATAGTTTTGTTAACTCAAAACGTAAAGCCTCCAGCTTTCCACCCCTTATGAAATTCAATCAGGAAGAATCATCTTGTGACAATGTAATTACTAACATGTTTGCAAACTTCTTTAAATCAACTTACTCCGTATACCATTTAATACTAGCACGGTGTTTCCTTTCTCCCGCCAGTTAACTCTTTTGAAACTCCTTTAATAGACCCGAATATTGTTATGTGTTATTTTCGACAAGTAAAATCTTCTTTTACGACCAGCCCTGATGAAATTCCAACCTGTGTACTCCTCTAGCAAAAATTTCTAATATTTCCTTGCATAGTGGTTATTTTCCTATTATATGGAAGGATTCTTATATTATACCCCTTCATAAATCTGGCTCCAAGATAGATATTTCTAACTATCGAGGAATTGCAAAATTAAGTGCAATCCCTAAGTTATTTGAGAAAATCATAACTGATCAATTAACCCACTCCGTGTCTTCCGCCATTTCTGTCTTTCAACATGGTTTTCTGAAGGGTAAGTCCACTACAACAAACCTCTTAGAGTTTACTACGCGTGTTATAAATGGTTTTACTTTGGGACTGCAGACTGATGTTATTTATACGGACTTTAGCAAAGCTTGCGACAGTGTTAATCATAATCTTCTTTTGAAAAAACTCCACCTTATTGGGATTCCTATCACATTATTAAATTGGATAAATTTGTATTTATCTAGACTTGCTCAAAAGGTTTTATATAAGAATTCTCTTTAAAAAAGTATTTCGGTCACTTCTGGCGTTCCTCAGGGCAGTCATCTTGGACCGGTTTTGTTTTTTCTATTCATTAATGATCTTCCTTCGGTAATAAAACACTGTAACGTCTTAATGTGCGCTGACAAATCACCGATCTTTTACAATCTGATCTAAATAGACTTGCGGACTGGTGTAGCTTAAGTATATTAAATCTCATCTTAAAAAAATGTAAGCAAATGACATTCTCTCGAAGATCTGCTAATAACATAAATTACACTATAAATAACACTAACTTAGAAATAGTTTCCAGTTTTCTCGATCTTGGTGTTATTATGGATTCAAAACTTCGCTTCAATCTCCACGTTAATATGGTGACAAATAAGGTAAGAGGAGTCCTTGGTTTCATTAAAAGATGGGCTAAAGAATTCAGTGATCCCTTTACTACTAAATTATGATATACCTCTCTCGTAAGGCCAATTCTTGAATATGCATCAGTTGTATGGAACCCACAATATAATGTCTACATCGACGCCATAGAAACAGTTTTTACTTTTTGCTTTACGTCATAGTCGTTGGAACCCCAATATTATGTTTCCATCGTATGAAATACGCCTTAAAATTATTTTACTACCTTCCCTAAGAAGCAGAAGAATGATGCTTAATGTCATGTTTCTGTATAAATTACTTCGTGGCGAGATTAATTCGGAATATCTCATCTCAGCTCTAAATTTTAACATCCCAAGGAGAGGAACTAGACATTTTCTGTTTTTCAAGTTGAGTCAGTGCAGTTCTAATTACGCTCTTCATGAACCTTTACGATGTATGTGCAGTGATTTCAATGACAACTTCAACATGATTAATTTTTCTGATTCGGTAGACGTCTTAAAACAGAAAATTATATTACATTTAAATAATTAAATCAATTTAACTTCATCCTATTATACCTAACGCAATTTTATAACAATGTAAGATCGGTAATTGAGATTGTTCTGTTTCTCCTTTTTGTCTCGATATTATATTTTATTAAGTAAGCACCATCAAATATGAATGGTTTTTAAACTTACTTTTTAATTATTCAATACTTAAATTTCAAATCGAATTGTGATTTACATGCGCACGTGGTTTCCTGATTTGGAATTAGCCTGAACTCACACTATCACCTGTATTGATGTGCCAGAGTATATCTCTTTTCCACAAAAGTTTATGCCTGCGTTGGCCCAAAAGCATATCCAACTAATTGGGATTTTGATTTGGCGGATATGAGATTTATTTCATTTCCACGTAGGTCCTTGGGTTGGACAATGGCCGCAAACCAGTTAAAATGGGTATGGTGTTTTGGATTGTTTTTTGAAATCAGGATTGTTTTTCGAGTACCTTAAATTGATAATCACTATAATTTAATTCGATGTTGCTTATTTATATGGAATTAAATATACTTAAATACGCGTTTGACATATATTGAATTTTTAAATTCCGCTGAAAAGCCAATTAATGTGCTTAGTGGAAAATCCTAATTGCCAATAGGGGGTATGTTTTAGTACGTAGGTGCATTCTGTCTGTCCCGGCTGATCTGGGCAGGATATAGAATGTAAATCGTGCATGCGTATAGGTCGAGTCTATACGTATATTTGGAAGATTCATACCTCCGGGCGAAACAAAAAAAAAATCGATACCTTAACTTGTTATCGAGTTATCGATTTATAAAATTTTTTGCTTGATAAAAGATCTGTTTAATACAATATCTATATATTTACGAATTTTTAATAGATATAGAAGATTAACATTTTATATGAAAAATAATTTAATTGTCTGTTCGATAAAATACGAATCAAAAAAATTTTAGCAATAAACTGAATTTTATGAGTAGTTTTATATTATGTTTGCTTTTAGTGTGATAAAACCATTATTTTCTCAAAAATTTCCATTATAAAGATGCCAAAAATATTTTATATATTTAAAGCCTAAAGTTTTTTCTTGCATCTAATATACTAAAGTCAATATTAGTTTTTGGAATTATCGCAAAGTTTAATATATTTGTTGCAAAGATCAATTAGTTGATTTAATAAAATAAAAGCTGTTGACTAAAACTGATCAGCTAAAAGTTGCTTTAAACAAAGTCATTTATTGTAATGGTGATATAAGAAAATATGGAATAAGAAAGCAAAACAACTAAGGTAAATATGCTTAAAAGAACACCGTTCCGTACAAGGGCAAACCATTTCATCATAAAAAGCCCCATAAAAAATCAGAAAACTCATATATGGTATACACCAAATGAAAGATAAATTTTCAAGCTTTAATAATTCGCTTTCCATATCTCATACTTAATAACGGTAGTTTTTTAGAAAATGACGGTTTCAGGTAAGCAAAAATTTTGCATTTATTATTACAGAATTATCTTTAAAAAGATTACCCAGCCATCTTTATCGGTAATATAATAAGAAAAATATAGAAAATTTCCTTAGAATATCAATAAAGACAAATATTGTATTAAAAAATCGATAACTCTAAAACAAATCCATAAATCAATTTTTTCCTTCTGTCATTCCTATTTTCATTTAAAGTACTTCAAGAATCCAATGACAAATCTTGGCGCACAAGTTATCGTAATCTCTCCCATTCAAATCCACTGAAATTGAAATTTTTAATTTCATGTAATATCGACTAATTTAATTTAATATCTAGTTTTTTCTACTTAAATCCAGCTATAATCTTTCTTCTATTTAGCTAAAAACTGTTTTATAATTAGTTTTAGTTTTTATGATATAAAATTACGGAAGAGTCATACCCCTTAGCCCCCTCGTCCTTATAAAGCGCAATTCACATAGTTGTTAATTCTCAGAAGCATAGACATGCTCTAAAGTAGAGATTCACAATTCTGCTGAAATGAGTGATGAGGACCAGGGTTGATATTTTTGGCAATTGAAGGGCTTATTGCAAGAACATGATAAGCCACATAAAAAATATTTTGAAATAATCGACTCCAAAATTTTGAAAAAATGTATTTTTGTATTAAAAAATGGAATTGAACACAGAAACTTTTACAAATAGGTTAGAAAATTAATAAGAAATATCCGAAATCTCTTCAGTGTTATTGGCAATGCATTCAGTTATGTATTCAGCCTAAAAATGGATTTTTTAGAATATGTGGCTTATTACGTTTTTGCAATAAGCCCTTCAATTGAACTTTTTTGATACAATTTTATATTTTTCCTGCTTTCCTACTCCCAAAGCGTTTTCGGTACAATTTATTTCACTCTATTATAAACACAGAATTTAGAACTCTAAGTAATGGTATGTTCACACTGAGAGACTGCAGATTGTAACAACTTCTTTAATTTAATTTAAGCAAAATGTTTTTTAAAATCTAGTGATCTAAATGCCACAATATTGATTTCAGAAGTAATATATCAAATTAAAAAATTTCTAGAATTTGACTGAAAGTGAAGAATTGCTTGACTGAAAGATTTTCCCATGAACTTCTTTCGTTATCTTAACATAGAAAGGCCCTGACTAACATTTAAAAAAGTTTTCGGCTGGATTGTGTCATATAACGGGTGGATGGGTGGTTGACCTAAAGACATCTGGGAAGGACCTGATTTTAAAAAATGTGTTTTTAGGACAAATTAATACAAAATTGTGCGTTCAAACATAAATAAACTACAAACCAGTTTGAAATATTAGTTAGGTATATAAGTACCTATTTTAAACCACAATGAAAGAGATTTGGTTTAATTTTATAAAAATTAAATATATATAAAAACTATTTTGCCAACCAAAAAATACATGACTGCACAATAAAAGAGTTTCAACTGGATGTTGACGGCAACTTAAACATTTTTGCAAATTAAGAATGCAACGAGCAATAACGATAATAATAATATAATATAAGATACTATACTAATACTATAAAATATATAATAATCAAACATATTTTCTTGTCATTAAAAAGTGTAAGATATTCAATGAATTTGTTCCACTGTGCGCAAAAAGTAAACATACATCAACCCAATAGGAAATTAAAAGAGTGATTATGCACATATGCTCACATACGTGCTTCTTAAAGTTCAGCGTCTCTTTATGTGTAATTATTGTTTGATTTTTTTTTGTTGTTGTTTACTGATAAAATTGTATATAACTTAAATACTACAATAAAAAATAGTATGGATAATGATGTCTATATTTAAACAAAGTCTCTAGACGAGCGCTCAAGTACTTCATAAACTATTACTGTAACATTTTCTTAGATAATCATAAATTTAAGCAATAAGAGACCATAAGATATGAAAAATTTGCAAGTGAAAAAACAATGCATAATGTATTAAGCTAAAAAGGTAAAAGGGGGGGGGGAGGGAAACTACAACATAAACACCGGAATGTGGGCAATGTGAGTTGGAGTTAATGGCCATTTGTTAGTCACTAGCATTTCTTTCTGATGGTGATGGATTAAATTTTGTCTTGAGGGGTTAAGTATTTTTGAAGTAACTATTTTGTTGTTAGTTATTCTATATATATGGTAAATAATTGTAATAAGGGATTTGTTTTGAACGAAACCGTTCTTATCAAGGTAAATAAATGATTCTGGGGGTACAAACCCATTTGCAATAGCCATTGAAAAGTAGTCCTCGCTTTCATAGTATGCGGCTTTTATAAGAATGTTATTATCACTGTCAAGATAACGTAGGATGCGTCTTCTTATTAGGTTTATTATGTGGCTATCAAATCTAGGAACCTTTGCTGCGTTATACAATTTTAAATTTGAAACGTATTTAACGAAATTGATGCTGGGTGATATATATAGGGAAATACAAAAACGCAGTATTCCTCTTTCGAGTTTTCTCAGTCTTTCCATGCACGAGGGAGAAATGATGAACCAAACGAAATTGAGCATCCATATGTCCAAATTGTGCGTTCAAACATAAATAAACTACAAACCAGTTTAAAATATTAGTTAGATAGTTGGTCTTACTAACACTTGATACATAATTATTTTTAATTTGCTACTCAGGTGTTTTGATGAGAACATTTTTTTGTAGGCGTGAAAGCCCTGTTTCTTTTCGCAATTTGCAGATTGATGTGATTAAGGCCCCTATTATGTATTACAACTCAACTTAAGTTGACTAGATTCAACTAATTTTTTTTCTCATAATTTATTACATACATTCCAGTTGAACTATGTTGTTTGAAAATTCTTAAAAGATTAAGGCAAACTACATGGTTCAACTAAAATAAATGTAATACGTTATATGAAAAAAAATTAGTTGAATCTAGTCAACTTAAGTTGAGTTATTTTACATAATAGGGTCATAAGATACCAAGGTACTTCACTTTGTCAGAACGTTGGATGGAGCAGTTCGTTTTGTTGAATACACTATTGAACGGTTTTCAGTTTTTTCTAATATTTACATTGCATTTGTTAATGGTAGGGCGAAAAAGAATATTCTGGAATTTATTAGTGTTCATCTTAAGATGCCAGTTTTTTCGCAGTTTTCGCAGTTTTCCAATGAGGTAGGAAATAAGCGTTATTTGGCATATTATTGAAAAGAGTGCAGTATTCTAGAATGTCTGGAGAGAGGCAAGGGATTTGATCTTAACCAGAGAGCAGTTTTTTTTTTAAATGAAAAGTCTGAATATATGAACACATGTCTGAAAGCTTATTGGGAAGAATAAAGAAGTCCTCTGCTTGAACATTAGTTAAATTGTTAGCTTTTTTATTGACATCAAAATTTGTTTTAGTCGTTGGAATGCTATCGAATCTGGTTTTTTCTTCTAAAAACTGATTGAAGCTTCCTTGAACTTGTGAGTGGACCACATTATTGACATTACACTGTTTTTGAGCGTGAACTGATTAAAAATGAACGCCTACTACGTCAAGAATAACTTTACTGCTTCTGATAATTAATTAGTATTTGTTTGTTGCCATATCTCTCTCTAGCATATTGCAATTTAAGCCCTCCTCTTGGAGTATCTGTGGTGAGTCAAATGGAACGTTTATGTAGGTACGTGTGCTGTGTTCATGTTTTAGAAAAGTTTTTTTAACAACAGAAAATTTTGAAGGATCGCTTGTCTTAAGAGAAGTAAGTCTGCGTTCAAGTTGATTGTTAAAATGAACCCGAATATTGTCTTCTATAAGTTTTTTGATAAGTTTCAGTCTGGTTTTCTCTAGTTGAAGAGAGTCAGGAGGGAGGCATATTTCTAGACGATTGTGTTTTTTAATTGCTGTAAGAATTTTGCTTTTTTCTGTTAGTACTTTTTTATAATAGATAGTTTTACAAGAGTGTGAGTAGGGCTATTGACTTTTATTTTTGGTACATTCTTCTCTATTGCTGTTAAAATAATTTTATTTAGTTTAAGTAAATGGTGATCTATCTCTGAATTGTTCAAGTTTCTATCGTTTGGAGTAGAGGTTTCGTTCTAAAGTAGATGATTTAAAGAATTTTTGACCTTTTTCCAGTTGGTTTTTTGTGGTCTAAGGTTAGTTCAGTCGAATAATCTTATAAGTTGAAATAGTTTGTACCGTCCCTGTTGGTAGCGACAATTAGAATTGCATTATGATCGCTATCCCAATAAATTCACTTTAAGTAGTTTACTGTGTTGTTTGCTCTTTGAATAGCTATTCTGTGATAATCAACGCAAATATCCAAAAGGAGATCGCTCTTTCGTAAGATAGAGAAATAGAGGCATACATATTGCATCTAAATTTAGCTATGTTTGAGGTCAGCCAATCTTTTAAAGCCCTACCTTTGGCATTGTTGCAAGGGTTACCTCAGTCGGTGTGTTTACTATTGAGGTCACCTGCAAGTATGTAGTAAAGGTTTGAGATCTAAAGACTTAGAGCATCAAAAATTGAGTTAAGTTCATTCCTGATCTTGATAGTACAAGTTTCTTAATTAGGCAACGAATCGATTCTACGATTATAATATCTACTGAATTTTAAATTTTCGTTAATTAAAATATCTGTTCCACCGCCTCTCGTACCCATCATTCTATCATTTCGTATAAAGTTATATCCTAGAAATTTTAGTTTGTGTTTTGTGTTTAGTTTAGTTTCGTTTAACAAAACTATGTCTGGATTGTTATCTGTTATAAATTTGATTAATTCTACTCTTCTGCTTATATTAATAAGCGAATTAACATTAATATAGAATATGTTTAAATGAGATCGATTAATAGATTGTGTTTGATTTTGGTTTATGTTGAGTCTACTAGGTTAAAAATAACATCAATTATTGCTGATTGCATTTCAAGTTGTTTTTAAAGTGCCATTATTTGCCTACTTAGAGATAACATTGTGTTTTTTATTTAATCTAGAAAAGAGTTTTGACGATTTTGATTAGTAGAAGAACTAAAATCAATAGTGGATTGCTGTGTTGCATTTGCATAGCTAATGTCAGCTTTAGTAAAGTTTGATGTAAAGTTTTTCTTGGTTTCAGAAAGGTTTTGTTTTTTAAATCTAATTTTTTGTTGCAGCTCTTTGTAAGGCTCGCAGCGTTTGTATGATGCTGGGTGACCAAACTTTTTGCATAGAACGCAATATATTTTTTTTTCCTTCTCCATGGGGGTTTCTGTCGAAGAGGGGCAGTCTTCGGTTTTGTGTGCCTCGCAGCATTTTACACACTTTGCTGAAAGGTTGCACTGGGCTGCGCTGTGGAAGAAGCTTTGGCAGTTTCTACATTGAGGAATTTCAGCTTTGCGAATGGTTTCGCATTTAATGCAATGGTATAGAATGGTTTTGATTGCTTTTAATTTCTTTTTGCTTTTAAATAAGGTAGTGTTGTATTTTGTAGGAAAGGGTTTTTAGTAGTAAATTATTTACTTTAAGAATTTCTAGCTTATCATTCTGAAAGCAGCAAAGTTCGTCTAAAACTTCTTTAGTATCTGTATTGGCGTTTACTCCTTTCAATAAGTAATGTATTTGTTTTAAGACATTAGGTATATAAGAGTTGAATTTAACTTTAGTTTTTCTAAATATCCGCGAAATCTTTTATAGTCCTCGAAATTTGATAGAAAGACTGCTAGTTTGTTTTTATTGTATTCTTTATTTTAAATTGAGTTATCTTTCGGCCGTCTTTTATTTGTTCTATTATTTGTTTTGATTCAATATCGAAAGTGTTTATGGGGGGAATATTTTTGTTATTGTTTTTATTAATTTCTGCTTCACTGTTATCGTGTTCGCTATTAGTGGTGGTTGTAGCGGAGACCACGATGGTTAAGCTTGTTGATGAAATATTTTTGTTTACGGTATTTGTAACTTTTTCTATCCTCGCATCGTTGATGAGGTTGTTTCTATGCACATATTGTTCAACATTTTTAAACACTTCTTCATTGCACTCGCTTTTTAACTCGCCATCGAGTATAGAGTAATAGTTCTTTTTGTAAGTTTTTTGCATATTGGGAACATCTATCATGCCGTCTGTTTTTGTTTTTCTATTAAAGTTTTTGCTTTCATATTTTTGCTCACTATTAAATGTAGGCTTATTTAGCGCATTGCGCTCACTCATTTTTTAATGTGTGACCACTCTATGATGGGTATGAATTATACTTGGCACCTCCAAGAAAAAATACTAATAATAATGATTTGTTGAATTCCCTATTTGGAATTCGCACTGGCTAGTATGACACTTGATATTCGCGGTACGTGTTGCTCGTCTCGCAGTCACGGTCAGACTCTTAATTATTGTTTGAATAAATGAATAAATGATCAATGCCCCTCTGTACATCAAAAAACCAAGAATTTTGCATGCTTGCGTACTTGGTGACACGACAATCAAATTTTTGTTTACAGTGATATCAAATATAATTTCCGATTGGGTTTGCAATGCTTGCTCACAGAATTCCATAGAAATCGACGCAGTACACAAAAATACACACAAAAATACTAGTCCTCATCAGGGTTGATAAATAACTTTTTCATATTGGTACACAAATTTAGAAAAAATTGTACTAAATGAAAAAAAGTATGGAATAAATTTTGTTTACTCCACGCAGACTGCGTTTACTTTGTGACTCCGTTTGTAACGCTGATAAGGAGCCGTGGCAGGTATAGAAAAGTATATATACTTGATCAGCATCACCTCCTGAGTCGATTTCGCTTGGTCAATCTGTCGACATGACTACAGCCGCAATTTTAAAGCTATCGTATTTAAATTTGCTATGTGTGATTATATTAAAAAACAAAGATCAAGTTCGAGAACGAGTAAAATCGGATGAAAACCACGCCTTTATCCAACAATAATATTTCTAAAACCGCCTCAAAAATTTTGCAGTTACTTGGTATTGTGCACATAAGCTTTGAAGTAAAATATTCACCATATATTTCAAATTTGTAAAAATAGTATAAAAACCACGCCTACCTCCTTAGCAAAGTAATAATTTGAAAACGGTTAAATCTCTAAAAATTCTGCCAAAATTAATTTATTAAATTAAAATTATGATCATATGCCAAGTATATTAAAATTCACTTTGAGTGAAATTGATATAAGCTCGACCAGTCTCCCAGACGTCATCAAAGTAGCATAAATTTTATAAATTCCACAAAAATGTGTGTATTAAGAGCATATTTAATACATAGTAAATATCTTAAACGTGTTCTACATTTCAGTTTTCTCAAAATTGGATAAACACCACAACCGTAACCTATACGAAGTGACGTCATCAAACTTTAAAAATATGCATAACTAAGAATATACTGTGGGGTATCTAAACGACCCGAGGATGATAATTCCTTGTTAGCTTTTATTTAAATTAAAGTGAATGTGTTTTTAACAATTCCGTTCATAAACATTATAAACAAATTACAAAGATTTTTATTTATTTTTAAATAATCACAAAGCTTTTTATAATCACAAAAAGGTACACAAGTGGTCTTATAATATGAATAAAATTAAATCAATAAAATCTATAAAAAAAATGATATAAACATAAAGTTTAGAGGTATTTTTATAATGAAAAAAAACTAAAATTTCTATAAACGTGCGAATTTCTTTCGTTACCTTAATATAGAAAGGCCACTAACATTTTTTAAAATCAGTTTCTTCACAGATGCCTTAGGTCAACCACCCATCCACCTGAAATCTGACACAATCCAGCCGAAAAATTTTTTTAAATGTTAATCAGGGCCTTTCTATATTAAGATAACGAAATACGTTCTTGGGAAAATCTTTCAGTCAAGGGGCTAAAGGGATTTGACCCTCCCGTAACCTTATATCATAAAAACATAAACTAATTATTAAACAATTTTTAGCTAACCTGAAGAAGGATTATAGCTGGATTTAAGTAGAAAAAACTAGATATTAAATTAAATTAGTCAATATTACATGAAATTAAAAATTTCAATTTCAGTGACTTTGAATGGGAGAGATTACGATAACTTGGGCGCCAAGACTTGTCATTGGATTCTTGAAGTACTTTAAATAAAAATAGGAATGGCAGAAGGAAAAAATCGATTTATGGATTTGTTTTAGAGTTAATGATTTTTTTAATACCATATTTGTCTTCATTGATATTCTAAGGAAATTTTCTATATTTTTCTTATTATGTATATTACCGATAAAGATGGTTGAGTAATCTTTTTAAAGATGATTCAATAAGCTTTTATACAAATTTGATGTCCATAAATTCCGTTCAATATTTCATATTTTGTAGCTATTTGTATGTAAAATCTTTGCTTACCTGAAATGGTCATTTTCTCAAAAACTACCGTTATTAGTATTAATTATGAAAAGCGAATTATTAAAGCTTAAAATATATCTTTCATTTAGTGTATACCATTTATGATTTTTCTGATTTTTTGTGGTGTTTTTTTATAATGAAATGGTTTGCCCTTGTACGGAAAGTTGTTTTTGTAAGCATATATACCTTAGTTGTTTTACTTTCTTATTCTATATTTTTTTATATCACCATTACATTAAATAACTTTGCTTAAGGCAACTTTTAGCTGATCAGTTTTGGTCAACAGCTTTTATTTTATTAAATCAAATAGTTGATCTTTGCAACATATATATTAAACTTTGTGATAATTCCAAAAACTAATATTGACTTTAGTATATTAAATGCAAGATAAAACTTTAGGCTTTAAATATATAAAATTTTTTTGGCATCTTTATAATGGAAATTTTTGAGAAAATAATGGTTTTATCACACTAAAAAGCAAACATAATATAAAACTACTCATAAAATTCAGTTTATTGCTAAAATTTTTTGGATTTGTATTTTTTCGAATAGACAATTAAATTATCTTTCTTATAACATGCTAATCTTCTATATCTATTAAAAATTCGTAAAGATATATATATTTTATTGAACAGATCTTTTACCAAGCAAAAAACTTAACAAATCGATTACTCGAAACTAGGTAAGGTATTGATTTTTTGTTCGACCAAATTAATTTTTTTGTGGTTCTGAACAAAAAATCACTTTCAAATTGCGGCGCCCCAGTTATCGCAATCGTGCCATATGTTGAAGTCCCCTAAAAACACTTTTTACATACGCATACAAGGCACACTCAAGGCGAGCATGCGCCAGCAACAACAAAGTTGTGTGGTGTTTTTAGTTTTATGTTTGAGGAAAAAAAAACAAAACTCGGAAAATGATTTTTATTTTTGAGCGAAAATATACAACTCAACAAATAATTCCTGTTTCTGAGCATGAAATAAAAATTGAGAAATAACTTTAATTTTTGAGTGAAAAAAATAAAAATTGAGGAGCAATTTTTATTCTTGAGCAAAATAATAAAATTCAAAAATAAGTCTTACAGCTCTATTCTGGACACTTCACCCTCCTAAGTAAAAAAAGTCATATCTCCATTTGAGTAGTTTTGAGATATGTAACTTTTACGTTTTTTATCTTTCTAAGAAACACACTAGAAGTGACCACTGTGCTGAAATTTTTCAGTCATTTGGAGTTGAAAATGGGCAATCTTAGCTTAACACAAAAATCAGAAACTCATTGGCCCAAAATACACTGTAGTGCTCAGTCTGCGTGAGCAGTCAGTTATTCAAAAACACACTGTACTGATCAGTCTGCGTGAAACCAGTTTTCTTTTGTATACATGAACTGTGTTTGATTGTATTGATGTAGGCATCCCCTAAATAAAATATGATGACTTCACTTATGTGTGCGTGTCAGTCCATTGTCACTACAACTTTTTCGGTGAGTGAAATTTCGCGCACTTCACGTCGCCTGCCTCACCTCCCTTGCCAAAGAAATCCGGTTTCACTCAGACTGAGCACTACAGTGCATTTTGGGCCATTCATTTTTCCGAATCTGCCCTTTTCTACATTTTGGAATTTTGGCGTTTTTGACTTTCTTTTTTAGGACGGCACATTTTGGATTACTTCAATATGCTGCATGCATTAAGCAGCATATTGAAGTAATCCAAAATGTGCTCCGACATTTGGAACATGTTGTTTTTTTTTAATTTTTGGAAATAATCGTTGTTTTCTCTCCCTGCTTAGTTTTGATATGTGTTTATATGTTGTTTGTTTTTATATAATATTGTTTAATGTTATTACAAGTATATAATTATAAGTAGTTTATAAAGCAAAGTTGGGTATACTACACCCTCACCCTTAAGATAAAAATAATTTTTAAATTAATGAAAAATAATTTTTTTTGTAACAAATACAATATATTAATATAATTCATTTACGTTTTGAAAATTTAAAATTTAAAATAAAAAACAGATACAAGTTGTTTATTAAATTTTTTTTAACATGTTATGATATTCTTTTAGTTTTCTATTAATATTAATTATTGAATTTACTCTTTTTTTGTTTACAATTTTATATGGACCAATATTAGGAAATTGACTTTTTCTTCTAGTCATCCTTTTTATTAAAACTTTTTTACCTTTATTTAAATTTAAAGGGTTGTTATTTTTATCTTTTACAATTCTATTCATTTTTGCAATATATATTAATTCCTTTGCTTTTTGTAAAGAATATTTTAAATGATGTCTTAGTTCTTGCGTGTTATTATCTGTGTTATATAATATTGATCCGAAACAATTTTCATTTGGAAGAAATGCAAGTTTTTCAAAAATTTTGCTCAAATTGTGTATAATTTATATCAACATGAGGCGTTGTATTGTATGAAAAAGTGAAGTCTGGGATCCATTGGTCCCATTCTTAATTTTTGCAAAAGTTTAACATATATTCATTTAATACTTGATGGTTTCTCTCTATCGAGTATATAATTCTCATCGCAGTCTGCGCGGAACGTTGTGCTCAACATACGTTCATTCCATCGCAACGCGACAACAGCTGCACGCTTACCGAAGCCTACCGTTATTCGCGGCGTTGCCAGATTTTTAAAAAATAAAATTAACTTAACAAAAAAAAAACAAAGAAAAAATTAAATTTACTCTCAATTCTGAAATATTAAAAAACTATTATTTGCACTACAAGTAATTTTAAAAACTATAAACCTGTTTAAAAAATTGTAATTCACATTTAAAAATGTGAATATGGGTGGTTCTGCGCAACACAGTTCACTATCCACTAAGAGGCGACATATACTATGGCCGTTAGCCTGGTCAACCGATGGTAATATTGGCACTAATGTAGTGCAAGCACTCGTCAAACAATATTGGAGCTCTGGTCGAAACATCACTATGGATAATTTTCTCACCGGATTGGATTTGACTCATCAGTTGGTTTATGCGCAAGAACAAGCGCTGTATTCCTCAGGAAATACATTGGACACGTGACAGAAAAGTGGCCGAATCTGTGTTAGCCTTTCGCCAAGACGTCATGAAGCCAAAAAAATGGTCCATGTTTTGTCCTGCATTCAAAGAACGCCATTGATGCAAAAACTGGGAAACCAACAATAGTCATAGAAAATAGCTTTACGAAAGCTAGCGTGGATACTATGAGACAAATGCTTGGCAATTAAACGTGCAAGTATAAAACGCGTCGGTGGCCATTAGCTATGTTTTTCAACATGGTGGATTTGTCGTCATTGGCTGCATTGGCGAACGGCACTTCGAACCACAGATAACCAGATAGGAAATTTCGAAGGGCGAGTTGTAGAAAGGGATGGCACGATGTACGATTTTAGGATTTGATCTTAACCAGAGAGCAGTTTATTTTTTAAATGAAAAGTCTGAATATATGAACATATGTCTGAAAGCTTATTGGGAAGAATAAAGAAGTCCTCTGCTTGAACATTAGTTAAATTGTTAGCTTTTTTATTGACATCAAAATTTGTTTTAGTCGTTGGAATGCTATCGAATGTGGTTTTTTCTTCTAAAAACTGATTGAAGCTTCCTTGAACTTGTGAGTGGACCACATTATTGACATTACACTGTTTTTGAGCGTGAACTGATTAAAAATGAACGCCTACTACGTCAAGAATAACTTTACTGCTTCTGATAATTAATTAGTATTTGTTTGTTGCCATATCTCTCTCTAGCATATTGCAATTTAAGCCCTCCTCTTGGAGTGGTGAGTCAAATGGAACGTTTATGTAGGTACGTGTGCTGTGTTCATGTTTTAGAACACAACAGAAAATTTTGAAGGATCGCTTGTCTTAAGAGAAGTAAGTCTGCGTTCAAGTTGATTGTTAAAATGAACCCGAATATTGTCTTCTATAAGTTTTTTGATAAGTTTCAGTGTGGTTTTCTCTAGTTGAAGAGAGTCAGGAGGGAGGCATATTTCTAGACGATTGTGTTTTTTAATTGCTGTAAGAATTTTGCTTTTTTTTGTTAGTACTTTTTTATAATAGATAGGTTTACAAGAGTGTGAGTAGGGCTATTGACTTTTATTTTTGGTACATTCTTCTCTATTGCTGTTAAAATAATTTTATTTAGTTTAAGTAAATGGTGATCTATCTCTGAATTGTTCAAGTTTCTATCGTTTGGAGTAGAGGTTTCGTTCTAAAGTAGATGATTTAAAGAATTTTTGACCTTTTTCCAGTTGGTTTTTTGTGGTCTAAGGTTAGTTCAGTCGAATAATCTTATAAGTTGAAATAGTTTGTACCGTCCCTGTTGGTAGCGACAATTAGAATTGCATTATGATCGCTATCCCAATAAATTCACTTTAAGTAGTTTACTGTGTTGTTTGCTCTTTGAATAGCTATTCTGTGATAATCAACGCAAATATCCAAAAGGAGTTCGCTCTTTCGTAAGATAGAGAAATAGAGGCATACATATTGCATCTAAATTTAGCTATGTTTGAGGTCAGCCAATCTTTTAAAGCCCTACCTTTGGCATTGTTGCAAGGGTTACCTCAGTCGGTGTGTTTACTATTGAGGTCACCTGCAAGTATGTAGTAAAGGTTTGAGATCTAAAGACTTAGAGCATCAAGAGATATTAAAAAACTATTATTTGCACTACAAGTAATTTTAAAAACTATAAACCTGTTTAAAAAATTGTAATTCACATTTAAAAATGTGAATATGGGTGGTTCTGCGCAACACAGTTCACTATCCACTAAGAGGCGACATATACTATGGCCGTTAGCCTGGTCAACCGATGGTAATATTGGCACTAATGTAGTGCAAGCACTCGTCAAACAATATTGGAGCTCTGGTCGAAACATCACTATGGATAATTTTCTCACCGGATTGGATTTGACTCATCAGTTGGTTTATGCGCAAGAACAAGCGCTGTATTCCTCAGGAAATACATTGGACACGTGACAGAAAAGTGGCCGAATCTGTGTTAGCCTTTCGCCAAGACGTCATGAAGCCAAAAAAATGGTCCATGTTTTGTCCTGCATTCAAAGAACGCCATTGATGCAAAAACTGGGAAACCAACAATAGTCATAGAAAATAGCTTTACGAAAGCTAGCGTGGATACTATGAGACAAATGCTTGGCAATTAAACGTGCAAGTATAAAACGCGTCGGTGGCCATTAGCTATGTTTTTCAACATGGTGGATTTGTCGTCATTGGCTGCATTGGCGAACGGCACTTCGAACCACAGATAACCAGATAGGAAATTTCGAAGGGCGAGTTGTAGAAAGGGATGGCACGATGTACGATTTTACGTCAAATTGCCCCAATACTATTTCAAAATGTTTATATGTGGTCGTAATTGCCTGGGGTGAATAAGAATAATGCGGTGCAGTGAAATGCTGTATTATTTCATACAAAATGGGTAACGTAAAGGACAAAGTTAGTAATTGTACCGGAAAACTTCCCTGATTTCTAGAGGTGCATAAGAAAATCTGAAATAATGCAATGCAGTAACGTGCTGTATTATTTCATACAAAAAGGTAACGTAAGGTATGAAAAAAAAGAAGTCATAATAGCACCGGCAAATGTCCCTGAATTTATGAGGACCATGTTGAAAATCTTCGACTTCAGTGTTGCCGTTTGGCTGCAAATTTGGATACTTTTCTCCTTTAATAATGGATGGATACTTTTATTTAAGCCTCTGTGTAAGTAAGGATACTTTTTTAATATGAATATATGTTTTTGTATGCAAAGATATAAAAAAGTTGGTAGTTCCTTAAATTCGACAAAAACGTTAAGATAAATTATGACATTGAGACATTTTTGGGTAATATTTTCTTATAAAAATATGTAATAAAGACACCTCTTTAGAAATAACTTTAAAATTTTGTGGTAAACCTTTTAAGTCTTTCTCAGCTGCTTTTTTCTGATATAATTTAATTTTTCTAATTTAAAACTTACAATAAACGATAAGACGATAAGAAGATTTTCTTTGGAAATAGGTGGAAATATATTGTTTTCCAATATACTAAAAAACGAACAATTTTGAACTTTTAAATTTTATATAATTTACGTTACATTAAATTTAATGAGCTTTTCCATTTTATGTTCCTTTCTATGTAATTATATATTATCTTGTATATTACTTTTTGTATAAATATTATACTTATAAAATTAATGTAAATAAAAGGCAATAGCAACACGTTATTTATATAAAAGACTGAAATGTATGTTTCTTTTTAAGGCATGAGGTGGTCTAGTTTTTTCTAATATTTCAAAAGTAGGCTTTCGAGAAAATACTTTTAAAATTTTTAAGCATACTGAGGTTATTTCTGCTTCTACAGCCGTTTTGGAAGGTATCGAGCGCCCAGTAATATCCATACTCACTGTTTTAACACTTATTTAAAAACGGTTAAAAAACCAGTTTTTAAAACTTAAATTTCAAAAGCACGTCGTTCTGTTATCATTATTTAATAATAATGGTATTCAGTAAAATTTGTTGAGTCCTGCTGAACTGCTAAATAGATAAAGTTAGCAGCTGTTGATATGAATGAACCTGCTAAGACATTTTACAATTAAGTGCTAAACTGATATGTCAAAATCAAAGGATAGATTTCTGCAGCTAAAAATATGTTGTTTTAATAACTCGTGTAACCAGCACTAAGTAACAAAAAATGTATTTCGATTTTTATATTACAGTGCGTTAACCCTTTTTAAACATTTGCTACTCAGAAGCTTTGAAATGTTTTACATCTCTACCAACCCCGTTGCAAAGTTTTTATTTTTTATTAATAAAGAGCAGTCTTTAGACTTTGAAGCTACAAATCAAAAATAATTTGGTACTTGTTCGAACTCATTCCAAAAACGATTCATTACTACACTTAATAGGTTTGACGTCTCCAACTTAACAAATGGTATCGGCTAAGCAAAAACACAGAGCTGAGCTTGTTAACTTGCTAAATCTTTTCCCATACAAAATTTTGACAGAACTTAACAAATTTGTTAAGTTTAGGAAATTAGCAGGGCTTAAATAATGTAGTGAATACCATTAATATTCTCTGTTTTTGTTTTGAACACAAATAGCAGAGTGAAAATCTAAAAAACCGTCCAAGATCTTTCTTTGAAAATTTACGTGGATGCTCTTTTTTCTAAAGTGGATACATTTGGGACTTTTGCAAGGGTACTTTTTTAACTTCGTCGCGGCAACACTGTTCGACTTCACTGTTTGTAAAATTCACCACCAAAAATGTTTTGTGTCAAACAAAGAAAATAAATAAATAAATTTCATGTAAGTTGTAAATAATGTATGCGAAGAATGTTTATTAATTGTTTAATTCGTTTGTCTCTCAACAGAATTATGCCATAATTGAAGGAGACCGTGTTGTCTGCTCATCCTACTCGCATGAGCTTTCCAAATACGGAATTAAGGTCGGTCTTACCGACTACGCTGCCGCCTACTGCCCTGGCTTGTACAATGTTGAATCTGTCGATGATGGACCAGGTGCATTCCGTTGTTACTTGGATATCGGTTTAGCACGTACCACTACTGGTGCCGTGTATTCGGTGCCATGACAGGTGCTGTCGATGGTGGTTTGAATATTCCACACTCCGTCAAGCGTTTCCCTGGCTACTCTGCAGAGAGCAAAAGCTTCAATGCCGATGTTCATCGTTCACATATCTTTGGTCAACATGTTGCCGATTATATGCGCACTATTGAGGAAGAAGCCTTTAAACGCCAATTCAGCCGTTACATCAAGTTGGGAATCCGTGCTGATGATATTGAAGAAATTTACAAAAAGGCTAATAAAATTCGTGCCGATCCTACTCAGAAGGCGGTACAACGGACAGGAGGGAACATTTTACCTTTAGCTAAAATGGACTTTTTTAATTTTTTGTGTATTTGGAGCTAAAAAAGCGAATAGTGAAAAATTAGAGGTCGCTCTCAAGACGTTTAAAAGTTATAAGGGTCCAAAGTTAGGAAAAATGGCCTTAAAAACATGCTGTAATTTTTAAATTTTCCTAGAAAAGTAAGCATTATGGGTATCAAAATAAAGGTAATACGAGCACCTATTCAACGAGATATCAATCATTAAAATCCATGCATAGCTTTTTAGGATATAACTTCTTTTATACTTAAATATTTTCGTTTTGTAGTGTTAAAAACAATATTCCGTACAAGGGCAAAACACTATTAAGCTGGAAGTCCAAAGTCCAAATTATATAAAAACCAAGGAATAATTGCAATTTAAGTAACTAAGGTATAACTAGTAACATATACGATGCAACATATATGATGGAGGAATATTTACGAAGTTAAATAGTTACATGAATGATTGAGGAAGACAGGGCCACACTCGAGAAATTTTTAAAACATTTACAGAGTAATTTGTTAAAAGCCGTAAAATATTATTTTTTTAAGAATTTTTTAAATAAAGTTTTTTTCTAAATGACCTTGTTATTTATTATGTTGATTTTATATGATTTAAATACAAATTCTAAATGTTTGATAGTTGAAATCATACTTGGTTTTAAATACAAATTCTAGTTGTTTGATAGTTTAATAATAATAACATAAGCATAAAGACTAAAGTAAAGCAAAAATTCAACAAATGTGAACATATGAAATTTGAGAAAAACTGAGAAATTGACACTTCAAATCTCATCGCCTCTGTGGTGCAGTGCGTTAGTGCGCGCTTGCACGGGTATCACAAAGATTTCTGATGAAGCCTTTAGCACGGCCGAAATACTTAATACATAAAAAGAGTTATATCTTAGAAAGTAATTAATGGAATTTTATGGTTAATAGCTTATTGAATAGATAATAGAATAACCTTTCTTTAAATACCCATTGCTTAGTTTTGTTTATATATAGCATAGATATAGCAAGTTTTTTTAGCCCATTTTTCAACTTTGGACCCCTATAACTTCTAAACCAGATGAGATCGACCATTAATTTTTTCAGATTTGGAATTAGAATGCCTTAATATATATGTTCCAAGTGAAAAATTTCATTTTAGTTAAAGGTCAAATATTCCGACAGGAGTTACCAAGAAACGGTGGAATGCTAAGAAAGGAAGGCAAAGCAGAGCACAAGGCTGCCTACATCACCAAGCTTAAGACCGAAGCTGAGGCGTATTTCGTGGGAGTAGTCTTTAATGTTTATTCTAATGTTTATTCTATTATAATAAAGCTTTTTTAATATAAATGTATTTGAAAAATTCTAAATTTATATATAAGTCCTTAGAACTTACCAATTTACGGACGCTTATATTATGATTATGAGTAACCAAGAGAGAGGCTCTTCTGCACCTAGAATATACCTTTTAAATACATGTTTGACAAATGTCACGCCATGTTTAAACAAATAATATAACAATGAAAATTAGGGAATATTTGTGAAGATATTTTTTATAATGTATTGTAATAAAATCTCAGTTATTTTAACCAAAATATTTTAAGTTTAATGTTTCTTAAATAAACGTGCTTCAAAGAGGAAACTTTATAAACAATAAATATTGTTAATTGAGATCAATATTAGTTTTTTAAATTTTGAATTTTATTTGAACAATTTTGTTAGCTAAACATAATAAATATGGTTTTTTTATTTGAGCTTAATGCCAATGAACATAATAAAGTTTTGTTTAAATAAATTAATGTTATTTCGCTCTATTCGATGGAGTTTTTGTTTGAGTTTTAATAAAAATCGTATTTATCATATCGCTTAAATTCTCATAAAAAGTGTTCTTATCAGAAAGTATAGTTTCTAAGCTTAAATAAAACATAAATTCAACGTTGCTTTTTTAGTTAAATTCAAAAGTTATGCTTTTTTTAAATCTTTAAAATCATAATACACACAATAATTACCCAAGATTACCCAACCCGGTTCCGAAGATTACTTCAATAATAAATAGTCTCTTAGAACATGCTCATCTTAGCTTTCTATCTTAGTAGTCAAATTGGCTGTTGCCATATACACGTAGCCCATAAAGTCTGCGTTCACCAGTGCTCCAAAAATGGAATTTTTCAAACATTTTGCTTGTGCTGCAAAAGCAGTTGGCGCATCATGATTCATTTCCGAACAAATCCTTTATCTTATTTCGGTAACAAAAACAAAATAACTAAGTCTTTAAACTGCCGCATAGGTACGGCTGCGAACGAAATAATAGCAGTACACTCATATTCAGACCTGTTTGGATATATAATACTAGTTCACAAATTCTATATCCGGTATCTTTTATTTTAGCGCCAGTCGTCCAAATTTCAAATGTGTTTTTTATGTAAAAATACACTTAATCAACAATTTTTTTTTCTAAATTCTAACTTTGGACGATTACAGCTCCGCTAAAACAAAAGATACAAAATTTGTTGATATTTCATTAGATAAACTCAAAATTTTAGCTCCGCTACAGCACATGACACGATAGTGGTTAATATATTGATTGAAAAACGGATATTTTTCTAAAATACAAAATAAATTTTTTATTTTATGGTGAATAGTTCAGATTCTAGATCAATAATACTAAATACTAAGAGTAAAAATATTTTTTCTATATACATAAACAAATATCGCACACCCACTTCAAAAGTGATATTATCTAACTATCTTATTTTTGTTTCATTTTACATAAAACACAAAAGAATCATATGTAAGATATTTTAACTAGGATTTTTGTGTATACCAATGCACTGCTGGAGTTTGTGTACAAGACGTCAAAAAATAAGATATGTTGTGAGAGTTATTTGCTCTCACCAACAAAAAACTATACGACGAAAGTTACTTTTTCAGTGAATGAATGAACCGAAAAACCCTTAAAAAATTAATAAGTGACAAACATATCGCACACCCACTTCAAAAGAGCACAACTCAAAATTTCTAAATATTCGTGTAAAACTATTTGTAGTGATCACTTCATCGGCTGTCTTAATTTTGTACAAATATTCTTAGTCTTCAATTAAAAAAAAAATCGTTTTGTTTCTTTTTGTTCTGTATGGAGTCGCTTGAAGAAAAAAAATTTTTTGCTCTTCCTGAAAATGTATAAATTTTGAGTTGAGCACTTTTGGAGTCGGTGTGCAATATGTTTGCCACTTATTATTTTTTTAAGGCTTTTTTGGTTCATTCATTCACTGAAAAAGTAACTTTCGTCGTATTGTTAGTTACACACTCCAGCAATGAATTGGTAACACAAAAAACCTCGTTAAAATAACTTAGATATGATTCTTTTGTGTTTTATGTAAAATGATACAAACATAAGATAATTAGATAATATTACTTGTCATTATTACTAATGATTGTTAAATGTTATATTTAACTACATTTTACCTTTACATTGCTAAATGTAAATAACTTGTTGAATTTTTTATTATTAGCCTATTTTGAGTTGCCCTGCAAGCGAAAAAAAGTCGAAGATTAAAATCATTTTTACAGTAACTAGCATTTCATGTTACCTTGTCATGGAACTGTGGCTTAAGCTCTGCTCCTGAAGCTAGTTGAGAGTCTCCTTGAAATTTCTTAAAGTTCACTTTTTGATAATCGAAATTAGTTTGATGCACTTATAGTTTGATGCATTAGATTGATTCGAACTCGAATTCTTGTGCCCTTTATATTTGTTTTTCTTATTTTTATAGTTAAAGCGTTTTTTTGCTTTGTTGCTCCTTTCCGTTGCTGCGGTTTGGTGTGGGCAGCGGATGTAGATAGCATTTCTGAAGGGGCTACGTCATCATCATCTTGTGCATTTTTTATTAAATCTTTTGTAGTATTTTGTGTTTGTGCACTCTTTCTTTCGCAGGCTTGGTTTTTGGTTTTGCTGCTGTGTGAAGTGTTAACAAATTTCAATTTGTCATCATTGGGTGTCTCTGTACGCATGCGTTTGGCCTTAGGTCTATCGCTACTGGCTTCATCAGCTTTATTTTCCACAGACTCTAAAAATTTTCGCTTAAGCATCTCCTTAATTGGCAAGCTATATAGCTCATCAGTTTCGTCTGTGTTCATGAATTCGGGCAGCTATAAAGTACATAGCAAACAATTATTTTTTAACTAATAAAGATGTTTCAGAAAAATAACCTCTTGTTTGATCATCAGCGTAGGTACATTTAGACACAACTGTTGTTTCTTATACTCCGCCTCTATGCGTGCAGCCTCTTCTCGTTTTTACTTTTCTGTAATGGGCAACAGAACCAAGTACCGATCATACGGACTGATGAATTGAATTTGCTCTATATTTTTCAATTTTTCCTTGACGATTTCGGCTGTTAAAATGGCTAAGAAATATAACAAAGTTAAACCAACTTATATTAAAATTGTCTTATCTTACCTTCACCAAGGGCTGCTCTCGAGCACGCAGCACAATCTGATGCAACGTATGCAGATTCTGACGCACCAATGGAGGTATCGGATTGCGAAAATACCTTGCATTTCACGTGGCAAACTCTCAGATCTGTAGCATCATATTATTGGGCAGCACGTAGCAATAACTTTCATCTTCCAGACGAACAACATTATCGCAAAACGCAAAAATCTGGCGCAGCGCGAACATTTGATGATTAGCAAAGACACGATTTGACTAACGAAACAGATCCAAATGGGTATCCGGCCCAATGGCAGGTTTAACATAGCGCTTCTCACAGATCTCAGTGCTACGTTGATAGATGGTCGCCAAAACATTTGTTTGATTATGCGAGGCATCTAGGTTATCTTTTGTTAGGCGCTCATAGATGTACATCAGAAAGTGTAGGTGAACTGCCAAGTCTTCCTCCTTTTTATCAGCATCACAAAGTATCTGTGCTGGAAAAGTTGCCAAAGCAACAACAGCACATACATCAACTTTCTATTTGCCATTGTTTTATTAATGTTTAACTATTTCAGAATTTTTATATTATTTATAGCACAAGTTCCTTTAATGTTTACAATTATGAATTGATTTCAATGATTAAATGTATTAAATATGGAACTTTGCAAACAAACACAAAAATTACTCATTTAGGAAACTTCGACTTTAAGCATCTGGCATTCAACAACATTGACAGTTATGAGGTGAAAAAAGGTGAACTCACGTACACAATACGTGTGTTTCATAAATTGCAAAACCAATCTCAGATCAGCTGGTTTCTGACTGAAAAATCGAAGTTTCCTATCTGGTTATCTGTGCTCCGAACATCAGGCGTTGAGCACAGATTAGCCAAGTCAATCGTTGGCCTTATGTTCGTAATGCCATCCTGGACATGCTGGGCACCACGAGTCTTCAATGGGATCAGCCACCGCAACAATTGCAAGCGAATGCAGGTCAAAGGAAAGTGTGTGTTTTGCGCAATAGAGAAAAGACAAAGCGTCACCCGAAAATGTTGCTCTCTTTGCGCCAAGAAGGTGTGTAATACGCACTGTGTCACGATTACAAAGTGCTTGGAATGCAAATAAATGTTTAAAATTTTCCTCTAATTTATAATTATTTATAATAAATCTAATATGATCAGTCATGTGCTGCATTTCACTTTCGTACGAAATTGAATGTGAAACCAAAATACCTTGTGCTGTAATCCACACCTTGTTGTTACACTTCACCTTTTATGACCATGTCAAATAGTCCGTTTTGGACAAGTAACAAAGTCAGGTTTTTACTATGTTATGCCATTTTTAATTCGGTCAGTTGCTTTTTTATAAATTGAATTCACTTCGAATTGAATTTACACGAAATGCTGTACATGCCTGAATATTCTAATTTATTCAAGTATCAAATAAAATTTGAATTGGAAAAAAACAATGAGTTTTTGCTACTTTATACGTATCTCTATACATTATACATATGTTTACAAATGTTAACCAGTCAGCTGTTTAGCAGGTAGTCTTGAAGAACAGGTAATATGAGGAACAACACATTGTTTAAACTTCTAGCTTCTTTTATTCGATTTAGTTATAAATTTGTAGTTCTCTTATGAAGTTTCAAGAAATTTGAATATAAAAAAACGCTTCAAAGTCGGAAAGTTTACATTTGTAAACTGTCAGCTGTTTGAGGGTTAAGTTTTCTTTTGTATATTTAGTATGTTTATTAATTTTGCAATTGTTACAATTGAGTGTGTATTTTTTATCATTTTTCTCATATTTTTCCATACATATTTTTGTTTTAGTTTATTGTTGTTTTTCTTATACCGAGGTGACCTCCGTAAGTCAAATTGTGATATTCTACGATTATTTTTTAATTTGTTATACTTTGTCGACTCTTCTTTAGAGTTCATTATATATTAAAAATTTTAATTTTTCTAAAAATTTTTTTTAGTTGTTATAAATATCTTTGGATTTATCCATTGCAATGGTTTTAAATATTTTATCATTTATCTTAAGCGCTAATTCTTCAATTCCTAAACTATTCATTTTTGATGATAGGTTCTCCAAAGATAGCTGTGTGAACTATCACTACATCGTATAATGGCTTCTTCATCATTAATCTCAATTTGGGTACCCTTAAAATTTTTTCTGTATTGAACCTTAATTTCTTTATTCTTTTAATATCTGTTATTGATGTACAATCTCAAACAAAAAGTTCATGAGGCTTTTTGTGGGAAGGACAATACGTGTTTTTAGAGTCAGTATTTTGCGTATGTTTATTTTTAATCTTATTTCTAGTCTTGTTATAGCTAGTACGTTTTTTGTTGGAATCATAGCAGTTAGTTAATTGCTGTTAAGTTCTATGCGCGTTCATGCGTCAGCGTTAATATTAATTTTTCCTTTTTTACAAGCAATATTAAAATCATAATCGCTAAGATCAAGTCTTATGCGTGTAATTTTTAATGACGGATTTTGTGTGAGAAAAGATATACTAGTGGGCAGTGGTCTGTTAGAACTGAAAACTTTCTACCGTAGTAGAAATCAGCGTTTTTCGGTATAGGATATTCTTTTATTATTTTCTTTTCAAACTGGTCAGTTTTTATGCCATTGGCCGTTATAAGATGTCCAAGGTAAATAACTTCTATCTTCAAGAAACAACATTTGATTGAATTTAACTTTATTCTGTCAAAAACTTTTAACAAATTGTCGTTGTGATGTCCTAAACTACAACCGAAAACAATTATATCGTCTACGTAAATAAAAGCTTCTGCATCTAAGCCACTTAATGCGATTCTAATCACCTAATTATTCACCTAATGATTCATCTAATGCATTCTTTGTAAGCTGTTTGATGATATCTTTAATGCAAATGGCAAACGTTTAAATTTAAAATGTCCATTTCCAGTTGAAAAAGAAGTTAACGGTCGTGAGTCTTCGTCTAAGTTAATTTGGTGAAAAGAGCTAGTCATGTCCAAAGCCGAAAATATTTAGCTCTTCCAAGTCTGTCAAGAACGTCTTGTATTTTTGTTAATGGAAATTTATCGTTTATCAGTTTTTCGTTTATTATACGAAAATCTACCACTAGTCGCCACTTTTTCTCGTCATTTGTTGACTTTTTTGAAACTACTAGTAATGGTGATTTGTAGGGTCAATAAAAGTTGGTCGACTTGTTAATTTATTTCTGTTTACTGAGTTTTTGAAAGTCTGTAGTTTTTAATGTATACCGAGGTATACAAGCAAGCGCGTCGGAAGCGAATTTCATCTGGGGGGGCAGTACAAATGGGGGGGCAGTACAAATGGTGGTGCAAAAAAAGTTCACCAAAATTTCTTCACATGAAACATGAAGAAGAGAGAAAGAAGAGGAAAATATATGATACAAAAATATTATCGTTGTAAAAAAACTGATATTTTGAATAACTTTTCCTTTTAAATTGTTTATCTAGCTAAAAAAGTGGGGGGGCAACTGCCCACCTTTCCCCCCGCTTCCGACGCCAATGTATACAAGACATAATGCTATTTCTTAAAAAAGCATCTGCGTTCTTTTCTTTATTAACAAGTACTGATTTATGAATACTGGATCATAATGTGTCATAAATCGTTTTTTTATTTTCTCTGTGCAGATGATGCGAATGGCTGAATTTTCGAAGCAATGTCACTTTCTCGCATTAAAGCAGGGAATGGAAAAAACCGTTGCTTATAAGGGTGTTTTTTAAAGAGTGATATAACTTTGAGTTGGCATCACTACTTTATTTGACCACCCATTTAATAGCTGATAAATGCTTTTTGTTTAGTTTGCTTTGACATTTCATTATTGATCGACTTACACAAGAGCAACGCGTACAAATTGTGGAAATTGTTAATCAAATCATAAGTACATAATCGTCCTTCAGAGCTGCTAATTCGAAAAACAATATATCGTTTTCGGACCACATTTACTGTTACTGATAATGTGCATCCCGTGAGACGCCGAACAGTGTGCACTGAAGAATCTGTAGCCGCTGTACAGGAAAGCATTGAAGATGATCCTAATCAATCAATTCGTCGCCGTTCTCAGCAACTGGGGTTGTGTCCTTCCACTTTATGGAAGATTTTACGAAAATATCTTGGCTTCAAACCTTTCAAGATTCAACCTATGCAGGAATTAAAGCAAAACGACCATCATATGCGCCGCCAATTCGGCGAATGGGCTGAAGCACAAATTGATATTGATTTTGAATTTCTATGGAAAATTTTATTTTCCGATGAAGCCCATTTTTGGTTGAATGGGTACGTAAATAAACAGAATTGTCGTATTTGGAGTGAGGAGAATCCACAAGCTTTTGTCGAAACACCATTACATCCACAGAAAATTACTGTTTGGTGCACTTTATGGACTGGCGGAGTCATTGGGCCATATGTCTTCAAAAACGATGATGGTCAGAATGTTACTGTCAATGGTGAACGGTATAGGAACATGATTCGAAGTTTTTTCGTACCTCAATTAGCTGGCATAAATATTGCTGATATGTGGTTCCAACAGGACGGAGCCACATGCAACACAGCGGGCGCTACAATTGATTTACTCTAGGAAACTTTTGACGAAAAAATAATTTCACGAAATGGTCTAATTAATGGCCCCCAAGATCGTGTGATATAACCCCATTGGATTATTTTCTTTGGGGTTATGTAAAGTCACTTGTCAACGTCGATAAACCACAAACAATTGAACACCTGGAAATCAACATTCGAAGAGTTATGGGCGAGATACGGCCGCAAATGCTGTGAAAAGTTTGTGAAAATTGGTGTTCCAGATTGCGCCTTGGTGGTCCAGTACGCACCAGCCGTGGTAGCCACATGGTCGAAATCATATTTAAACATTAATGTCATAAAGTTTTCTATCCAATAAAGCCCGTTTCATTGATATTAAAAATATATTACTATGTTGTATCACTCTATAAAAAACACCCTTACGTAACGCTACAAAAGAAAAAATACGCAATCTTTATTTTGCTTTATTTGCATATATCTTTTAAACATAAGCACAACATAAGCACAACAGTCCGAAGAGAGAGACCGAAACATTATGGTAGCGTTGTTGTTAAAAGAGCTCATAAATTATTTGTTTTGTTCTGATTTCTCCTCGCATCGTAAACAAAAACCGAAACAGTAAGAAATAAACCCCGCTTCACCGATTGTCATTGCTGCTTCTACGACTTCAAAATAAAAATTCTGCAGAACAGCAGTAACAACATTTGTAGACGCATGCCACAATTTTTTTTTTCTTTCTTAAGACGCCGCACAGTGCCGCGTCAAAAGTAAAAAAAAATTTAGATTGCAAATTCAGAAAACTAACAGCCCTATTTTGGCAAATTAACAAATTGTTAACCAGTACTTTGAATATTTCTATGTGTTTGTTGTTTTCAATACAAAATTTAGAGCTCAAAAAACAAAATTATTTAATGAAATTGTCAATAACTGAAAAGCAGTTGAAAAATTTTATCAAAATTTTTTATTTTTGAGCTTCAAATTTTGTTTTGATATAAAAAAATTACAACAAACACATGGAAATATTCAAAATACTGGTTAACAATTTGTTAATTTGCCAGAATAGGGCTGTAAGTATACAGAATCATAGCTAAGGATACAATTATTTCGAATTTTAAAGAACTTAGCAATATCTTATTATTTGTGTATATGCAACTCCTTCAAAAGTTTGCCTTGAAAATTGTTTTCAGATGTAGTGTGGAGTTTTTTTTTTTATAATGTTGGTGCAAACAGTGAAGTTTTTTTTAATCAATAAACTTAAAGCTCAGCTTATATTTTTCAAGTATTTACACATATAACTCTATAATAACAATTTTTTAAAGTTATGGTATTAGATAAAGCATTTTAAAAAAAGGGCAACAGAACCAAGTACCGATCATACGGACTGATGAATTGAATTTGCTCTATATTTTTCAATTTTTCCTTGACGATTTCGGCTGTTAAAATGGCTAAGAAATATAACAAAGTTAAACCAACTTATATTAAAATTGTCTTATCTTACCTTCACCAAGGGCTGCTCTCGAGCACGCAGCACAATCTGATGCAACGTATGCAGATTCTGACGCACCAATGGAGGTATCGGATTGCGAAAATACCTTGCATTTCACGTGGCAAACTCTCAGATCTGTAGCATCATATTATTGGGCAGCACGTAGCAATAACTTTCATCTTCCAGACGAACAACATTATCGCAAAACGCAAAAATCTGGCGCAGCGCGAACATTTGATGATTAGCAAAGACACGATTTGACTAACGAAACAGATCCAAATGGGTATCCGGCCCAATGGCAGGTTTAACATAGCGCTTCTCACAGATCTCAGTGCTACGTTGATAGATGGTCGCCAAAACATTTGTTTGATTATGCGAGGCATCTAGGTTATCTTTTGTTAGGCGCTCATAGATGTACATCAGAAAGTGTAGGTGAACTGCCAAGTCTTCCTCCTTTTTATCAGCATCACAAAGTATCTGTGCTGGAAAAGTTGCCAAAGCAACAACAGCACATACATCAACTTTCTATTTGCCATTGTTTTATTAATGTTTAACTATTTCAGAATTTTTATATTATTTATAGCACAAGTTCCTTTAATGTTTACAATTATGAATTGATTTCAATGATTAAATGTATTAAATATGGAACTTTGCAAACAAACACAAAAATTACTCATTTAGGAAACTTCGACTTTAAGCATCTGGCATTCAACAACATTGACAGTTATGAGGTGAAAAAAGGTGAACTCACGTACACAATACGTGTGTTTCATAAATTGCAAAACCAATCTCAGATCAGCTGGTTTCTGACTGAAAAATCGAAGTTTCCTATCTGGTTATCTGTGCTCCGAACATCAGGCGTTGAGCACAGATTAGCCAAGTCAATCGTTGGCCTTATGTTCGTAATGCCATCCTGGACATGCTGGGCACCACGAGTCTTCAATGGGATCAGCCACCGCAACAATTGCAAGCGAATGCAGGTCAAAGGAAAGTGTGTGTTTTGCGCAATAGAGAAAAGACAAAGCGTCACCCGAAAATGTTGCTCTCTTTGCGCCAAGAAGGTGTGTAATACGCACTGTGTCACGATTACAAAGTGCTTGGAATGCAAATAAATGTTTAAAATTTTCCTCTAATTTATAATTATTTATAATAAATCTAATATGATCAGTCATGTGCTGCATTTCACTTTCGTACGAAATTGAATGTGAAACCAAAATACCTTGTGCTGTAATCCACACCTTGTTGTTACACTTCACCTTTTATGACCATGTCAAATAGTCCGTTTTGGACAAGTAACAAAGTCAGGTTTTTACTATGTTATGCCATGTTGGTGCAAACAGTGAAGTTTTTTTTTAATCAATAAACTTAAAGCTCAGCTTATATTTTTCAAGTATTTACACATATTAACTCTATAATAAGCATTTTAAAAAAAGTCTGAAGTTATTTTTTTAGCATATGCATCTTACCATCCCTCCTCCCCATTTTTCGATCGCTATCACATTTTCCTGCATACCTAACGCTCCCATCCGCACTGTATTTCGCAGGACAGTCCTGTTTTTTCGAGCAATGTCCTGCGTCCTGCGTCCTGTGTAACGGGTTCAAAATCCTGCTTTTTATTATTTTGTCCTGTTTTTTTATATCCTCCCATGCTTACAATTTAGTCAAATTTGTTTATTATTTATACTATTTTTAGTAATATGTCAAAGTTTTCCCTTAGTACACTTTTCCTTTTTTTACTAACTTGTTAAAAGTTTCTGTGCAAATTTTTTCTTAAACTTGTCGAAATGTAGAAGCGAAGAAGTGTAATAAGCAATCAACTTAAAAAATATTCGTTGTGGTTTATTTTAATTTTGGGCTTTTTTGGTCAAGCTGTTTTAAAAATAATGTTTTAAAAAATAATAAAAACCTTTATTTACATTATTATTTTCCTCCGACGTTTCGCAGATTTCTTTTCTGCTTCTTCAGGGATTTTAATCTGCGAACATTTTTTATTTAGTTTTTTAATATATAACAATATTTTTACAATTAAACTTACATAATTTAATTAAAAAATTAATTTAACTTTACATTTTACACTATACAACCATTAATAATCAACATTTAGAACAATTAAACTGCTTACAATTAAATTTAATTTAAACTAACATATAACACTCAACAGTTTGAACGATGGAACTATTATATTAAGTTAAAGCTAGTGTGTAGATAGCTTTTGTTTCATCTTTGTCTTCTTTTGTGTTCATTGTTGTGCTTAGTTTCTGCTGAATTCTAAGACTTTAGCGTGAATCTTTTGTTGTAGTTTTTCTTTTTGTCCATAATTGTTGTGTTATCAAAATCAGCTGTGTGGCCGCTGTCTATAATGTGTTGTGCTAAAGCTGTCGTTGTCTTTTTTCTCTTCACGTCAGCTTGATGTTCGTTGATTCATTTGCTGCTGAGCACGATAATTTCAATTTTTGCTTAATGTCAATTCTGTTGTTTTTGAACAAGTCTTTAATAATATTATTGTTGATTTTTTGTAGTTGGGGTCAGTTATAATTGCTTTGTAAGTTTTCTTGTCGCTTAATAGTTCTTTCATTTTTATTTTATAATCTTCTTTGTATATAACCACCGTTTTGTTTCCTTTATCTGCTGTTGTTATCATTATGTCTGCGTGTTTTTTTAAAAAAGTTTTCGTTGTCTCATATATTTTAAGAATCAATTTTTCCTTTGGTGTATTCAAAATTTTCCGTTTGTATGTTGTTATTTTATTTGTAATTTTCAGTCTGGCAACTTCTTTGTTTCTCTCTTCTTCTATTGTCTGTATGCATTGTTCCATGTCAGCGATTAAATGTATTGGAGAAAAATTGTCTTTAGTTATTGGTAACGCGAATTTTTTACCTAGTGAAAGAAGCCATCGACTCTCTTCTGGAAACTCTATTGAAGTTTTATTTACAAACCAGTCATCGTTTTTGTGAAAGCCTAACATTTGAAGTTGTTCGTTTTTAATTTTTTGTATTTTGGCAGCGTGGACTTTTTGTGTTTGTTTTGAAATGTGTTTGCGTATGTCCGTTTGATTAGATGTAAATGTTGCGAACTCTTTTTCGCTAAGAGTGTTTTTCATTTTAAGTTCTGCAAAAAGAATGATTTTGTTGACTTCTCTTATATTTATATTAGTTTGTGCTATCTCTATGCTTAAAATTTTGTTCAAAAAGTTTTGTTCATTACTCTCACATTCTTGTTTTTGTGAGGGATTTTTAAACAGGTGTTTTATTTTTGCAGTTGCTTGCGTCAAGTGTTTGGGAAGTGTTCCATACTCTCTGCATGTCAAAAGGAATTTTAGTCTGTCTCTTTGCCTTATTTGTGTCTTTTTTTGTCTGCAATAATTTTTGAGTATAATACATATCTCCGTGTTATGTGTTAGTTTGATGTGATTTAAAATTCATTCCTGGAAAAAACAAATATTTATAGTGAGGTGATCTGCTCAAAGTGCAAAGTAATACCTGGAAAATCTAATTAACGTGCCATTTTTATAAGACCAATTTGGATTTTTTTTATTTTTGTTATGTTTTTGTTGTATTAAAAAAAATTTAATAATTATATAAGATTGAATTTTATTTTTGTTTTAACAAGATTACATATTAAATAAAAAATACCTTATATTAATTGATATTTGAAGCTTATGCTACAATTCTTGTATTAAATAATAAATTTGATAATTTTCTTAATGAAAATGCTTATTTTAATTCTTTGAACACACAAGTAATAATAATTTTTCGATTTTAAATTGCGTCCTGCGAAAACGTCCTGTTTTTTTTGCGAGAGGCCCTGTAAATTGTGTAAAATCTTAAAAATTTTGTCAATTTGTCCTGTTTTTGGTGAAAAAAGATATTGGAGCGTTATGCATACCATATATCCCTGCGTCAATATTTACTGAAATATAGCATGTTATTAATTTTGAAATACCCAAACATACCCGCTGTACACTTTCCAATCGCAACCATTTATTAGTTTATTACTCCCATTATTACCATTTTATTACTCCAATATTAATTCTAACCCGAGTATTGTATTATTCACAATCAAAACAATACCCCATGTGCATACATATTCACAGAAGCACAACGTATCTGCATAAAACAACAAATTCAATAAAAGCTCAAAAACAAATAAAACCCCCCAAAGCAATAACAACAGAATAATAATGATCTGTTCGGAAATGCATCACGGTTTGCAGTATGTGCACAGATGGCATTTTTCAAGCGTCGAAACTACAGCGTGAATTTTTTTAATGCCGATAATGAGTGGCGCTTGATAGAAAAATTACATTTTCATATGTTTGACATTTGCAAACGTAATCAAGTAATCAAAAACAAATCAAGTTTCTACAATTGAACTCAAAATAAGATTTTGTTTCAAAAAATTGATTTTAAATTTACTTCTTGCAGAACTCTTGTTCCTAAACCCAGCAACTTTATTGGAAAAGAAATAGTATACACAAAAAAATCTTTAATTAGACTCTTAGTGTTAAAGACCTGGCCAATTCGTAATTCGGTACTGAGTTTCATTGTTATGCGACATTTATTTCAAAAGATATTAAATATCAAAAATTTAAATTGCACAGATGGTGCCACGCCCCCTTTTCCATTGCTCTCTCAATTTTTTCAGTCGATGGACAGTGAATAGTAAGTTCGTACCGAGTTTCATTGATGAGTGACTTCTATTTAGAAAGTTATACTGAAAATTTGGCCTGCTGAAAAAGAACCTCGACCCTCGTCCAATGCCCATTTAATGTAATCAGTGAAACAGCATGCGTAAATTGAGGTTGAATACTGAACTCCCAAGCTGTACGGACAATTACTCCAAAGCTATTCGATATCACAAGTTTGGGTTATATGGGAGGTTACTTCACAGTAATACTCTCAAGATGATGCTTGAGTTTCCATAAAAATTATAAAGATCGGTTCACTAGTTTTGAATTCTATACGTTATTTACATACATACTCCCATACATACCCACATACATACATCCATTTTTATATATATAAGTAAGATAGCTTATTTGATAGGTTAATATGTGTGCTTTAAAATATTGTATGTATCCATATTCGTTTCAATTCAAAAATAAAATAAAATTATCGAAACGTTAGACTTTGAAGCTATTTTTAAAATAAGTTATTTATTACTGAAAATTTTTTTTATTTTATTACTGAAAATAAAGTCTAATAACTGTGACGAGGCAAAACATGTCCCGAGTTTTGCCCCACATGCTAAACACAACAACACGATACCATTCCCAAACACATAAGAAGACGTAAAAATAACACATTTACTACAATTGGAACAAAGCACCATGTGCCAACATAAATAGTTAACCATCATTTATATATATGTGGTGTGAGCAACAGTCAATGCGACAAAAGAACAGCACACACAAAGCTAAAGACCAAGAGCAACATGAGTACCAACAATATGCAACATTAGATTAAGCGCCAACGGGACCGCGAGTACTTCGATGGGAGCCCAGGGTGACCCCAGCAACACGATGCGTATGTTTCCGAAAGCCGCTGAGCGGTATCAACATGGCAACGAGAGCATGAGTTACAGAGCAGGGCAACACTACTGAGCGGTGTCAACATGTTACCGAGACAATGAAGCTACCAACAATTACAAACATTAGATTAAGCGCCAACGGCACCGCAAATACTTCGATGGGAGCCCAGGGTGACCCCAGCAACACGATGCGTATGCTTTCAAAAACCACTGAGCGGTATCAACACGTTAATGAGAGCATGAGTAGCAGAGCAGGGCAACACTACTGAGCGGTGTAAACATGTTACCGAAAACATGAGTACGAATAACTAATAACGAAACAGTGAAGCTACCAACAATTAGCAACATTTGATTAAGTGCCAACGGGACCGCGCGTACTTCGATGGGAGCCCAGGGTGACCCCAGCAACACGATGCGTATGTTTCCGAAAACCAATGAGCGGTATCAACATGCCGACGAAAGCATGAGTAGCAAAGCATGGCAACACTACTGAGCGGTGTCAACATGTTAACGAAAACATGAGTATAACTAGCTAACAGCGATGCTGCTACGACCAACTAGCAGAGGTATGCAATGAATTGAATGATGAGGAGACAGTCAGTTCCTGGCAGACAATTAAAGCGAGCGTTTGGGATTATTCAACACTGGCTGACGGACTATCGAAGTGCAGAGTCGATCTGACTGAGCAGTTGCTGACGAGCCACCAAAGCGAAGAGAAGTAATATCGGACTTGGTGAAGAAATCTGGACAGACTTAACTGAAGAAGCTCAAACAAAAGCTGCTGAAGGAATTTGTGGTAAGAACGTTCTGAAGAAAAGGTGACAAGGATAACAGATTGCAAGGAAACAACATAGCTTATAGGCACATCGTCAGATCGCAGGGGACCACATAGCTTATAGGCGCATTGTCAGATCGCAAGGGAACACATAGCTTATAGGCGCATCATCAGATCGCAAGGGAACTCATAGTTTATAGGTGCATCGTCAGATCGCAAGGGACCACATAGTTTATAGGCGCATCGTCAGAGAGCAAGGGACCACATAGCTTATAGGCGCATCGTCAGATCGCAAGGGAACACATAGCTTATAGGCGTATCATCAGATCGCAAGGGAACTCATAGTTTATAGGTGCATCGACAGATCGCAAGGGACCACATAGCTTATAGGCGCATCGTCAGATCGCAAGGGACCTCATGACTTATAGGCGCATCATCAGATCGTAAGGGACAACATAGCTTATAGGCGCATCGTCAGATCGCAAGAGAACACATAGCTTATAGGCGCATCGTCAGATCGCAAGGGAACTCATAGCTTATAGGCGCATCGTCAGATCGCAAGGGACCACATAGGGTATAGGCGCATCAACAGATCGCAAGGACCACATAGTTTATAGGCGCATCATCAGATCGCAAGGGAACACATAGCTTATAGATGCATCGTCATATCGCAAGGGACCACATAGCTTATAGGTGCATCATCAAATCGCAAGGAAACATGATTTCAGCATGATTCATACTAGAAGATAAAAATAAGTTTTTATTTTTGCTTTTTAAACTTTTAAATGTCTGCAGTACAAATTTTAAAATTTGTGCAAAAACACGCACTACAAAAATGTCTATTTTTATGTGTTTGAGAATTGTTGCAAACCAAATTTTTGAAATATGTTAAGAAAGCATTGTTTTAAGATATCAATTATCAAAAAATTTGATTTAGTTTTTTTTCAAATCTTAATTTTGTATTTTTTTAGTTGATATGGCATTTTTTGATATACAGGGTTCGCCAAATAACTTTTTTTTTTTGAAAATTCTATAAAAAAAAACTACTAGATATATTCTCAGATTTCTTTTTTTATTGGAAAGTAAAATTCTTCCGGTTAATAATGGAAAATAATTCTATTCAAATGGCTGCCTCGGCTGGCCATGCAGTAGCCTACACGATCGGTCCAATTTTTAAGCACATTATCGATTGTGTGCAGCTGTATTTCCCCAATGACTTCACGAATATTGTCCTTTAAAGCGTCAATTGTCTCTGGCTTGTCGACGTAACACTTATCTTTGAGGGCACCCCACAAATAATAGTCCAACGGTGTCAAATCGCAGCTCCGTGGTGGCCAAACGACATCAGCTCTGCGGCTGATAATGCGATCTTCAAAAACAGGGCGCAAAACATCGAGTGTAGCTTCGGCTGTGTGGCACGTAGCGCCGTCCTGCTGAAACCAAATGTTGCCAATATCCTCCTCTTCAATTTTTGTGAACAAAAATTTGTTTAACATGACCCGATAACGATCGCCATTGACTGTAACGGCCACTCCTTGCTCATTTTCGAAGAAAAATGGCCCAATTATGCCTCTGGACCAAAATTTGCACCAAACAGTGACTCGTTTTGGGTGCAGCGGCTTTTCAATGTATGCGTGCGGGTTTTTTGTGCCCCAAATGCGACAATTTTGCTTGTTTACATACCCGCCAAGATCAAAATGAGCTTCATCTAAAAAAAAGATTTTTTTTTGGCAAAATCGGCATCTTCTGTAAGTCGATCGCAGGCCCACTTCTCAGCGTTGTTCAAGAGTATACACAACCATATTCGTTCAGCGGAAGGATAAAACTAATTATCTGTCAAATCAGACATGAGCTAAGTGTTACCATACACGCAATAAGCACTAGTTGAAAAAAAAAACGTTATATGGCGGACCCTGTAGTAGATTTTGCTTCTACTTAACGATTTTAATAAAAGAGTTATGCAGTACTATGTTAAATATGTGCTAAAACTTTTTTGCATATTCATAATACTCAAATTTATGTCCTGTTTTAATATGTAGGATACTAAACTTGGAAAATTAAATTTGAAAAATTTTCCAAGGAATATTTTGAAGGCGTTGCATATCCACAAATACTAAGAAATTGTTAAGTTCTTTAAAATTCGAAATAATCGTATTCTTAGCTATGAGTCTGTATACTTAGTGTTCTAAATTTGCAACCAAAAATATTTTTTATTTTTGTCCGCACCCACGACACTGTGCGGCGTCTTAAGAAAGAAAAATAATTGTGGCATGCGTCAACAAATTTTGTTGCTGGTGTTCTGCAGAATTTTCATTTTGAAGTCCTAGAAGCAGCAATGACAATCGGTGAAGAGGGGTTTATTTGTTACTGTTTCGATTTTAAATAATTTATGAGCTTTTTTAACCACAACGCTACCATTATGTTTCGGTCTCTCTCTTCGGCCTGCTAGGAGTTGTGTTTATGTTTAAGCTCAAAGGTTATATGCAAATAAAGCGTAATATAGATTGAGCTTTCTAAAAAAACAGAACATATCAAAAAACGAACCGTTCGATAAAGTTTATTTCCATTCCCTGCATTAAAGTGAACAATGTTCAGTTCAGAGTGTTGCTTGCAATTTTTTTGATTTCATTATTAGTAGAACCCACAGAAAATTTCACCATTAAAAATAAACCATAAAAATGAAGAAAAGTGAAGAAGTATATAGAAAAGAAGCATGAACAGATCACAGAAAATAAATATTTGAAATATCTTGAAGAATGAAATATAATAAAAAAAAATGAAAGCAAACAGCAGTAATAAGCTTTATCCTCGCGTACCGTTCAGCGCAGATAGCATTTTGCATTTCTTCGATGCTGTTAACATGAATTCCCTATCGACTTTTTCGCATTTTAATATAAACAGAGCCTCGCAGAGTAAATAAAGGGTGGTTAAATTTAAAGGGCCGATGTTGAATGTGAACCACACCTAAACGTCAAGTTTTTTTGCATTACATCTGATATTTCCAAATTTCAGACTAATTTAATTTGAATCATGGAAAGATACACAATCGAGCAACGCGTAAAAGCTATTAAGGCTTATTATGAAAATGGACGTTCAAATCAAAATGCATATCGTGCACTTCGTGATTTTTTCGATCAATTTAATCGTCCAAATGTGCGTACAATCGGAAAAATTGTGCAAAAATTTGAGCAAACCGGGTCTGTAGGAGATGTGAAAATACCAGTGCATGCTCGTACAGCTCGTACTGAAGAAAATATTGCTGCTGTTCGCGATAGTGTGGCTGAAGAGCCGTCCACCTCAACTCGTCGTCGTGCCCAACAATTACACCTCTCACGCTCGTCGTTGATGAACATTATGCATAAAGACTTGCATTTACACGCTTACAAGGTGCGACTGACTCAAGAACTAAAGCGTCTTGACCATTTCAAGCGTCGTCAATGGTCAGAATGGTGGCAAGAAATGGCAAGAGTGGATGATCAATTTTCGAAGAAAATCATCTTCAGTGATGAGGCACATTTTTAACTCAGTGGATTCGTCAATAAGCAGAATTGCCGTATTTGGGCGAACGCTAATCCAAGAGTGATTGTCGAAAAACCAATGCACCCACAAAGAGTGACTGTTTGTTGCGGTTTATGGGCTGGCGGCATCATCGGGCCGTATTTTTTCCAAAATGAGGCCAGTCAGGCAGTTACTGTGAATGGTCTTCGCTATCGTGAGATGATGACGAAGTTTTTATGGCCCGAATTGCAAGATATGGATGTGGACGATATGTGGTTTCAACAGGATGGTGGCACTTGCCACACAGCTATCGAAACAATGGCTCTTTTGCGCGAAAAATTCAATGGCCGTGTTATCTCACGTGGTGGCTATGTCAATTGGCCGCCAAGATCATGTGATTTGACACCGTTGGACTTCTTTCTTTGGGATTATTTGAAAGAAAACGTGTACGTCAAATTCAATGGCCGTGTTATCTCACGTGGTGGCGATGTCAATTAGCCGCCAATATCATGTGATTTGACACCGTTGGCCTTCTTTCTTTGGGATTATTTGAAAGAAAAGGTGTACGTCGACAAACCAGCAACAATTCAAGAGGTAATGGATGAGATAATTCGGCACATTAACGGCATTGAACCTCAATTATGCGTCAGCGTCATCGAAAATTTGGACCATCGGATGGAGGTGTACCGCCGAGGTCGCGGCTGCCATTTGGCCGATATTTTGTTCCGTACATAATTGAACCGTACCAATATTATCATGATAAAAAAAAAATGACAATAATTTCCTAAATAATTTGTATTTCATTCAAAATCAACATCGGCCCTTGAAATTTAACCACCCTTTACATTAAATATGCTTTTTTTTCGTTTGCATATTATCGCTGCCTGCAGAACCCTTCGCGTATCAGCTGATATGCTCTCATGCATATATGTACATTGTTATCGAAATCGATGCCAGCTCCTCTTAAAGTAATCGCTTTCTTTGCTTGCCGTCGGTAATCTCCAAAAGCCTTAAACACTCTATTTCTGTCGTATGGTGTATAGAATTTGGCAATAACCACACCGCAGGCGTAGATAGATTCCGGCTTTATACGAAAAATGTCTCTTATACCTTAGTAAAGTATTTATATGTGCACAAATATTTTTTATTTTTTCTCCCTAGTTTATAACACAATTTTTTTGAGTTTGCTAAAAGTTTTTTTAAATGATGTAGTTTATTTGTTGAACAGAGAATTCTTCTCTTCCTCATATTCGTAGTACCGTTAGTCGAAAATAGTGTGAAATCTCGCTTGTGCAATAGAAAATATTTATATGCGCACAATTGCTGTTTTTGTGTTTTAACTGCTAAAACGTAGAAATTACGACATTTTTTTGATAACCTTAGTAAGAAAGTCTATAAACATAGCGGTAATACATTTTTGGAACAAAATATGAGCATATTTCAGAGTTATTTTATTTTTCAAATAAAAATGCCAAGTGGAACTACTTCATCTGAGGAAAATCGTTGAAATATAAAAGACTTAAATAAAGCCGGTATAAAAGTGGGTGCTATAGCTGCTAGGATAGATCGTCATCGAAACACTATAACAAATTATTTAAAATACCCTGGCAACTATGCTATAATCAAGAGTAGTGAAAGAAAATCCGTGATTGACCAATGGCACAAAAGACGAATCGGACGTCTTGCTGTGCAGAAAGTGATGAGTTGTGGTGAAATTGCTTCGCATTTGGATCTAAGGGTTACTAGAAGCAGAATCCAACAAATTTGGGATGAAAATGCCAACATCAGTTATGAATCGTCTTTCTCTCAACCTAGGCTTCTACCATGACACATTGCGGCCAGTCTAGGATATGCCGAAAAATAAAAATTTTGTGAGAAAGAATTTGGGAATGTCATATTAAGTGATGAAAAACGGTTCAACCTTGACGGGCCCAACGGTTGCCAGAAATACCGGCACAATTTGCGATAGCCACGACAAATTAGGTATGCGCGTAACCATTTCGATCCTTAGATCGTTGATGTACTTCATGTCTTTCACGCTTAACCAAGTCACATATAAGAAAGGAAGAAATATTCTTATATAAAATCTATATACATTTATATTTTATTCCATAAAATCCATAAAAATAGGTTTTGCACATATAAATATTTTCTATGAACTTTTTTAATACATTATAATTTTTTTAATAATAACAAGAAGTGGTGCACATATAATTCTTTTACTGAGGTAGGTGGCGAGTGAAAATCGATGGAGCGACATATTATATTAAGAGTGCTCTTAAGATTTTCTTTTTCAAGCAAAGGTAGTCCGAAGAGAATAGCGTCAAAAGAATGATCAACCCTGCTGTTATTACTATTCTTGTTGTTGTTGTAGACTAAGTCTATGCTTTCACTAAGCTGTTGAGTGAGTTAATCACATTGAACAGTAAGAACACTTGTTCTTCCAGTGAGTGTATTTTTACCACACAAATTTTTTTTGAATACCCTTAAAACGCCCAAAATGGTATTTTTTGTATAACATTACCAGTTTTTAACCGATCGTAAAAGCTGTCGATGACGTTTGATAAGTATGAATAAGGACAACAACTCGTCTTAAGACTTTTTTCCCTCCGATTCCATCTTTGACTAAATATCTCAATTTTTTGCTTTATTTATCAAAATAATAGATCATAAGATCAATAATTTTTTGTGAAGAAAGTTTTTAATTTCATTTGTAGGGAAAAAAGTTACAGCGAATTAACGTTTCGGTGAAGTTTGTCTTCGTTTTTGGTCTTTAACCAAAAAAGGTTAATCTTCCTGTGGCTTCGTTTGCCTTCGAAATGACTTCACTCATCTTCGGTGACGTTCGTTTGTCTTCGGTTTATCTTCGTTTTGCTTCGTTTTTCATACCAAATGTGTTCACAATCGGTCCAGTCGTTCTGGCGTTATTGAGCCGTATATATTTAATTCATTACTGCGCTTTCTACCGAAAGCTTTTTAAGTTTGTGATAGATAGCCTATTTTCTATTCCTGAGTTAGGAGAATTTACATACTAATTTTCATCAAAACCGCTCCATCAACCAGATTATTAAAATGTTATTTCTTTAAGGTTTGTATGCTGTAGGAACGAAAATTTTTGGGCATATAACTCTACACCCAAAATTTTGGTGTAGAGTCAAAATTTTTGTGTGGAGAAAAAGCACTTGCTGTTCTGGTTGACAGATTCATATTCTTATTGCTGCCATTTTGTAACCTATAAAACGCAAGACTACACATTAATAAACTATATAAATGCAACAATAAATTTGTTAAATAACAAATTCAACACTAAATGTCAAATTTCCGCGCCAATTAAATGTAAGGGCAATTTGACAGCGAAATTTAGACATTTCAACTCTCCACTCACGAATGGAAATTTGGCAACATAGCAATCATTTTCGCTTCTACAGCGTACCAGCTGGCGAAAAAAAAATGTCGCTGCCTGTTTGTTGTCAACAATCTCAGGGCCACTTTCTCAATGTCCGATTAGTCTAGCTCTTAACCAGGACTTAGCTAACCATACGATAGTTAAAAAAATAATTTTGATTTCACCAGGTGCTGGTTAAGCAACTGTCGGTTAGATGACTTATTGTGAATTTTTGAATTGTGAATACGTAAAAACATCATATCAGCTGTCTCGTGTTTACATATTTTTTGATTTTGTGCTGCAAATCAGAGAACTGCACAAGCCTACTTGAAGTCTATTTCAAGCGCTTGCTTAAAATACAAGTTCAAGCTAGCTTGAGCTTGATAATTTTGAATCAAGTATAGCTTGTAATTGAATATAAATAAGCCCACGCACAGCTTGCAAGTATTCTAGCTTACAAGCGAACGGCACGAAGTGTCAAGTAAAGGAAAGCTTGATGCCTTCGGCAAAAGCTTGTAAGCCTCGCAAGTATCCAAATTATTGAATTAAAGCAAGTATCCAAAAAAGTCAATGAGCTTATTTAGAGAATGATTAAGCGTAATAGGACTTTTAAGGATTCTGTGGACTCCGTGGTGTGAAGTTTTAGGGTAAATGATTTCGAAGATGCTGTCAAACTTTAAAATTTAAGATGGCGGATAGAGTTGCCACCTAGATTTTTTTTTTATTTTTGCGAATTCTTGTAATTTTGTGAATTCTGACAACGGATTTGATTTCGAATATATTGTCACAGTTTTAAAATTTAAGACGGAGGTTAGGGTTGCCACCTAAATTTTTACCACAGTATTGCCACCTAATAACATGTATTTTTAAAAGTTTTAAACATCATTTATCAGTGTTAAGAGGTCGCTGATTTTGCATCTAAAGTCCGAATTTTAAAATTCAAGATGGTGGATAGGGCTGCCACCTTAATTTTTTTAGTTTTACAAAATTCGGGGCCGGCAAAAAAAAATGGTACACCAAATAAGGGTCGCTGAATCCGAATCCGTTGTCAGAATTTCAAAATTATATAATTTTAAAATAATAAGGTTGCCGCCTAATTATATGTCTTTTCAATAGTTTTAAACATCATTTTACAGTGTTAAGAGGTCGCTGATTTCGAATCTAGGGTCAGAGTTTTAAGATTCAAGATGGTGGATAGGGTTGCCAACTTAATTTTTTTTAGTTTTATAAATTCGGGGCTGGCAAAAATAAAATAGTACACCAAAAATGGGTCGCTGAATCCGGATCCGTTGTCAGAATTTCAAAATTATAAAATTTTTAATAATAGGGCTGCCACCTAATTATATGTCTTTTCAATAGTTTTAAACGTCATTTATCAGTGTTAAGGGGACGCTAATTTCGAATTTAAGGTCAGAATTTTAAACTTCAAGGTGGTGGATAGGGTTGCCACCTTAATTTTTTTTAGTTTTATAAATTCTGGCAAATTTTAAAATTCTGACTTTAGATTCGAAATCAGCGACCCCTTCACACTAATAAATGACGTTTAGAACTCGTGAAAATATATATTATTAGGTGGCAACCCTATTATTACAAAATTTTATAATTTTGAAATTCTGACAACGGATTCGGACTGAGCGACCCATTTTTGGTGTACCATTTTTTTGCCAGCCCCGAATTCATAAAACTACAAAAAATTAAGGTGGCAACCCTATCCACCATCTTGAAGTTTAAAATTCTAACCTTCAATTCGAAATAAGCGTCCCCTTAACACTGATAAATGACGTTTAAAACTATTGAAAAGACATATAATTAGGTGGCAACCCTAATATTTAAAAATTTTATAATTTTGAAATTCTGACAACGGATTCGGATTCAGCGACCCATATTTGGTGTACTATTTTATTTTTGCCAGCCCCGAATTTATAAAACTAAAAAAAATTAAGTTGGCAACCCTATCCACCATCTTGAATTTTAAAATTTTGACCTTAGATTCGAAATCAGTGACCCCTTAACACTGTAAAATGATGTTTAAAACTATTGAAAAGACATATAATTAGGTGGCAACCCTATTATTTCAAAATTTTCTAATTTTGAAATTCTGACAACGGATTCGGATTCAGTGACCCATATTTGGTGTACCATTTTTTTTGCCGGCCCCGAATTTATAAAACTAAAAAAATAAAAGGTGGCAACCCTATCCACCATCTTGAATTTTAAAATTCGGACTTTAGATTCAAAATCAGCGACCCCTTAACACTGATAACTGATGTTTAAAACTCTTAAAAATACATATTATTAGGTGGCAATACTGCGGTAAAAATTTAGCTGGCAACCCTAACCTCCATCTTAAATTTTAAAACTGTGACATTATATTCGAAATCAAATCCGTTGTCAGAATTTCAAAATTACAAGAATTCGCAAAAATAAAAAAAAATCGAGGTGGCAACTCTATCCGCCATCTTAAATTTTAAAGTTTGACAGCATCTTCGAAATCATTTACCCTAAAATGGCGCTAACCGAAACCACAACTTGCCGTTAACTTAATCAGCACTTAACTGACAGTTCAACCTTAACCGAAAATTAAGAAAGGGCTTTTTTTCTAAGTGCTGGTTAAAGTTCTGATTAGTGCTTAACCGGACATTGAGAAAGCGGCCCTCAATGTATTTCTTATGGAATTTTTTTTTTCGTTCCTACAGCATACTCCAAGAGTGTTAAGAAATTAATTTCGGACTAGTTTAAAGGCTTATTCCTTACAGAAGAATTAATTTGAAGATGGTGTTTTCATGACTGTTGAATATTTTAAGAAATAGATGAATTATAACAAAAATGTTAAACATTGCTTTTTTAGACTTTTTCAAATCGGTGGGGTAATATGTAACACCAACAAAATGTTGGTTTAAGGACCAGAAACTTAAATTTTTTTATGTTTCTTTTAACTTTTTATGTTTAGCAAAAGTCATGTGGTTGTGCTCTTAAGGTGTTTTAAGTACACAATGATTAAACATTCTGAGAGAAATACCGTTAGTTTACAAAATATGAAAAAATGCTGCGACAAAATGATAACACATTATGATGGATTGAGTTCAGTATGTGCTAATAATTAAAAAAAAGGTCGTAAGTGATTACAAATTCTGTTTCAAGAATCAAACCGATCGGACGTATTTTTTTAAATAGCTCCGCAACCTCGCTCACCGTTCTTAATATAAAAACAAAAACAAATATAAAAGCCCTAACTCTCTGTGCAAGTTCTGTTGACCTAGTTACAACAATTAATTATTGCGAAAAACGCAAAGAATTAAAAAAAACACAAGAATAAATTAAGTGTCAAATTGCAATTCAGCAAAATAATTTCTTGTGACAATCCAGTGCGACACCAAAATTAAACTATAAACAAAAATTAAAAAGTTTTTTCTAAATGAAAAATTCGTTAGAACAATTAATTGTTCTAACTTTGACCTTAAGCTCGATAAACGATTTTAAACTGTCAAACAACTAGAATTTGTATTTAAAATCAAGTATGATTTAAACTATCAAACATTTAGAATTTGTATTTAAATCATATAAAAAGTCAACACAAAAATTAAAAAAATAAAAAAAACCAAATCAACAATAAATAACTGTTATTCATTCGGGTAGAACTTATTATTAAAGTAATTTACTGATTTTGACCTAGTTACGCTTAAAACAATTAAAAAAAAAGCATTTAAATTCGGAAAAAAGCTGTGCTTCATCTCTATGCACCGTGGAAGACCACAATGCAACAAAGGCATGCAAGGGCCTGCGTGATAAATCTTTCCACGCTTGTTATATAGGCTTATCTAAGAGAAGTCTCACATATTTAAATGACTACCTTGCGAACTTTTCATTTTACTGCGATGAGTGCAAGGATATTTCACTCTCACACGTCCTTCTTGCAGTAAAGTGCCTAAGTGATAAAACAAACTCGCTACGGTCTGACACTAAACAATGTTTAAAAAAAAATAAGTGAGCAATTTACTAAGGTCGATGAGGTCTTAAAAACTGCCGAAGATCTCAGCAGCTTTATTGAGTCCGCAAAATCTGACCTGGATACAAAAATATCCAAACTTTTAAGTAACCTTATAACAGCCACGGACACCATAGCTGATTTAAAAAATAATATGTCATCTTTTGCAACCGCGATAACCGAAATCAATAACTCTTTAACGCATAAGTATAAAAAAACTGACATCGAAAAACGTGCAATACAAAACATATCGGAAAATCTCGCGGTTCTTAGAATGGATGTCAACACCATGATACAATCCAATTCAAGGGTAACTTTACCACCACCTCAGCAGCCAGATCCACTAATTGAAGTTTTATACCATAAGGCAAATGAAATGAGTGATGATCATGAAATATTTCGTGTGTCGCTTGCTGAAATTACTGATTATATCAGATATGCTCCAGAAAGAGTTCAGAACATCCCCGAATCACCCCATAATAATGCTTCTTCTATCTTTGAAGAAATTATAGAAGCTACCGATCCTACTTCACTGGTACATTCTTTGCGCTCAGCACCGGCGTCTCTCTCTGATAAAGAAATGGGGCCACCTATTGCTATTCCTGTGGCTTCACCGCGCAAATTGATCCACAAGTTTGGAATATCATGGACATCATCTGAATGGGATAACCGTATCAAAAAGCTGAAGAGTGTGAATGATAGACTAAAAACGACATTGTTTGTTAAGGGCCTCCCAGTAAAAACTACAGTATCCTGGCTGCGTAATCATTTTCAGAAAAAATTCGGTGTCGCAATTTCTGACTGCATAAAAATGTCCATCAAGGCCAGAAAGTTTTGCAGTTTTAAGTTGGACATTCCAACTCAATATGTATGGATGTTTCTGAACATCTCTGGTGGCATAATGATGCATGGTAAGTGGAAAATCTCCGATTGGATAGACAACCCTGAGAAGAAGCTGAAGACACCTAGACCTAGCAGCGAAAACAACGATGATCATCATATAATCAGAACTATGAGTAAGCCTGTAAATAATGTTAACTCTTCTAAACTTCATTCAAAGTCCATTAAAAGTTAAGCATCAATCAATGATGGCAATGTTCATCATAAAATAAGAACTATGAGTAATCCCACGAATAATGTTTATTCTTCTAAATTTAACTATAAGTCTAATAAAAGTTATGCTCCTAATAAACCTTTGCCAGATTGTAACTGGTCTTATAAAACAAATTTCTTTCCCAAATTTTCTCCTTTTCCAAAACATACTTCAATTCCTCCGTTCTCTTCCGTTCAAAAATCATTAAAATCTAAACGCGTCTCGTTTAACCTTAACCCTGAATCTGACTCCCCCTACATTAAAAATACACCTAAAATCCACAGTACATCCTATCCTAATTTCGTGCACTCTCATACTCTAAGCCCACCTCCATCTGATCCAATTATAATTGAGCCCTCAAACCAACCTGGCAGTCCGAAGTCATTCCTAGACCCTTTACTACCACCAAGAGTCAAATTAACGTTAAATTCTTGCGCAGACACTGAGAGTAGATATGCCCTTTCTCGCCTTAGAGAGAGCAGTGTATTTAATAACGTTCGTCTGTATCTCGCCTACATGCAAAAAGCCCCTGATTCAACATGCATTGAAGGCAAGACTAAAACTAATCTAAAAGTTTTAATTCAGCAAGAAGGTCATTTACTAATATTGATCACTTGCTTAACTTATTTATTCGTTTTCACGACCAACTCGGCGTGACGATCGATCAAGTCAAGGTGGATCTTGATACCTATGGTGCTCACGTCAGGACTAAACATGTCTCCCTTCTTCAAAAATCGCGTAAAGACCAACAACGATATTATCGTCCCTAACTCCCATTTCTTAAATATATTTTACGATAACTGTGGCGGCATGAGAAGCAAATTGAATAAACTTTATGTTGACGCCAAATCATGTCACTTCAATGTTCTAGTATTCACTGAGACATGGTTAAATGATACCTTCAATGATGAAGAAATTCTTGACAGTAATTGGACTGTCTTCAGAAACGATCGTGATTAGTCCTCAACTGGTCTTTCTAGAGGAGGTGGCGTTCTCATAGCAACTAACACTTCTCTTTCAAGTGAGCTTATAGATACGCATACCCATAAACTTTTTGATCACCTGATGATTGAAGTTTGTTCAGGAAATAGTATTTTTATGTACATATGTGTCGTTAACATTCTTCCCGGCTCAAGTGAAACAACATACAACGAGCTATGTGAAACACTGTCCTCCTTTACATTCACTCTTAAAGATAAGATAAGGTTATTATTCTTGGTGACTTCAACTGTCCAAATATCTCTTTTGTCGTGGTTGAAAATGACAAGTAATTTCTTCCTGTTAACCTTTCTAATGCCATAGATTTCTCATTATTAAGTACCTTCTATGGCAACGATCTGCAACAAGTTTCTTCTGAATAAAATAAAAATGGCAGATGGTTGGACCTTATCTTTACAAACTCGTACGATGAGGTGAAGGTTAGTCCATGCACTGAAGCAGAAAATTTATTTACTAACGCTGTTCACCATACAGCTTTAACAGTTGCTGTCTCTGCTAACGACATTACTTTTACCCAGTCTTATAATAACTGCATTGCATACGATTACCTCAACGCCGATTACGAAAGTATTAAATGTTATCTAAATGCTCTAAACTGGAATAATATTCTATCCAACATAGATTTAGACAGCACTGTCTCAAGATTTTATCAGCACATTTTTACTGCTATCGAAAATTATGTGCCAAAAATAAAGAAAAAGAATAAGCTTTCGGAGCCATGGCTAGACAATATTCTCAGATTTTTGAGAAACCAAAGGAACAAAATTTACAAAATTTTAAAAACCACCAATAATGTAAGCGATGAACTGAAACTAAGATATGACGAGCTCTCTAAAGAGTTTTCTATCAAGTCAGAAGAAGCGTACAAGTTGTACATTAACCATATCGGAGAGAAAATTGTCCAAGAGCCACAAAAATTTTTTGACTTCGTTAACATGAAGCGAAAATCTAGCCTCATGAAATCAACAACTTATATGCAGACTATTTTCAAGAAGTTTTCTGTGTTTTCACAAGTAATACTTTTAGTTCCCCTCCCTTTTCAGGAATTTGCCCTATAATCAAACTAACGCGTGATGAGATATCTAATGCGATTAAAGAAATTGATACAAATAAAGGACCCGGCCCAGACTTGTTACCCCCGCACTTACTAGTCCGATGTTTAGACACACTTATCTTGCCTTTATATATAATATTTAACAAATCTCTGCTCCAAGGATCTTTTCCATCGTATTGGAAGATATCTTACCTAACACTAATATATAAAAATGGCGATAAAAGGTCTGTTGAAAACTATAGAGGAATCGCCATATTATCGGCTATTCCAAAATTGTTCGAAAAAATTATATGCGCAAAACTAACATCTATTATAAATCCTTTACTCAATGAACAGCAACATGGTTTCCGTAAAGGTAGATCAACCACAACAAATCTAATGACTATGATCTCTGATGTTTTAAGTAAAATGAAAAAAGGACATCAAGTGGAGGCAATATACACCGACTTTAGCAAAGCTTTTGATCGAGTCGATCATGATATCTTGGCTTCCAAATTGGAAAAAATTGGTATCTCAGGATCTTTGCTCAGTTGGCTGAAGTCCTATCTCCACGACAGGTCTCAGTTCGTAAAATTTCAAGGTACCTTATCCAAACAGATTTTAGTTACATCCGGCGTACCACAAGGTAGTCACCTTGGTCCACTTCGCTTTAATATTTTTATCTCATACCTATCTGGTATTCTTTGCGATATCCCACATCTAATGTATGCAGACGACTTAAAAATGTACCATGTTATTAAATCGGAAACCGATGTAATTTACTTACAGTCGAAACTGTTATCTCTTGAGCACTGGTGCAATCAAAATAAACTTTATCTTAATGTTAAGAAATGCTGCGTAATAACCTTCTTCCGTAAAAATTTGGCAACAAATGACAGTTACTTCCTCAATAGCATTGAACTTAAAAGAGTCGACCATATTGTTGATCTTGGTGTAGTCTTAGACTACAATTTGCGTTTCAACTTACATTATGATAAAATTGTATCTAGGGCCAGCAAACTACGTGGCTTTATAAAACGGCGTGCAAAAGAGTTCAAAAATGTTTGGGTCACGAAAGCTTTATACTGCGCGTTAGTGCGCCCTTTTCTTGAATATTGATGCATTATTTGGAATCCTGCTTTCGAATCACACAGTGAAAGACTTAAATCTATTCAAAACCAAGTTCTGCTTTTTGCGCTTAGGGACACGTATAACACCCGTGAGTACAATTTATTGCCACCTTATGATTTTAGGCTTAGCCTTCTGAATTTAATGCCCCTTTCAACATGAAGGACTTTCCTTAGTTCATGTTTTACCTTCGATATCATTAACGGTGTTGTTGATAACGAGTACATATCAAACAAGATACGATATAATGACCCGATCAGACGTACACTGCATACACGACTATTAAATGAATATCAACATCACACTGTCTACGCAAGAAATGAGCCAATAAATAGGTACTGTAGAGAGTTCAATAATATCAGCGAGTACTATTCACCCCTATGTCTAAATTAACTATTAAGATAAATCTTTCCATGTCCCTATTTCCGCCATAATACCTTCCTTCAAGCAACTCAGTTTAAAATCTCAATCTATAATTAAGCATGCCCACTCCAAATCTTTTTTCCCTACTAAAAGCCTTCGCTCTTCATTATTGTCCTTTTAGACATTAAGAATTAAATGCTAAGATAATAAATAGCCAGTCCAATTCCCTTTTCAGATCTTTCCTATTCTTATCAAATAAAATTCTAAGCTATACTACTATGTATAAATATGTTAGCATGTAAGTTCCTTTTGTTTTTTCTTTTCTTCTCTCCTTTTTTTTGACGTGTTATTGAATTCATGTCGATCAGGTGGGCGGATTACGCCCACATTGATTTGCATATCTTCGAACACTAAAACAAGGAAATGGGAGAAAGAAAAAAAAAGAAAAAAATAAACAAACCTGTTAGAATAAGTAATGTGCCTTGCTTGGCCAATAAATAAATAAATAAATAAATTTATTAAAAAACCTGCAAAATTATGGTAAAGCCTTCAGCAGTGGATGTCCAAGAGTGGTTACACGTCGAGATGTGAAAATACATGTTCGCAACGTGCAATAGATTTTAAAAAAATCAACTACAATTAAAATCCAAAAAGTATGAAGGAAACCGCCACTTACAGCGAAACATCGAAGAGCAAGATTGAAGTTTGCTGAAGATCACTTTAAGTTTAGAAAATTATGGCGCTGATTATTAATTACTGGAATTGTTGTATATTATTATTATTTAATTATTATTATTATTATTATTATTATTATTATTATTATTATTATTATTATTATTATTATTATTATTATTATTATTATTATTATTATTATTATTATTATTATTATTATTATTATTATTATTATTATTATTATTATTATTATTATTATTATTATTATTATTATTATTATTATTATTATTATTATTATTATTATTATTATTATTATTATTATTATTATTATTATTATTATTATTATTATTATTATTATTATTATTATTATTATTATTATTATTATTATTATTATTATTATTATTATTATTATTATTATTATTATTATTATTATTATTATTATTATTATTATTATTATTATTATTATTATTATTATTATTATTATTATTATTATTATTATTATTATTATTATTATTATTATTATTATTATTATTATTATTATTATTATTATTATTATTATTATTATTATTATTATTATTATTATTATTATTATTATTATTATTATTATTATTATTATTATTATTATTATTATTATTATTATTATTATTATTATTATTATTATTATTATTATTATTATTATTATTATTATTATTATTATTATTATTATTATTATTATTATTATTATTATTATTATTATTATTATTATTATTATTATTATTATTATTATTATTATTATTATTATTATTATTATTATTATTATTATTATTATTATTATTATTATTATTATTATTATTATTATTATTATTATTATTATTATTATTATTATTATTATTATTATTATTATTATTATTATTATTATTATTATTATTATTATTATTATTATTATTATTATTATTATTATTATTATTATTATTATTATTATTATTATTATTATTATTATTATTATTATTATTATTATTATTATTATTATTATTATTATTATTATTATTATTATTATTATTATTATTATTATTATTATTATTATTATTATTATTATTATTATTATTATTATTATTATTATTATTATTATTATTATTATTATTATTATTATTATTATTATTATTATTATTATTATTATTATTATTATTATTATTATTATTATTATTATTATTATTATTATTATTATTATTATTATTATTATTATTATTATTATTATTATTATTATTATTATTATTATTATTATTATTATTATTATTATCATTATTATTATTATTATTATTATTATTATTATTATTATTATTATTATTATTACTATTATTATTATTATTATTATTAGTATTATTATTAAAAAATTTCACATTAAGACTTATCTTTTATAGTACATCAAAGGAGGAAATCAAGTTGATAGATATTTACTTAAATACTAACATTTATTTTAGATTATGTAAATAAATTATTAAATTAAAATATTAAAATAAATATAATATATATAATTTCAAAGTTATTTAGAAATCAGTTTAAACAGTTTGTTTAAAAAAGAGAAAGAAAAGAAAGCTTTAAGCAAAGAAAAGAATGAATAGATAAAAGAAAAGATAATAGCATAGAAAATTAATTTAATCAATAATTATTCTATTTCTGAAAAATATCTAAAAATTTCCCATTTAAAGCTGGTTCTAATATTTATTTGTTTCAAATAATTGGGCAATGAATTCCAAAGTTTTATGGTGCTAATAAATAAGAATATGCTACTGTTGAGGTAGCTGTGTCTCGGAACAATAAAGTTGGTCGAACGATAGATTCGATAAATCATAGATTGGAAAAACTGTAATTTTTCATAGAGATATCTAGGGTGTCGAGTATTGATAAGTCCGTGTAAAAAAATTATGTTACGCATATTTAAATATTGAACTAAATTACAACCAAGAATTTCCATGCATTTCGCAGTGATATGGTCCCACCGTTGGATTTTAAAAACATACCTAGTAGCATTGTTAAATGCAACAAGGAGTTTATGCTGTGAATTTGAGTCAAGCTTACTGTACACTACGTCTGCAAAAGTTATATGTGGCAAAATTAGTTGTACTACAAGCCTTTGCCGAGTTTCAAGCGGGGTAAAGTCAGAAGAAGCGCGCAGGTAACGCAATGCCCCATAAATTTTATTTAGAGTGTAGTTGATGTGGTCAATACAAGAGAGATTTGAATTAAGAATAAAGCCAAGGTTTTTCACTTTGGGACCTCCAACTGATCACCTCCTATCAATAAAGGCGGAATATCCACAAAACAAGAATCAATTCTCGCTATTGGCAACACTTTAGATATCAGCGGATTTATAAAAAGCAAGTTAGTAGCAGCCCACTTTTCCAGTAAAGACAAATCAGAGTTAAGTCTATAGCTTAAATCTTCTAAAAGGCCAATAAGTCTAGAGAGGTAGAGCTGAATATCATCAGCATAAGCGTGAACTGTTGCATAATTACAAATAGTAAAAATATCATTTAAAAATATGGAGAAAAGTAGGGGACCCAGAATAGACCCTTGGGGAACACCGACATCAACTGATTGCAGGGAAGAAATATTATTTCCAACTCTTACACGTTGATTTCGTGCCGTTAGGTAATTAGATAAGAGTTTAACTGCACTGTCACTAAACTTGAACAAATATTTAAGCTTATAACAAAGCAGATTGTGATTTACCGAGTCAAAAGCTTTAGAAAATTCAATCAGGCAAAGAAGGGTTACAAAGTTTTTATCATAAGATATTCTTATGTCATCCATAATTTTCATAGCTGCCGTCACACAGCTGTGACCTGTCCGAAACCCAGACTGAAGCGGCGATAAAAGGTGGTTAACGTTTAGGTATTCAGAGATTTGGTCAGACATTATACGTTCAAAAACTTTACCTAGAGCTAGAAGTATGCTTATGGGACTAAAACCCTTGGGATCTGAAGCAGAGTTAGATTTGAGAATTGGCATAACTGTAGCTATTTTCCATAATTCGGGGAAGCGGGAACAAGTTATACAGTGATTGACAATATGAGTGAGGGGAGCTAGTGTAATGTTTGACGCGCGTAATTTTTAATACGCGGCTTACGCGTTTTACGTGCAATAAAGTTTACGCGGTTATTTAATTTGTACGCGTTTTATTATTATTGCCAGCGCTTAAGAGCGCTACTGGCCTGATTTAAAAACAAAAATTTTTATGCGCCGACACTCGAAAGTGCATTCAGGCGCTTAGAAATAAAATTAAAAGGAGCAATTAGTTTAAAGCTCAAAACTTTAATGATTTTATTTTAAGATTTTCTTGGGCTTATAAAGCCAAGTAACAGTATTTTTTAACTTAAAATAAATACAAAAATTAAATATATATCTTATTTAATATAATTGTAAGTAAATAGAACATTAGTTTATGTAGTCATTTTAGTGTAGTTATGTAGTGTAGTTATGTAAACATAAAGTGCAAGCGAGTAAGAATGTAAACAATAGTTATGTGTTTGTTTTGTTTGTTTGCTACATAAATGTGCTTAGGCTACATTTATAGAAATGTTAGTTTGTAGACTAGATCTTTACGTGTTAAATGTTTATAAATAATAATTGTATAGAACAAATGTGTTTAAGGTAGAGTCATAGAAATGTTTAGATTGAAGTGCACTACACCCCCATCCTTAAGATAAAATTATTTGATTTAAAAAAATAATTTTTAAAATTATACAATGCAAATGTTTTTTTTGTTTTTTTTTTTGTTTAATTTATACAATTCAAATGTTTTAATAAATTTCCAACTGGTAATTATATTACTTTATTATATTAGTGTTTATATTTCAGTTAATTTCAATTTATTTTTTAACTAGTAATTATACAATTCAAATAAAAATATATTTATAATTGGTAATTATACAATTTAAATATTTTTGTTTATATATTCATTCCGACATGTTAACAAATTTTAATATATGTAATACAAAATTTAATTTCAATTAAATCCATTTTTTCAATAAATTATTGTCGTATTCTTTTATTTTTCCATTTATATCAATTATTGTATTTACTCCATTTTTCTTAATTACCGTGTATGGACCATGATATGGTGATTGATATTTTCTTCTATTCATTCTTTTTACAATTATTTTATCACCAATATTTATATTAAGTGTGTTTGAAATTTCATTATCTTTCTTTCGCTTCTCCTTAGCTATGTTTATCAATTCATATGCTTTTTTTAAAGAATATGCTTATCTAAATTTTAGTTCTTGCGCATAATTTTCAGTATTGTAAGTTTTAAATGTTTCTAATTGTTCATTTGGTAGGTTTGCCAATTTGCCAAAAATAAGTTCACATGGACTATAGTTCGTATCGATATGAGGTGTCGTATTGTACGCAAATGTGAAGTATGGGATCCAATGGTCCCATTCGTCATCTTTGCAAAAATTAAGTAAAAATTCGTTTAGCACTCTGTGGTTCCTCTCTATAGAACCAGAACCAGAGTTTCATGATGATACGGTGTGCTAAATACTTGTTTTATGTTCAATTGACTGCATATTTGCGACATCAACTCATTGGTAAACTCTGTACCCCTATCCGACTTTATTGTTTTAAAATGCCCATAAATCAAAATTAAGTTTTCTATTAAAGTTTTGGCTATTGTTTTGGCGTCTTTCGTCTCCATAGGATATGCTATAACATATTTTGTTAATTCGCACTGCATGGTAAGTATGTACCGGTAGTTATTTGTTAATCGTAGAGGACCTACAGTATCTATTGAAACTACTTCAAAACTAGTTCCTGGTGTGTCTGTCACCGTTAGTTGTTGTTTTGTATGTCTGGTTTGTTTGTTAATTTTGCATGTTTCGCAATTATTTATAAAATTTTTAATCATTCTACTCATGTTTTTCCATACCTCTGCTTTATTTTTAAAATAGTTTTTCTAATTCCCATATGACCTCCATGGGTCGAATTATGGTACTCTTCAATTATTCTTTTCTGGTTTTCTATCTCTATTATTCTTTTTGGTTCTCTATAAATCAGTATTTTTACTTTATTTTTACCAACATTTAAATTATTAAAAATTCTTTTAAAATTTTCCGTCGCCACGTTTCTAAATATTTCATCATTAATATTCAATGCTAATTCTTCAATCCCTAGTTTTTGCATCTTCGAAATCAGTTTCTCCAAAGTCATTTGTGTGAACATCGGATTGTCACTGCATCGTACAAAAACCTGATTGTCTTCTATGTCTATCTGAGTACCCTTAAAATCTTATTCTGTTATAAATTTTAGTTTTCTTATTTTGTTTACATCCGATAGTGAAGTGCATTCCCACACAAAAAGGTGATCAATCATCCTGCCTGGAATACGTTCTAAATTGTTACTCGTTGAGTTTTTTGTATGCTTATTTTTATTCATACTTCTCGTTATGGCTAGTATTTTTGTATTTTCGTTTTCTAAGACTGTTGCAATCATCGCTTTAAGCGAATCGCTATTTATAATTATTCTAGACAATGCATCTGCATTGGTATTAGCTTTCCCTGTTTTGTATTTAATTTCGAAATCATAGTCGCATAGGTCTAACCTAATGCGTGTCATTTTAGACGATGGGTTTTTATGCGAAAAGAGAGACACCAATGGTCTGTGGTCTGTGACAACTGAAAATCTGCGACCATAAAGATAAGGCCTAAAAAAATTTATAGCCCAGTGTATGGCCAATAATTCTTTTTCTAAAATTGGTTTGTTTAAATCGTGCTTTCCGAGTGATTTGCTCGCGAAAGAAATTGGTAAATCTGATCCGATCTCACCTTGCGACAATACTGCACATAAGGCATAATTTGAGGCGTCAGTATTTAGAACGAATGGTTTATCGAAATCAGGGTATTGAAGAATTGGTGGATTAAGTAATTTTGATTTTAAAGTTTCGAATGCTTGATGACACGCGTCATTCAATTCAAATTTTGTATTTTTCTTTAGCAAAGCATTTAAATTTTTGGCTATATCAGCAAATTTTGGTATAAAACGCCTATAATAATTGGCAAAGGCCACAAATCTCCTTACTTCATCCGAGTTTGTTGGTACTGGGTTGTTTTTGATGTAAACAGGGGTCGAATCTGTTGTTTGTATTTGTTGTATATAAAAATTATTGACACTTAAATGTTCTCCAGGGAGATGAAAAATATCTTGGTATTCTGCGATGATATCTATTATCGATTTTTCTGACTTCTGATCCATTGCATCCAATATCCAAATTGGTTAAAAGTTTGTTCAGCCTATTTTTATTAAAATGTTTATTTTCTTTGCATTGAAAAATGTTGTAATTACTTAATGGTTTAGTTTTCACATTAAAACTTTTTATTTTTATCTCTTCATTGGTTGTATTCATCAACTTGACGTGCGCTACTCCGTTCGCGGGTATAATACTATTTCCTAAAACTACTCCCTCACTAATTTCTTCATTAAGAATTATGCTATCTTCTTTAACTTTGATATCGATCGGGACTACCGCTTCTGTTCGTGCGGGTACCGTAACATTATAAAAATCCTTAAAAATTATTGGTAATATTACTTCTTTTTCATTAATTATAAATGTAACTGTACATGTCTCGTAGTCTATTTTTGACATATACCTCCTCATCATGTCTCGGCCTATTATTCCATCTGTTGCTATAGGAAAATCATTTTCAACTATTTGAAAATTATGTTCAATTTCCTCATTTTCAATATAAAATTTTAAATTTGATGTACCAATACATTCTATAGTTTCGTTCGTTATGCCTGTTATCTTTGTAATATATCTTGTGTTTAAATTGCTAGCATTTTCAACTTTTCAAACGGAAATATCAGCTCCCGTATCTATAAGGAATTTTAAATTTTTATTTGAATTTTTACATTTTAAAATTATGAAATTAGATAAGTTTTTTGATAGTTGTAAAATTAATTGTGGCCTCTGCGGGTAACAGCTCCTGCTACCCGGCCATCGCCGTTTCCCTGCACATTGTAATTAAAATTATTATTATTCCTGCTAAAATTTTTGTTTGTGTTATTATTGTATCGAAAACTATTGTTATTATGAAAGTTGTTATTGTTTGAAAAGTTATTGTTTCTGTTAAAGCCTTGATTTGAATTACTTCTATTGATTCTAAAATTGCTGCTATTGTTATTATATCTGTAATTGCTGTTTGAATAGCTGTTTTGATAATCTCTCTGATTGTTATTAAAATTATTGTTATATCTCTGTTCTCTAAAATTGTTTCTAATTTGGAAAATATTATTTCCATTAGCCTTTAAATTTTCTTCTACTGTCATACACCTCTCAACAGCCTCACCAAAAGTTTTCGGTGGATTTGCTAGTAATATATTTCTATATTCTGTATCAACACATTTTGTGAAAATATTGAGTGCTATGCTCTCATTTATTTTGTATACCGCATCTTTCGCGTTCTTACTCGAATTTTCTAGACTTTTTATCTCATAAGAGCTCAGCTGTTCTGAAAGTTCTATCAATTTTTCTCTGAATGCTGCTATTGGCATATTATTTTGTTTTAGTGAACTAAATTCATTTAATATTTGTTGTAAATTTTTCGGATTTGGGTACGATTTTTCCAATAAAGTTTTTAATTCCGCAAAAGTAGAAGGCCGGTTTGAACGTCCAAGTATGCTGCGTACCTGGGTAATTAATTTAAAATTATAAATATATTTAACAAAAATTTCCTTATCATCATCCTTCACTAAATCATGCAATAATTCTGCTGGTACAATAAAATCCTCTAATCCATTATAGTTTCCTTTAAAAATTTGTAGATTTACCTACTACATTAATGTTGAAATTTGACATTTTTGGCGAAATTTTCTTTTCCTCCCAAATGTTTGATAAATCTAAATCTATAGAAACAATTTCTTTTAAACTTTTTGTATTTAATTTTATAATTAAATTATTTATTGTATTCACAACTTCATAATAAATATTGTTGAATTTAACTTTTAAAATTCGACAATCTTCATTGTCTTCAATATTCTCTATTTCAACTTTTATATTTTGAAAAAAATTCAACTTACTTTTTACGTATTCACCACTGTGTTTTCTGTTTTTACTTTTCTTAAAGTTTGATATAAATTTTTCTAATATTAAAATGTTTCTTTAAATTATTTCCATATAAAAAATTTTTTGTAATAGATTAAGTTATTTAAATTTTTATTCATATGGAACACCCTGTGGTAGTACCAACATATAGAACAAGTGTTACTATAAAAAAAGTAAACAAAGGAAAACGAAGAACTAAATGACGTTTTAGTTCTTGAATGAAATTTAAAGCAGTCGCGTGTGCGTAAATAGAAAAGAACTTAGTGTAAGCATGTGAAAGTGCGTTGAATTTTTATTACTTTGTATAGTTTTTTTTTTTTCGTCATTTCATCATAATTTGCTTAACGCATATTGAACAATGCATATATTTAGTAAAATATATGTGCATTGTTTTTACAGGGTTGTGTAAAAAAATAAATTCATGTGTGCATATTGTGTGTGTTCATGTAGCTGCAAAAACTAAAACAGTAGCTAAAAAAAATAATCGAAAAAGTGTTTATTTATTGTTGGCGAGAAAAAAAAACATTTCTTAGAATTTTCGGCCAAACAAAAAATAAACAAAATAAATAAGCAAAAACGATAAAAAAGTGCATCAAAGGAATTTGTGCATAGCCAAAAAATATAAATATATAGAAAGAAAAGAAAACTGTGTATGCGAAAAAAGTTTTGTTGTGAAACTTTTCGTTTTGTTTGACTATACTTTTTTTTTAAATGCTGCTCCAAAATAATAACGAGAAAAATAGATTTAGGTTTTGTTTTATATATTTTGTTTTTACGTTTTTTTTTAATTGTTCGAACTAAATAAAGAAATGCATAAGGAAAAAATCTTGTTTAATTTTTTGTTGCTGCATTGACTGTTTTTTACGTGTTATTACTTTGATTATTGTTGATGCTGTTGTTCATGTTGTTGTTGTTGCTGCTTCGCATCGTTAATGTGTTTATGATTAATTTCGTGGTTGTTATTGTTGATGTTATTGTTGTTTTTTGCTGCATCGACTGCTTTTTACGCATCTGATTGCCGTTGGTACTCTTCTGTGTAAATACGCGACTGAATTTCGGTGCGTTCACGACACCATTGCTTTTTGCCATCGGCAAAACAAAATTTTTTTTCATTGATTCCTTGGTCCGTGTTGCAGGATCGCCATGTAATGTTTGACGCGCGTAATTTTTAATACGCGGCTTACGCGTTTTACGTGCAATAAAGTTTACGCGGTTATTTAATTTGTACGCGTTTTATTATTATTGCCAGCGCTTAAGAGCGCTACTGGCCTAATTTAAAAAAAAAAAAATTCTATACGCCGACACTCGAAAGTGCATTCAGGCGCTTAGAAATAAAATTAAAAGGAGCAATTAGTTTAAAGCTCAAAACTTTAATGATTTTATTTTAAGATTTTCTTCGGCTTATAAAGCCAAGTAACAGTATTTTTTAACTTAAAATAAATACAAAAATTAAATATATATCTTATTTAATATAATTGTAACTAAATAGAACATTAGTTTGTGTAGTCATTTTAGTGTAGTTATGTAGTGTAGTTATGTAAACATAAAGTACAAGCAGAGAGAATATATAAACGAGAGATGTCATAGAAACATTAACAGAACGTTAACATAAATCCAACGATCCGAATATTAATACGGTTCGAACAATTGATGCCAGCGTGTGCGGAGTTCGGATGTGGGGGAGTTGGGTCGCTTTACTTACATGAAAGCTTGGCCAAAACAAACCGCGATATTATGATGTATGCTAATCAACTTAAACGAGAGAATCGTGTTGTTGCAGTGTTTTCGTTGCGTGGCAATGTTTTTGTTAGAGCAACCCGTGATGGTGAAGCGAAACTGGCTTACAGCAAGGAGAACGTTGATTGCATCGCTGGAACATGAAGCTGATAAGAGAAAGTTTTTTATTTTGTTATTTGCCGATCTTTATATTTTTTAACAATATTAATTTGATATGTGGTTTATATGCTTATTTCTAAGCAATCTTTTTTTCCTTTTTTACTTCCTATATATGTATGTCTTTCAATCTTTCTCAATCTCTCATCCTTTCTCTACTTGTTCTTCTTTACATTAGTTAATCTAATTTTAGTATGCATCTCAATCTTGTTTAGAGCTGACTCTATTTTTTATCAATCCTGACACTTTCCGACGGTTTGTCTTTTGGTGCTACAGGCAACTATAAAGCATTAATGCATGTTTTATGTAAAAAATGTGATGGTCTGAATGTTGTACATTTTAACGCGCGAAGTTTAAACGGATTTAAATTAGGGCAAGCAAGGTATGTGTTTGAAAACTCACCTGTTGATATAATTTGTGTCACTGAAACATGGTTCAAGAACGGTATTCCAGATAGTTTTTACGATTTTAAGGGTTTTCAATTGTTCTGTAATGACAGGTATGGTAGAAGGGGTGGTGGTGTGGCTATTTATTATAAGTCCAGTCTCAATGTCAGATTTGTGAATAAAAGTAGTGATGTCTGTGAGTACCTTAATGTTGAGTTATTTGGCCATAATAAAAAAATATTAGTGTCATGTGTTTACAACTCTAATCGTTGCAATAGTCCAGAACAGTTTTTCTCTGACCTTAATACAAAAGTCATTGACTATGGTTTTCTCTTTATTTGTGGTGACTTTAATATTAACTTGTTGCGGAATGACGCTACTACAGATAACTTTTACTATCTCTCTTGATGTTTTGTTGTATCTGCTTGATGTTTGCTAAGTTTCAGATATCTCTTATATTTTAAAATTTGGCCAAATTAACTTTTTGTTCGACCATGATTTAATTTTTTGTTGTCTTAATATAAATCTTGAAAGAACTTCTCAGGTTAGTTTTTCTTACTGCGACTACAAATCAATTGATTTTTCTGCACTATATTATGATTTATTGGCTACAAATTGGACAGACTGCTGGCTTTATGGCTCGGTGGATGATAAGCTCAGCTGTTTCATGAATAACTTAAATGTTTTGTTTAACCGTCATCTTCCGTTACGTGTAATTCAAATGTCTAATAATTCTTGTCCTTGGTTTACTAGTCGTGTATGCCATAAAAACAAGAAACAAACTCTGCTCTTAATGGAAACACAATCGTACAGGTGGAAATTGGGACAGCTACAGGAGAGCGCGTAATATAACTAATATATTTGTTCGACAAGAGAAGACAAAATTTTACAGCTCCAAGCTAAGCTCTTTTTTAAGCTCTAAGCAACTTTGGCAAAATTTAAAAAAATATAGGGTATTCAGTGAAGCGCCAAGTGAGTGTACTTTGGAGCCTAATTTACTGAATAATTATTTTTTGTCTAATGGATGTCCAAGTCCTGCCAGTACTGGTTCCAATGTTGAATTGTCAGAACAAACTAACCTATTTCCCTTTCCCTCATTTGAGTTTGCTTCTGTCAGTGAAGACTATGTTGCCAAGTGTATAATGAAGATCAGTTCGAATGCAGTCGAGATTGATGAAATGCCTATTAAATTTATTAAATTAGTTATCCACTTTATACTAGTGTAGTGCACTTCAATCTAAACTTTTCTGTAACTCTAACTTAAACACATTTGTTCTATACAATTATTATTTATAAACATTTAACACGTAAAGATCTAGTCTACAAACTAACATTTCTATAAATGTAGCCTAATCACATTTATGTAGCAAACAAACAAAACAAACACATAACTTTTGTTTACATTCTTACTCGCTTGCACCAGAGAGAATATATAAACGAGAGAAGTCATCGAAACATTAACAGAACGTTAACATAAATCCAACGATCCGAATATTAATACGGTTCGAACAATTGGTTGCAAACGTGCGCTGCCAGCAACACAAACTCTGCCAGCAGAAGAAAAAAAACCACCACCAAATGCGAGACAAGCAACAACGAAAAACAAAACAAATACTCCAATTGAATTTTATGAATGAATTGGAAACAAATTAATAAACACTATTTGTACTGCTACTTATTGGTATGTTTGTGTGTTTATGCAGAATTTGTTTCTTAACTAAGCCAAATATGAATCAAGTGAATGTCGTTACGGCTTAACAAATTATTTCAATGCGCGAAATAGCGAATATATATTTTATTTATCTATATTTATGTTATATATTTTATCTTTCAATGTATATATATTAATATTTTATCTATATATGTATATTTTATCCATGTTTTGTAAAATTCTAATTTATCTACAATCTTCTGGCCATGCATTTGTATGAAAAATTACATTTTTTCGAAAATTAAAATCATGACTTTTTAAAAACGTGACGTCTACAATAAAAACCAGCATGTTTTCATATGAGTTCGATAGGAGTGCGCTAAATTACCGCGAGTTGATCTTTTTGTTGTAAATTGAAAAACATATCAAAATTTTTGGACTTTTTATATATTTCTCTATTTTTTGCACATATAGCCTTATTTTCTGCATAAAACTGGTATGCACTTCGCTTGTTATTGAATTGTCCCAAAAGATGAGCTATACAACATAAAAATCGGATAAAAATTATCAGAGTTTTGATATTTTAATTTTTGAAATAATTTAATTTTTTTCTTATTTAGTGAAAAAAATCTTAAAAATTCAAATTTGAAAAAATTGCAATAAATTGCTATTGAGATGTTTTCTGAAACATCATTTAATAAAAATACAAACAAATTATGTGATTACGTTCAATAACTTGGTCGTTATTAAATTTTTACTTGAAGTGTAACATTTTGTAAATTTTGAGTTGGAGTACTCTTACAAAAAAATTTCAAAAATTTAAAAATGTAAAATTTAAAAAATTCACGCTTGGCTAAAGCATAGTCTTATGCTATTTCAGGCAAAAAATTACAAAAACAAAAATTCAAATAAAAAAGTTATAGCTGTTGAAACTCGCTGTTTTTTTTCAAAAATGCTCAAAGTTTTTGGCAATTCGAACACAAAAAAATTCATAAAAAATTGATATAAATATGTTTCTTAGTGAAAATGGCTTCAACAATATAAAAATAAATTTTCTGATTTTAGTTAGAAGAAATTTTGGAGTTCCAGGGCTGCTAACATATCATTCAATGGTTTTAAGGTAAAAAATATTAGAACTACCCCAAAAACCTACCAATTTTATTTTATGTTTGTGTGTCTATGCAGAATTTGTTTTGTTCTTTACTTGACATTGTTGTTATGCTCTATTTTATGCTCTATTTATCACGTTTCAAATTCTTCTTGTTTGGATACGCAGAGCTGAAATGAAAAAATGTGCGATTGTGCTGTTTCTTAAAAATTATTTTGAGCTTAGTTTAGCTTAGCCATTGAAATGGTTAAAGAACAAAAAATATAAAAAAATAAAATACAGAACAGTTTAAGGTATAACTAATATGTAACACTTTATTTGGACACCGTCTTCATGATTTTTTTGTTTTGAAGACATATTGATTTTGGAAAAGACTTTTTTTAAATAAAATTTATAGTTTTAATTATTTTTAAAGTAATCATTAAGCTGACGTGTTTTATTTTTTATTGGAGAGTTTTGTTCGGATATTGTTACAAATATTACCCGCTTATGAAAAGCACCGTTCTGATTCTATGCTAGATGTAGAAATAGTTATACGATAATCGTAAGCAATTTGTTAGTTTCGATCACGATTGCCTTCACCACAAAAAAAAATTATTTCCTAAGTCGAATATCTGACCATTTTGAAATACTTAGCTTACTTCCCGATGTTGCAATTCTTCTGTGACTTTGCAAAGTCTTTGCACCAGTGATTCACATTCATCGTTCTAACAATCTTTTTGAATTTATGACTCAAAAAAGTGTAATGGCCTTACTAATAGTCATTTTAAGGTCGACTCTAAATTTAGTGTATGTGTAGTGTATATTTATCCTAAAAGTAAAACAAAAATACACAGAAAAAAAAATGGAGCGATTACGTTGAAGAACCTAGCCGCTATACAATTTTAGCAAAAAGTGAAATTTTGCAAAATTATCAAGTTTTGGTATTTATAAAAAAACATTCCCTAATATCCTAATGCTCATGTATTGCTCGCCTTAAGTTTGGTTTCTGACAACTTTTCGAAACAGTGTTTATATATTGAAAATTTTAAAAGTGTACAAATGTTAAAAATTCATCTTACGAGCTTCTGAATAGGAGCCGACAGACAATATAGTTTTTGATGCATTATATTTTATAAACAAACTACCTTAGTCCATGCATAATGATAAACTGACTCACTGTAGTTTCTAATAGACTTAAGGAATTTATTTGCAGAGTAGATTTCTCACATTTTCCTGCTATAGTTTCTCATATTGTCCAAACGGAAACTTTGATAAATAAGAAGGTAGACCATTCACGAATAGTTTTAACTTTTATTCGAACATAACATCATTCTCGTTTTATTGCGATAAAAAATTATATGCCAGAAACTAAACTGAAAAAATTATTGCGGATAGTTACATAACTTATTTCTGTCTTGGATCGGTGTTGTTATAGAGTTCCAATCTTTTCATCCAATCTTCTAAGCAAAGCAAATTTTATCTGAAGCTCCTGGAAGATATCATTAACAAAGTATATCATTGAGAGCGGTATAAAAATTAAACTATAATTAAACTATATACTATAATAATTTTTAAGCTTAATAATTTCTAAATAAGTAATATATTCTTTAAGTTTTTGATTTTATTGCAATCTCTAGCTACAGGATGCCTGATTAAATTTTAATCACATAAATTTTTCCTATCAGAATAATATAAGCAATTAGTCGACCATTCAGAACTGCAATACTTTCCATTGAATTGTCCCGATGATGCTAAAGCAATGAATTCCTTAAGCTTTTCCTCAAAATAACAATAATAATAAAAAAAAACCAGGGGTATATTATTTTTACAAATTTTGCTTAAGTCAGCAAAATGCGGTATTTTTCATTAGGAACATTAATACATATATGTGGATATCATATTATGTCATAAATGTCCGCAAATGAATATATAAAAAATTAATTCAAATGCCAAAATTTATATAGTATGCATAAACAAAAAAACAACGATTGTAAAATGATTAATTAATAAGATTGATTACACTTAAGTTTTCTAAAAAAGATTTACTGTTGAAGATGTTATCAATCTTAATATACAAAATTATGCAATACATATTTCAATTATAAATGTGTTTTTTTTTAAAAACAACAAAATAAAATGGAAGAAATGAAAAGTTGGATGTCAAAAAATTCAATCTACAAAAAAATGAATAAAAAACAATTAAAATTCCCAAATATATATAAATATAAGCACGAAACTACCAATACAAAATATTTAATTTATAAGATTAATTAAATTAAATTAAAAATATTTCTAAAAATATTTCCCGTTTAAGATGTTATCAATGTAATATATACATACTATTATGTAGTGTTTATAAAATGTACGTAATAAAAAAATAAACCAAAGAAATTACATTTTTTATTGAAAACAAAATGCATATAAAAAATTTTTAAAATAATTTTAATAGGTAAATAGATAAACATAATATAAATATATTTAATATATAACAACAAATATGTGGTGGGTTTTTTACCTTTTTTGCTTAAAATTGAAAATTGAATTGGAAAAACATAAAAATATAGTAGGTAATATACCTACTATATTAATTATAGTTATTTTTTGTAATTAAGTATGATCTATTCTTTGATTTTACATTATTTTAATTTACAGATATATAAATAGAACATAGAAGTAAATATAGAGTATATAGAATCTATATACCTATAAAATAAAATATTTTTCATATTGAATTAATTTGTTTAGCCAAAACGACATTCACTTATTTAATGTTTGGGAAAGTAAAGAAACAGCACAAATCGCAAATTTATTTCAAAACAGCTCTGCGTATCCAAACAAGAAGAATTTGAAACACGATCAAAAGCATTAAATAGAGCATAACAACGACGTCAAGTAAAGAACAAAACAAATTCTGCATAGACACACATACATAAAATAAAATTGGTAGGTTTTTGGGGTAGTTCTAATATTTTTTACCTTAAAACCATTGAATGATATGTTAGCAGCCCTGGAACTCCAAAATTTCTTCTAACTAAAATCAAAAAATTTATTTTTATATTGTTGAAGCCATTTTCACTAAGAAACATATTTATATCAATTTTTTATGAATTTTTTTGTGTTCGAAATGCCAAAAACTTTGAGCATTTTTGAAAAAAAACAGCGAGTTTCAACAGCTATAACTTTTTTATTTGAATTTTTGTTTTTGTAATTTTTTGCCTGAAATAGCATAAGACTATGCTTTAGCCAAGCGTGAATTTTTTAAATTTTACATTTTTAAATTTTTTTGTAAGAGTACTCCAACTCAAAATTTACAAAATATTACACTTCAAATAAAAAATTTAATAACGACCAAGTTATTGAACGTAATCACATAATTTGTTTGTATTTTTATTAAATGATGTTTCAGAAAACATTTCAATAGCAATTTATTGCAATTTTTTCAAATTTGAATTTTTAAGATTTTTTTCACTAAATAAGAAAAAAATTAAATTATTTCAAAAATTAAAATATCAAAACTCTGATAATTTTTATCCGATTTTTATGTTGTATAGCTCATCTTTTGGGACAATTCAATAACAAGCGAAGTGCATACCAGTTTTATGCAGAAAATAAGGCTATATGTGCAAAAAATAGAGAAATATATAAAAAGTCCAAAAATTTTCATATGTTTTTCAATTTACAACAAAAAGATCAACTCGCGGTAATTTAGCGCACTCCTATCGAACTCATATGAAAACATGCTGGTTTTTATTGTAGACGTCACGTTTTTAAAAAGTCATGATTTTAATTTTCGAAAAAATGTAATTTTTCATACAAATGCATGGCCAGAAGATTGTAGATAAATTAGAATTTTACAAAACATGGATAAAATATACATATATAGATAAAATATTAATATATATACATTGAAAGATAAAATATATAACATAAATATAGATAAATAAAATATATATTCGCTATTTCGCGCATTGAAATAATTTGTTAAGCCGTAACGACATTCACTTGTTTCATATTTGGCTTAGTTAAGAAACAGCACAAATTGGCCAATTTCTTTTATTTTAGCTCAGCCAAACAAGAAAAATATCGGAAACACGATCAAAAGCATAAAATAGAGCATAACAACAATGTCAAGCAAAGAACAAAACAAATTCTGCATAAACACACAAACATACCAATAAGTAGCAGTACAAATAGTGTTTATTAATTTGTTTCCAATTCATTCATAAAATTCAATTGGAGTATTTGTTTTGTTCTTCGTTGTTGCTTGTCTCGCATTTGGTGGTGGTTTTTTTTCTTCTGCTGGCAGAGTTTGTGTTGCTGGCAGCGCACGTTTGCAACCAATTGTTCGAACCGTATTAATATTCGGATCGTTGGATTTATGTTAACGTTCTGTTAATGTTTCGATGACTTCTCTCGTTTATATATTCTCTCTGGTGCAAGCGAGTAAGAATGTAAACAAAAGTTATGTGTTTGTTTTGTTTGTTTGCTACATAAATGTGATTAGGCTACATTTATAGAAATGTTAGTTTGTAGACTAGATCTTTACGTGTTAAATGTTTATAAATAATAATTGTATAGAACAAATGTGTTTAAGTTAGAGTTACAGAAATGTTTAGATTGAAGTGCACTACACTAGTATAAAGTGGATAACTAATTTAATAAATTTAATAGGCATTTCATCAATCTCGACTGCATTCGAACTGATCTTCATTATACACTTGGCAACATAGTCTTCACTGACAGAAGCAAACTCAAATGAGGGAAAGGGAAATAGGTTAGTTTGTTCTGACAATTCAACATTGGAACCAGTACTGGCAGGACTTGGACATCCATTAGACAAAAAATAATTATTCAGTAAATTAGGCTCCAAAGTACACTCACTTGGCGCTTCACTGAACACCCTATATTTTTTTAAATTTTGCCAAAGTTGCTTAGAGCTTAAAAAAGAGCTTAGCTTGGAGCTGTAAAATTTTGTCTTCTCTTGTCGAACAAATATATTAGTTATATTACGCGCTCTCCTGTAGCTGTCCCAATTTCCACCTGTACGATTGTGTTTCCATTTAGAGCAGAGTTTGTTTCTTGTTTTTATGGCATACACGACTAGTAAACCAAGGACAAGAATTATTAGACATTTGAATTACACGTAACGGAAGATGACGGTTAAACAAAACATTTAAGTTATTCATGAAACAGCTGAGCTTATCATCCACCGAGCCATAAAGCCAGCAGTCTGTCCAATTTGTAGCCAATAAATCATAATATAGTGCAGAAAAATCAATTGATTTGTAGTCGCAGTAAGAAAAACTAACCTGAGAAGTTCTTTCAAGATTTATATTAAGACAACAAAAAATTAAATCATGGTCGAACAAAAAGTTAATTTGGCCAAATTTTAAAATATAAGAGATATCTGAAACTTAGCAAACATCAAGCAGATACAACAAAACATCAAGAGAGATAGTAAAAGTTATCTGTAGTAGCGTCATTCCGCAACAAGTTAATATTAAAGTCACCACAAATAAAGAGAAAACCATAGTCAATGACTTTTGTATTAAGGTCAGAGAAAAACTGTTCTGGACTATTGCAACGATTAGAGTTGTAAACACATGACACTAATATTTTTTTATTATGGCCAAATAACTCAACATTAAGGTACTCACAGACATCACTACTTTTATTCACAAATCTGACATTGAGACTGGACTTATAATAAATAGCCACACCACCACCCCTTCTACCATACCTGTCATTACAGAACAATTGAAAACCCTTAAAATCGTAAAAACTATCTGGAATACCGTTCTTGAACCATGTTTCAGTGACACAAATTATATCAACAGGTGAGTTTTCAAACACATACCTTGCTTGCCCTAATTTAAATCCGTTTAAACTTCGCGCGTTAAAATGTACAACATTCAGACCATCACATTTTTTACATAAAACATGCATTAATGCTTTATAGTTGCCTGTAGCACCAAAAGACAAACCGTCGGAAAGTGTCAGGATTGATAAAAAATAGAGTCAGCTCTAAACAAGATTGAGATGCATACTAAAATTAGATTAACTAATGTAAAGAAGAACAAGTAGAGAAAGGATGAGAGATTGAGAAAGATTGAAAGACATACATATATAGGAAGTAAAAAAGGAAAAAAGATTGCTTAGAAATAAGCATATAAACCACATATCAAATTAATATTGTTAAAAAATATAAAGATCGGCAAATAACAAAATAAAAAACTTTCTCTTATCAGCTTCATGTTCCAGCGATGCAATCAACGTTCTCTTTGCTGTAAGCCAGTTTCGCTTCACCATCACGGGTTGCTCTAACAAAAACATTGCCACGCAACGAAAACACTGCAACAACACGATTCTCTCGTTTAAGTTGATTAGCATACATCATAATATCGCGGTTTGTTTTGGCCAAGCTTTCATGTAAGTAAAGCGACCCAACTCCCCCACATCCGATATCACTGAGCAATAGCTGTCGCTTGTTTGTTTTGCGAAACACAGAGACGGCTATAAACAACATTGTGCGCTCATATGGTGAAGAAAGTTTGACGATAATTGTTGAGTTTTTGTTGTTGTTTTTTCCACGAACTCTAAATATATTCCGCAGTCTTACCGAGTTGCACTTCACTGAAGAGCATATTCCATCAAACAACTCAGAGAGGTTTTCTTTAGCAGAAAAGGGAACTCCGTTTATGATGACGTCAGTTGATACAGCTACGTTTTCATATGCTTTGACTTGAGATTTAAGTTCGCATATCTCCTCATTCAGCTTAGACGAGAGGCCTGTTTCAATTGTACTGTCACTCTGTCGATTATTAATTTTCTGCTTTAATTTCATGATGTCCTCTTTTAGCATACTTAATTCAGCGCATACTGCCTCAACCACTGTTACTCTCTCCATTACACTCCTAATAGTGGATTTCATGTTAGCTAACACAGCTGAATTTCGCCGATTCTCTGCATCACTCTGCCCTCCGACGCATTTATAGCTTCAGTTAGCTGATCAACAATAGCTTCTCTTATGCAGTTCAATTTTGTGTTCAGGTTTGCATCAGAGAGTGAAGGTGTAGTTGTGGTGGATGAGTCACTAGACCTGGAGCTGCAAGTAGCGAGGGGGGTCAGTGGGGCAGGAACTTTCCGATTTAAAGCGGTACTTCGGGTGTTTTTTGTTGCAGTAGACATGTTTATTAAGTTTGATCTGAAGTAAAAACTAACAATTAAATTGATGTTTTAAGACAAAAAAATTTAACTTGATATAAAACTTAACGCTTATTACATACGATAGTGACAAAACTAGCGATCAAATGATTAAAATACCAACGTAAAACACGTAAAATTGCAGGTACCGAAAAAACGCGTCTATTCGCTGCACATTTTACTCAACTCTGTTACTGACGAAAAAAAATTTAATCTCCACGGTCCGGATGGTATGCCTTTTTATTAACACGATTTAAGGAAGACAAAGTGTATCCTAAGTAATCGTCAACATGAGGGTAGATGAGTAATGGTATGGGCTGGAATTGGCCATTGTGGAAAGACTGAAATTAAGTTTGTTCCCACAAGAATGAATCGCCAAGATTACATTAATTGAATTGATAATGAAATAGTTAATTGTGAGTCACAATCTACTAAGACTTCATGAATATTTCAACAAAACATGCTGCTGTACATACAGCAAGAATAGTAAAAAACTTGTTTCGAGAACAGGATATTGAAATATTGGAGTGGCCCGCACGATCACCTGACCTGAACATTGAAAACTGTTGATATTACCTTTGTGACAGACCGTCCATCCACCTCCCAGCGTCGTGACATCCGCTACCGGATGACGAGGCACTTCCTGACTTAGCGAGCGTCTGCATACCTATCTATGCTTCAGCTTAGCTCAGGGAAAATGGTCGTGGGGTTGCTTCGTCAGGAAGTCGTGGGATGCGATCTGCACAAGTTAATTGTATGCAGACGTTAACGGGAAACGGAAAGGGACCATTTGAATTTTAATTCAAATGGGCGGAAACAGGAACCGGATGGGAAGGAGAAAAAGAAGAACAAAAACCCGATAGAGGCAACGCGAACCGATCCGTTGACCCTATGCACCTAGATACAGGGTTGCCAATATTCGAAGCGCCCATTTAATTTTTAAATAAATCAAAGAAACCACAATTTTTTGTCTGTTCGTCATGAATATCATTTAATTGGGTTCAAGTAGATTTGCTTACATTATTTCTTGAATATGATATCTCGTAAATGGTCGCCATTGGCCTCTACGACATATTGTGCCCGTTTTGCAGCATTTTCCATGGTTTTCTTCAACATTTCGATGGGAATGGCGGTTATTTCTTGACGGATGTTGGTTTTCAGCTCTTCTAGGGTCTTTGGCTTGTTGACGTAAACCTTTGATTTCAAATAACCCCACAAAAAGAAGTCTGGAGGCGTTAAATCTGATCTGAAATCAAAAAATCGATTGTAGTGCGGCTTGTGTGTGGTGGCGCGCCATCTTGTTGAAACCAATAGTGCCTGATACGCTTTCGACGAACGATTGGCATGAAAAAATTGTTTATCATATCGCGATAACGCTCCTGATTGACAGTAACTCTGTGGCCATTATCATCTTTGAAAAAGAACGGCCCAATGAGCATTTTAGCACAAACGCCGCACCAAACAGTGACTTTTGCATCGTGAAGAGGTACCTCTTGAATCTCTTGTGGATTTTCAGTGGCATAAATACGGCAATTTTGTTTGTTTACCGTTCCGTTCAACTGAAAATGAGCTTCATCGCTCATGATAATTTTATGCCAAAATTGCTCTTACTATTGACTTGTTTTGTTGAATGTAAATTTCAACAATTTTAGAGCGTTCGCGTGGCGTGTACTGTTCCATTGTAAACATTCATTAACGCCCAACCTGTTAATGAATGAACAAAACAATTTTGATTAACCCTAATAGTGCACCTAAGTGCAGCAGCCCCTTACCATACCCTTCCCTTTCATCGATCCAAAGAATTCACACAAAGTTAGTTTAATAACACAATACCCATTCTAAGGGATTTTTAAATTTATTGCTAAAAATTTAGTCACAAACTCTCTTATGGTAGGACGAGAAAAAAATTAAATGTAAGCTTGTCTCAGCTTTTTCTTAGTGTAAGGAAAGTATTTTAAAGGTAAGTATTTTTAAATTTTCATTTTGGTTTCTTTTTCAGTATAAGTATTTTAAATATAAGTATATTACACTTTAAGTTGTAAATTTTTTTTTTCAGTGAAGGTATTTTGAAGGTAAGTATTTTTAAACTTTCATTTTAGTATTTTTTTTTTTAGTGTAAGTATTTGAAATATAAGTATATTACACTTTAAGTTGTAATTTCTTTCCAGTGAAGGTATTTTGAAGGTAAGTATTTTTAAATTTTCATTTTAGTATTTTGTTCAGTATAAGTATTTTAAATATGAGTATATTACACTTTAAGTTGTAATTTTTTTTTCAGTGAATGTATTTTGCATTTGTTTTTCAATTATTCTAATTTTCACCTTTGTTTTAAACTAATGTAAATTTTCGCAATTGATTAAAATTACTTTAACATTCGCCTTTTCTTTAAATAAATTTCATTTCCTTTGCGTAATTAAATTAATTTAATTTTTATTTAATTTATCGCATTTGTTTTTCAATTACTCTAATTTTCACCTTTGTTTTAAACTTACTTAAATTTACGCAATTGTTTAAAATTATTTTGAACTTTCGCCTTTTTTTAAATTAATTTCATTTCCTTTGCGTAGTTAAATTAATTTAATTTTTATTTAATTTATCGCATTTGTTTTTCAATTACTCTAATTTTCACCTTTGTTTTAAACTAATTTAAATTTTCGCATTTGTAAGGAATTACCTTCATTTTTCATTGTTTTAAACTTACTTAAATTTACGCATTGGTTTGAAATTACTTTAACTTTCGCCTTTTCTTTAAATCAACCTCATTTCCTTTGCGTATTTAAATTAATTTTATTTTCATTTAATTTATCGCATTTGTTTTTCAATTACTCTAATTTTCGCCTTTGTTTTAAACTAATTTAAATTTACGCAATTGTTCAATTGTTCAAAATAATTTTGAACTTTCGCTTTTTTTTAAAATTCATTTCATTTTTTTTGCGTAATTAAATTAATTTAATTTTTATTTAATTTATCGCATTTGTTTTTCACTTACTCTAATTTTCGCCTTTTTTTTAAATTCATTTCATTTCCTTTGCGTAATTAAATTAATTTAATTTTTATTTAATTTATCGCATTTGTTTTTCAATTACTCTAATTTTCGCCTTTGTTTTAAGCTAATTTAAATTTACGCAATTGTTTAAAATTATTTTGAACTTTCGCCTTTTTTTTAAATTCATTTCATTTCCTTTGCGTAATTAAATTAATTTAATTTTTATTTAATTTATCGCATTTGCTTTTCACTTACTTTAATTGTATAAGCAATAGTCCTTCAATAAACGTAAGAAAAAAAATGTACGTTTTAGAAGGCATTGGACAGCATTTATAGAATTATTCTCTTTAATATGTGGTTTAGTTAACAAAAATCAGTATTTTTTTTTTACAGCTCAATAATTATAATAGTTCCAACCGAAATCGTCTTTTATATTCTAATCCGTCGTCGTGCTATATTCTAATTGGACAAAAGGAAGCGCTTACCGAACTCAGGTGGACCTTTACCAAACCTGGCTTGTTCTTGTTGCTGCGGTACCTGTCTTATCTTGGTAAAAATGTGGTGGTGGATATTGCTGGTGTCTTGGGATGGAGATGATATTGTTGTGGTAGGTGGTGATGTCGCTGGTTGTGTCTGCCGTAGCTGTGGTTGGTGGCTGTTGCAAAACGAAGTTGTTGCATCTACTGTTGTTGGTGTGGTAATGACGCGCCCTGCCGTCACTAAGTGGTGCTGTCGGTGTTGTCGGTGCTAGTGCTGATGGTTGTTGTTGGTTATGGTGTTTGTGCCCCGTGGAGTGCTCTAACTGCCGTTTGTGCTGGTCTGGGTGGTGACGATGGTGGCGCTGCGGGTTTCCTTTACTCCGCCGTGGTTGTGGCTGCAATAAAAGGGCTGGCGTTCGACACAGCTTGGGCTGGTGCTTTTTCTGAGTCGACTGGGTGTCGATTTAGTGCGGCTTTCAGATGGTAGCGAGCCGTGGTTACTAGTGTTTAGCTTCCAAAGAGCAGATGGTGGTGCAGCCGATTTCGGGAAGTGCTACTTTAGCATGGAGCCCAAGCTGGTACTGGTAGGAGTAGCGCCAGTAGCTGTATTTGCATGAAGCTGGTTGCGACTAGCAGAGGGCCAGCTTAAATAGACGTTGCGGCCTTTTTTGGCACCGTGGAGCTCTAGTTCCCGCAGGTCGAGACGCTATGTTGGGTTTTTTTTTTTTTTAATATGTTGGCCGGTAGTTGAAAAAGTCTACAATCACAGGTGCATTGCTATTAAAATAAAGACAACTATATTCACTCTAATTTCATTTCTCACCCTTCATAATTGAATGCACTACGCACTTTGTCCACTGTTGCCTTTAGGGCACAGCTTAGCGATAAACGATATTGGTGAGGCCAGATTGTGGCTAATTTTATAGCGGTTCCTACTCCCGGGTCGTTGTTCGGTGGCTATTAAAGCAAAGTATTAAGATTTTTCCTTAATTAATTCGATGCTTATTTACTCACTGATTTATGCACACCTTGTTCAGTTGGCCATCAACGAAAGAAAGAACAAAGGCCGAAAGTTCACCAGCCATCGCTCTTTTCATTGAAAGCCGTCACCTATGGTATTGTCGTTTACATGAGCAAATCGGACCGTACGACCTGCTATTTTATACGACCTGGTTAAATGACCGCTTACACTGAATGTTGGTGCAAACGATGTTTGCGCGACCTGTCGGACGCGGGGTTTGACCATTGTTTTTTTTTATGTTTGCAAACAGCAATTAGTCAGCACAACAAACCTGTCAGCTGGCAATTTGAACGATGTCAAATTGTAGGCACTAATTGACCACGGCAGACACGTTATGGCTAATTATTTTGCAAGCAAGAGAAAAAAAAGAACAAAAAACATAATTTATATTTAATGGCTTCCGGGTTGAAATCCCAGCTCAGGTTTGAATTTGAATTCAAACTCCAGATCAGCCGAGGGCACAACACAACGGGTTCTACCGGGTGAGCCGATGAGAAAAACTCTTCCGGTCGATCAGTCGTAGTGTTTCCTCTGCTGATTTGAATTTTGAATTCAAATTCAAGCCTGAGCAGGGAAACAACTGTCGACGTAGCTGTCAAAATGGAGGTTGTGTTATGTCAGTGACATGTTCAAGAATGTTGGTTTGCCAACCTCCGCTACCACTAGCTGTCAAACGACCATTTGACGCTTGAGAATTTTTCACCCCCCACATCTTGCAAAGGAAGTTTATGCCGATAATATGCAATATAATACCATGCAGAAACTTAAAATTAGCAACATTTCGAATTGGGATGCGATACCGAGAAACTACATCAAAACACTTTTTAATCCGTACTTAACTGCGGTACTGAAGTTTTAAAAAACAAATGGAGGCTCCACTAAACACTAAATTCTTATATTATAAAAATTAAAACTGATTTCTTATAATTTTTTCCCTTTTAATAATAATGTGCTACCTTTTTTTCGTTCGTACTTAGTTAGAAGATAAAATGCTTTAAAATAGTTTTGAAAAATATAAATTAAAAAAACCAGAATTTTTCTCAATTACTGTATAAAAAGGAATTCTACGCCTATACTTACGATACTATCGAAACTGTGTCTTTTTTTTTATTTTCAAATGACGTGTCAGATAGTGTGGATACAAAAGAAATAAAAGTTCTAGAGTTATAGGCCTATAGGCCGTACAGCCTCGGGATTCGGTATTCTACCACCGTTTCACTAATAACATTTTCGATATCGAATAGCTTTGGAGTTTTAGTTCGAATAGCCTCGGAATTCAGTATTCGAACTCAATATACACGTGTCGTTTCAATGATAACATGTTTTAAGCATTAAATAAGGGGCGTGCCACCCCCATACAGCCGATATCGAATATTTGTAGAGTTATAGGATGCACATGCTCGGAACTCGGTATTCGACAACACTTTAAATATACATTTCCATTGATAACATTATATGGCGACGGACAAGGGGGCGTGGCACCTTCCATACGACGTCAATATAATAAATTGAAGAGCTTTTGAATTAGAGATCACACAGCCACAGAGTTCAGTATTCGACCACAATTTGCACAAGCAGTTTAACTGATAACATATTATGGGCGTTGGCTATGGGGACGTGGCACCCCTAAACAACCCAAATTTGCGATATCAAAACGCTTTGGATTTGTAGGTCGTGCAGCCTCGGAATTCGACCTCAATTTACACTTGACGTTTCACTAATAACATTTTATGGACATTTTGCAACAGGGGAGTTGCAGCAATGCGCCGGTTTTCACCTAGTAGTCTATATCTTTATATTATAATACGCAAACATAAAACTATATCCCCCTTTTTACCGACTCTAAGACAACAAATTCTAATGAAACTTATATCATTTGAAAGCTCTGGTTCTAGCAACGGCACAATTTAATTTTTATTGAAATGTTTTGTCATTTATATCGGTAAAAATTAGAGATTAAAAACACTTTTTTCCCCTTATAAAAAACAGCAACAAGAAACCAAGCCACACGTTTACTCGCACATTCGCTCTATTGAGAAGCGTTATTGTGGGAGAGCAGAAAGCGAGAGTGAAAAAACAGAGCTGTGTGGTTGTTGTATCTTTTTCTTTCCTATATTTTCGCACACATTCAAACAGCATTGCTGAGACAAAATAACAGAATTTTTAAATCCGAAAGCAAATCCATGACTTGTGTTGTCTAAATTTACATTGTGTTGTCGCATTTAAGGGTGTAGAGGGGGTTGGATATTTATGACGAAATGTAATATTGAAAGTGTGGTTTGAACATTTATGACGAAATGCGATATATAGAGGGGTGGGAGTGGTCGGACGTTACAAAAAATGTTTTTATTTTAATTTTTCATTCAATATTCTTTAATATTTTTTACGGTTTTTCGCAAAAAGTTCAGTCTGGTGATTTGAATTTTGGCGTTGGTTTAACGTCAACATATTCACATTAAATTTATATCGATGGAAAGGTATTTTCAAGTATATTTGCAGATTCGAAAAAGTAGTAATTAAGATAGGTAAAACTAAGCAAATTTCAAAATCCTTTTTCGCAATGGGACAATGGGAAACAATAACGACACAACTTTGTTGAACATCGTTGCTGTAGCATACACGAGGAAGGGTATAGTGCGAGAGTGAGTCAGACACTTTCACAGGGCTGTGTGGCTCTGTTGTTGTTGTTGCTGTTTTTTAATTACTATTTCGTCAATCAAATAGCCTGAACAGAATAAACTAGCCGATGCTTTAGCGTCAAAAATCATTTACACAACTCTGTTGAATATAGTTGCTGTAGCATACAGGAGACGTTTAACGGTCCGAGCTTTTATCTGCATCTTTATATATAACGAAACAAAGGCTGAACGTCGTGAAAGAAACGAGCAACAACATTTTTTGATATGGAAAAATGTATTGCTTACCGTGACTCACACCACGTTCAAACTTCGTTTCGTTATACATAAAGATGCAGATGAACAACACGGTTAAAAATCATGGACTAAATTTTAAACTTTTTTGGATTACATATTGGACAACACCAAAAAAAAATTACTTTTTAAAACAAGGAAAAGTTTAAAATTTTCTAATCCAAAATAATAAAACATTTACTATGACCTTTTCATGATTTGTACACACGTCCTCTGATATGCTGGTCCAACACTTTATCCACTCGTCCAACTCAATTGTTAACAAGGTTTCGCTTATTTTGCATCATTACGAATGCAACTTAAATCATTTCAGAAACGTGGGTACTTTTCGGATTAAAAATTCCTTTAAACCAAAGTTTGGATAAAAAATAAGTCAAACATTTTTAACCGTGAAGATAATGAAAGGGTGTTGAAGAACATTGGTTGACGAAAAACATTGTTTAAACATAATTTTTTAATAGATAGAAAAACGATAGAATATTACCATTTGTGATAATTGTGGAATTAAATGCAGCTTTATTTGATTAGATCGAATAAGAATTAATAATTGAATTTTTTAAGTAACAACTTTTTCAATCGCGTTGAGAGATCTTTATTCACCCTTACTCACGACACGACACCCACAAATTAAAAAATGCTATATTTTAGACGGTTTTAGTCGTATTTGAATAAAATTTGGTAGTTCAGTTCGTCAACGAGTATATATCTATAAGTGTTTTCACTCGTCGCTCGTTATTTTTTGCTCGCCGATATTAGCCATCCATCGACAGAACAGGGTATTTTTATGGGACATTTATTTTATACCCCTTCAAAAGTGCGAGTTTGTTTACATTTTGTTTTCTATATTTTGATCATTTTGGCTGCGTGCACAAGGGAGCAAAAACATCGGTATTTTTTAATGTGCTTGCCTGTTTCTTCTTATTTGAATATCTGAAGAAATATTACAAATTTTATGAATGAAAATAAAATTTTACAGCTTCTTATTTGCATGTGCATGGTTGCCGAATTTATTTTGTTTCCAGCTGGACATTTTTGTTGTGATTTTGTTGTAGCTATATTTTAGTTGCTGCTGCAGACACGGATTTTTAGATATTTCATAAGTTGAATAGAAAGACAGAATTCTGATTCGGCTAATGAATAATTATTGGATAGTAAAAAACTGTAGCAATAAAATAGAATTGGTCTAGCAGTATTTAATAAATTTAAAATAAAACAAAGAAATATTGTAGATTTAATTAATGAGAATAAAAGTTATACTTGATACAAATTTTACAGGTTATTATATATATATATGTGTGTTTTTTCTTCCATTTTCTTTAGTTTGTTTCTAGCTGGACATTTTCCTTGTTGCAATATTTTGCTTGCTACTTTCGATACACAACCATAATTTTTAGATATTTCATTAGATCAATAAAAAGATGAAATTCTGATGAAATAATTATTAGTCAGGACTTGAAAAAATTTTTTTAACAAAAATGCTTTTAATAAATAAAATTAACTTGAATTAACAAAATAAAAACACCAAATTTCTTCAAAATCAAAGAAGAATTTATTGTATAAAGATATTCTCCGGCAGACGTTGTCCTGCCACCGCCTTACTGCCATATATGAATTTTCATGCTAATCGGAAAAAAAATTTTGTTTTCACCATTTTGAGTATAGTTGCCGAACGTATCTCTATAAACTATATTACAAAATTTTAGTCTAATACAACCAGAACCGTCCAAAATATGGCATTTTTGTTGATTTGTAGGCGGTAAAAGAGGGTGTGATAAAATATTTTCCCTTAAACCATCTAGAACTCAAAACAAATCGAGTGCCAAAATTTGAGCTTAAGTTAGTTTATACCTATCGTTTTAATATTTTAACTGTATTAAAATGTAGAACTAATATTAATAAAAAAATTTACGAATTTCGTAATCAATTTTTACTAACACGTTTTACAAATTTTACAAAATTTAATACTTTTTAATGCTTGTATTAAAATTTATTCCAAGATTTCTAACCATGAAGGTAGTGTATTATTTTAAAAAATTAAGAAAAATAAAAATAAATAGAATATATGGGTATTTCCACAGGAAAGTCTACCGTGACCAAAAAATTAAAACTTATTAAAAACTTATTATTTTATGATATGATCTAAGAGAAACATTTTAATTTTATTAATTTAAGCAATTTGTACATAAAATTATTAACCATGATGATCACATCGTCTGCACTGTTTCACAAATGTACATAGTTTTTCTTTTTCGTAAGTGTTTAGTAAATGTTTCAGAAACATTTTTGTTTTATTAAAAATGGAAGGCATTGGCTAAAGATAATGAAAAAATGGTTGATGCAATTAAAGGAAAATATATTGAATTTGTTTTTAATTACATAATTACATAATTACTTAACTACCTAATTACTTAATTACCCAATTAAATTGCAATGGAAAAAACTGTCCCGTGCGACCTGTCCCGTGCGACCGAGCTTAATATTAAATTAAAAAATAAGTGTTAAATATTATTGGGTAAAATAAAAGCAATTTAAAAGAAACACCAATGCACAATATCCATAAAATAAACTCTTTGAAATATTCCTTCAGACTTCGCTGAATTCGGCGCTTGAGTTGTTGTCCTCGAAAAAAACTTCCGTTTTTGTCCCGTGCGAACCCCGTTGTTTTTGGCAATTATTTTGAAAAGGAAAAATTACCGATAATCAACCTTAGCACCACTTATAGAGCTTACTATGAGTTATAAGTTAAGACCATTATCAAAATATAAATCCGTGTTATTACTACTTTTTTTTCAATTTAACTGCGTACGACTGTCCCGTGCGACACCATGGAAATGCCCATATGTATATTAGACTGTCCCACTTTTTCAACGTTTTTCGAAAAGTCCCCGGGACACGTTGATTTCTGATTCTACTCTTGAAAACATGAATTTTGATATATAACACTTTAATATTAACTAACGGTAAATAGTCGCGCAATCAGCTTGAAGGCTTTTTGGCTAAAAAAATTATATTTTCGAAAAAACAAGAAATTTTTTCTTCAGTATTTTTCATATCACTATGAAACCAATTAAACAATTTTTATCAATTTATACTTTTTTAAAAGCTAATAAAATTTTCCATCTTATGCTTTAAGAAACATTGCATTTTGTTCTGTACATTTTTTTAAAAAACTCTGCAAAGTGATTTTGATTAAATATTTTTCCAAAATTTGGTAACTTCAACTCACATTACCCCGCTTTACAAAATGTAAATTTCGTATTTTGAAGAATTTTACAACAAAAATTTTGATGTATAATTTGAAGATATATGATATGGTATTTTTATTAAAAAAAACACAACTGCACAGTGAGTTTTTTCGAAAAAAATTCAATTTTATTTTTATTAAACGTAGCTACATAAGTATTTATGTAAATAACCATAAGAAACAAAATTATACGACATTAGTTTAAGTTGCGAAGTATTGTACGTTTTCCATTGGATCCATTGTCCACGTATTATTTACCATATTTTGAAGTCATATCATTATTTCTGCTGGATCATTTAAAAATGTTACATTTTTAAAAATTTTTTTATTTCCAAAAAATTTTCATTCGTACTCCACAAGGAAGGATGCATCTTAATAAGTTCCTTACAAGAAAAAATATTGAAAAACTGTATATTATAGTTAAGCCAGCGAAGGTGTCAAAGGCCAACTCATAGCAGAAAAGCTGTATAACAACAAAAAAATAACATTAGAATGCAAAACAGTGCACCGTAATACTGAGAACATACTAGGGCTATTCACAATCCAGTGCAAATGGTCTTGAACCATATCATTTGTAAAATGGTAAAATATATATCTACTCTACACTAAGAAAATAAAAAGGAATGTCTTTACTACGCTATTGAATATATACAACACTAAAATCCATAGCTAAAATTTACTATACATTGCAATACTAAATTGCAAACTGACTGCTGATTATAAAAAAAAAGTAAAGGCGACAAAAACTGATATGGAAGATAAGCAAATAAAAAACCAAATAATTGTGCTTAAAGAATTTTTTCTACATGAAATTGAGTTAAGCGAAATTTCCAAAGGAAAATAATTTTGCTTTTCAATAGGCTGTGAATTTCACGTTTTGCAACAACTGTAGCAAATTATATCAAAAAGACCGTTCACAGTTGATAGGAAATTTATAAAATTATTTACAAAAGCACAAATATCCAAAATACACGAAATTGTGAATTACCCTACTAAAAATACAAGCGAATTAAGATCCGCACTTTTGTTAGATTGTTGTTGTTTCGAAGAATGATTAATATCTGATCAATAGCATAAAATCCGTGGTCACAAGGAAGAATGACTAAACTCAAGCTATCGTAAAAAAGCGATATACCATTTTCTTTATTGCCATTCTTTGGAAGGATGAAGGTAAAAGCTTTTTAACTATAATAGAGTATCACTTATGTCTGCACATATTTTGTGTGTAACGGTTCATATATTTTAATTCAAATATTCATTAAATTCGTAATATAAATTTTATGTATTAATTAAAAATATTGTTTTTCCCGATACTATGAGTTTAGTCATTATTCCTTGTGACCACAGAAATAGTTATTTAAATAATTGCATATTACAAAAATTAAGTTGAATGTCTTGCAATTAAAGCTAATACCATATACATATAATTTTTACATACCTACTTATGTAGCTACGTTTATCTATATAAATAAAAATCAAATGTCGTTCGTTGGTAATTGCATCAGTTGAGAACGGCTGAACCGATTTGGATAATTTTTTTTTTAAAATGTTCGTAATAGTCCAACTTAGGTTTTTACGGAAAGAAAAATTGACCACGCCCACTTTGCGCCCACTTTTTTTGATTTATCTAAAATCGGAAAACGGCTGGACCGATTTGGATAATTTTTTTTTTAATGTTCATAGTAATCCAATTTAAGTTTTGTCGGAAAGAAAAATTGACCACGCCCACTTTTGCGCCCACTTTTTTCAATTTATCTAAAATCGGAAAACGGCTGGACCGATTTGGATAATTTTTTTTCAAATGTTCGTAGTAATCCAATTTAAGTGTTTACTGAAAGAAAAATTGACCACGCCCACTTTTGCGCCCACTGTTTTGATATCTATATATATAAAATTAAGTGGCAAAACTTCCTGTTCGCATACGGCTAGACGGCTTGCCCGATTTCAATGAAATTTTCAGGGGTGATTGGGGTCTGTGTGGAGGGTGCACATAAGAAATTGCATGTGTGTATCTTTGCAGGTTTTGTACCACACCCCCTTTTGTCGCCCACAAATCAATAAAAATGCTGTATTTAAGACGGTTTTGGTCGTATGAAATTAAAATTTGGTAAATAAGTTCGTATGATAACTATAATTAACTTTGAAAAAATGGGCGTGGTCACAATTCATCTACGCCTACTTTAAAGAAAATATCAAAATACTTCGAAACCATTGGTCCGATTGAGCTCAAATTTTGTAAGTACGCTTTGCTTTGAGTACGAGATGGTTTAAGGGGCAATGCCACACCCCCTTTTACCTCCCACATATAAATAAAAAATTGTTGTTATCGAATAGCTTTAGTTAGAGTTATGGGTCGCACAGCTTAGAAATTCGGTATTCGACCACAATTTAGACGTACCGTTTCTGTGATGAAATTTTATGGGAGTGGACAAGGGGGAGGGGCACCTCCAATACAACCCAAATTTGTGATATCGAATAGCTTTGAAGTTATAGGAATTCATCTTTGGAATTCAGTTTTTGACCTCAATTTACACATGCAGTTTCAATGGTTTTATTTTATGGGCGTTGGACAGGGAGGCGTGACATCTCCCTTACAACCCAAATTTGCGATATCGTATTGCTTTGAAGTTATAGGTTGACAGCGTAAGAATTCGGTATTCGACCTAAATTTATACATGCATTTTCAATACTTACATTTTGTCGTCGTAGGGCAAAGGGGAGTGGCACTTCCCATACAACCCAACTTTGTGCTATCAAATAGTTTTAGAGTTATAAGTCGTACAACGCCGAAATTCAGTATTCGACCTCAATATACACATGCAGTTTCATTGATTCAATCTATGTTCATTGGTAAGAGGGGCGTGGCACCTCCCATTTAACGTAAATTTGCGATATTGAATATCAGCGTCAGAATTCAGTATTCGGCCCCAATTTATACATGCAGTTTCATTAATTACATTTTATGGGCGTACGACAAGGGGGCGTGAAACCTCCTATTTAACCCAAATTAGAGATGTCAAATAGCATTGGGGTTATAGGTCTCACAGCTTTGGAATTCAGTATTGGACCTCAATGTACACATGCAGTTTCATTGATTAAATTTTATGAGCGTTGATCAAGGGGGAATGGCACCTCCCATACAACGAAAATTTGTGATATCGAATAGCTTTGTAGTTCAAGGTCGCACAGCGTCGGAACTCAGTATTCGACCAAAATTTACGCTTGCAGATTTACTGATAAAATTTTTTAGAGTTTGTCGGGGGGGCGTGACACCTCCAATTTAACCCAAATTTGCGATATCGAATAGATTTGGAGTTATAGGTAACTCAGCCTCAAAATTCAGTATTCGACCTCAATGTACTCATGCAGTTTCATTGCTAAAATTTTATGGGCGTAGGGAAAAGGAGAGTGGCACCTCCCATACAATCAAAATTTGTGCTATCGAATAGTTTTGGAGTTATATGTCGCACAGTTTTGGAATTCGGTATTCGACCTCCATGTAGACATCCAGTTTAATTGATTACATTCTATTAGCGGTGATGAAGAGAGAGTGGCACTTCCTATACAACCCAAATTTGTTATATCGAATAGCTTTGTGGATATAGGTCGCACAGTCTCAGAATTCAGTATTTGACCTCAATTTAGACATGCTGTTTAACTGATAACATTTTATGGGCGTTTGAATAGGGAGAGTGGCAGCAACGCTCCGGGTTTCAGCTAGTTTAATAAAAATAAAATTGAATTTTTTTTAGAAAAAATTTACTGTGTTTTTGAAAAAATTCCATATCATATATCTTTGAATAACACATCAAAATTTTTGCCGTAAAATTCCTCAAAATACGAAATTTACATAATCAAAAACTTCTTCTTCATGCTCTTGTAACGTGGGATATTGTGAGTTCAAATGAAAAATTTAAAAACCGACTTTATGGATCGCTATTTCATAATTCTAAGCTATTTCGGAAAAAAACCAACCAAAGTCAAGATTCGAATAATTTTTTTATTCGAATTTTGGATTTTGTAGTTTGTAGTTATAGTTAAAAGATAACTGAACAATAATCAATCTGAAAAAAAGTAAATTTTCAAAGAATTGTTGTTGTGACTGCTAAACTAAATATATGTATTTGAACATGTATTTTTGAAAAACTATCCCTTAAGAAACAAACTACCTTGTTTTTAAAAACAACTAATTAAAAAACTTATTTAAAATAATGTAGTTTATGAACTACTTTGGATTATATTATGGCGGCATCCACTTCAATTTTGAATAGTTTTTATTGCATTATGTATGAAGTAATTGCAAAACTACTTCAAAACAAATGGCTTTAAACTACTTTGAATTATATTAAGGCGGCGACTACTCTGATTTTGGAATAACGAAATAAAAACTTACTAAATTTCGGGACGATCTCGGGATCCCGGGATTGTATTTTCAGATCCAGAAAATCCCGGGATCGACAAATCTCCAAAAATTGACATCCCTATATATAATAAGTTGGGGATTTGCCGAAGCAGACCACAGTGGGTCCCTTTTCGTCCCCCATTGGACAAAGGGTACTACTGCTCGGAGTACTCGTACGTGAGCATGCTCCTCGTGTAAGCATCCTTTGTCACCTCAAGCATATCCTTATAGGTTAGTTGACCAATCTCGGCTTCGCCAATAAATGGGCGTCCCAGAGTGGTCAATTTTATGCTTGCCAGCGCCGGACACTGGCACAGAATGTGTGCTGCTGTTTCCGGCTCCTCTAGGCATAACCTACACGCATCGTCCTCGGTCAGAGTCACCTTCCCGAGATGGTACATGAAGGGACCGTGTCCTGTGACCAGTGCAGTAAGCCAGCTTAAAGTCCTTCGATTGTATCGGATAACTTTTGCTGCCTCACTACGAGACCACTTCACGGCCGCCTTTGATTGCCTGCAGTTAACAGCTTCTTCCCACCTTTTACTGTGTTCCGAGTCCGTCCATTGTTTAATAAGGCCTGCCACCATATTATCGCCTATGGCGATACGTGGTTCTGGTCCACAGAATTCTTCTGCTGATCCTGCTCTTGCTAAAGAATCAGCTTCTTCATTCTGTTCTATGCCAGAGTGTCCTCTCACCCACATAAGTGTGAGCTCATTCGTCTGGGCGCACCTATTGAGTTTTGTAAGACATTCTATGGCCAACCTGGAAGTGATGTCTGTCCGTTGCATACACCTAATCACAGACTGATTGTCGAGAGCGATGACAATTTTCTTGCCACTGATCCGGCCATCTATCAGGTGGTCCAGCGCATGCACTACGCCAAGCATTTCTGCCTGGTATACAGACACAAACCTCCCCAACCTCAGTACACAGGATAGGCTTAACTCTTTTGAGTACACGCCTGCCCCGGCCCGGGCATTCATCAGAGAGCCGTCTGTGAATATACTGATATCGCTGCCAGCGATTTCTTCACAAACGGCTCCATCCGTTATAAGAGTTTTATAACATTTTTCTGTTATTTTTACTCTCTGCCTACCATCCATAGGCATAAACGCCTCCCTGACATCTCTCTGTACAATATCAAGGATGCGAATATGACCATGCAGGGCCGTTGCCCCATGCCACGTAGCATTTCGCAACATCCTGAGGGCTGACAGCGCCGCTGTTTTCTTTATTTCTAAATCCAACGGTAGCATACCTAACAGAACCTCCATTGCGCTTGTTGGAGTGGTGCGTATTGCACCTGTTATTCCAACACACGCCAGCCGTTGGACTCTGTCCAGTCTCTTCTTAATGGTTTTCTGGCTGACTTTTGTCCACCAAATCACCGAAGCGTACGTGATGACAGGTCTAACCATCATAGTGTAAACCCATTTCATAGCCTCTGGGTTTAGCCCCCATTTGAGACCACAAACGCGTCTGCACTGGAACAGAACCCTCTTGGCTCTTTGAATCCTATCTTCTACATGCTCGTTCCAGTTCAGTTTGCTATCAAGGGTTACCCCTAGATATTTAACTTTCGTGGACATGTTGATTTCAGCTCCAAAAAGTCTGAGTGGTTCTGTACTCAGGCTTACCCTCTTTCTAGTAAAGAGAATATTGTCTGACTTGCCTGCGTTTACGGTAAGGCCTTGTTCTCGACACCACTCCTCCACCATTCGGAGTGCTCCCTTCATGATGTCAGAGATGGTGTCAATGAACTTGCCGCGGACCACCAACGCAATGTCATCTCCATACCCTATCGTGTGTATGCCCGATTCATCCAGTCTAACCAGTAGTGAGTCCACAGTTATGTTCCACAGGGTTGGCGATAACACCCCGCCCTGGGGACATCCTCTACTTACTCTACCTCTAGTCTTTACTCTACCATTCTGCATGTTGACAGCCCTGTGTTTGAGCATATTGTCCACCCAATTTGCTATCAATGGGCTTACATTGCGTTCTGTCAGGGCTTGCCGCAGCCTTCCAAAGCATATTTTGTCGAAAGCACCCTCAATGTCCATAAATGTGGCCATCGCAATGCCTCCTGAAAATACCTCCTTTTCAGTCACTCTTACCAATTCGTGAAGAGCACTCTCCGTAGACCTACCTGCTCTATATGCATGTTGGCATCTACTCAGAGGATTTTGCATCAGCGAGGTGCTCTCAAGACAGTCAACCATCACTCTTTCCATCGTTTTCAAGAGAAAAGATGTTAGGCTGATCGGTCTGAACGACTTCGCCTCCGCATAATCTTTTTTTCCATGCTTTGGAAGAAAGACAACTTTCGCCTCTCTCCAGACTCTCGGAACATACCCAGTCGCTAGGCAAGTAACAAATATACCCCACAGCCTAGGTGCAATGAGATCTTCCCCCCACTGCATCATAGCAGGGAATATACCGTCCATCCCTGATGTTTTGTACGGAGCAAATGAGCGTATAGCACTCCTCACCCCGTCCATAGTGATCATCCTTTCGGCTTCCAGCCTGTCAACCCTGTGCATTCCTTTCTTCAAGGGTGTCCACGGGTCATCAGACTTAAAACTTCCAGGAAAGTGCACCTCCATCAGAACTTCCATGGACTCCTCTAGGTTCTCTGCCATGGTTCCATCCTTCTTTCGGATCAGTCCCACTTTGGAGAATGGGTCTTTTGAAACCATTTTCTGAAGCCTACATGCTTCTGATATAGTTTCCATCCCAGAACAGAAGTCTCTCCACGACTGCCTGACATCCCTACACATCCCTACAATTGACATCCCTACACCGCCCTAAGTTTTATTGAAAAAAATAACCTAGTTTAAATATATACTGTTATTCAATTATATCAATTATATTTATATTAAATTGTTTTCACATGAAATATTTTACAAAACAATTAAAATCATCGTCTATAAAAAAGTGATTTTCTCAAAACAAAGTTTTTCTGATCGGCCAGGGTATTTTAAAAAATCTATCGAGCCGATTGGGCTGAAATTTCAATACGTTATTCAACAGCCAATGGTTCTAGCAGATAGTAGAATTGGTAATTTTTAATACTTTTTTCCTATTTTGTTTGCTTAGAAGTTCAAAATTTTTTCATTTTTGTACAATTAAATGTCTTTTTTTTACATGATTTTTGCATTTGTAGATTTTTGGGGATTTTTTCGAAAAACTGCATGTATTTTAATTTTATATCAAATCGAATATTTTTTTAGCCTATGGCGTAAGAAAAACTTTTAAAAATTAGGGCCACCTTAATGTACATTTACACAAAAAACAGTATATACATATATTGTATTTATTTTTATTTTCCTTAATTTCTTAAACCAATTTTGAAGAAATTTGGTGTTTGTATTTTGTTAATTCAAGTTAATTTTATTTATCAAAAGTATTTTTGTTAAAAAAATTTTTTTCAAGCCCTGACTAATAATTATTTCATTAGCCGAATCATCAGAATTTTATCTGTTTATTGATCTAATGAAGTATCTAAAAATTATGGTTGTGTATCCAAAGTAGGAAGCAAATTATTGCAACAAGGAAAATGTCCAGCTAGAAACAAACTAAAGAAGATGGAAGAAAAAAAACACATACATATATATAATAACCTGTAAAATTTGTATCAAGCATAACTTTTATTCTTATTAATTAAATCTACAATATTTCTTTGTTTTATTTTAAATTTATTAAATACTGCTAGACCAATTCTATTTTATTGCTACAGTTTTTTATTATCCAATAATTATTCATTAGCCGAATCAGAATTCTGTCTTTCTATTCAACTTATGAAATATCTAAAAATCCGTGTCTGCAGCAGCAACTAAAATATAGCTACAACAAAATCACAACAAAAATGTCCAGCTGGAAACAAAATAAATTCGGCAACCATGCACATGCAAATAAGAAGCTGTAAAATTTTATTTTCATTCATAAAATTTGCAATATTTCTTCAGATATTCAAATAAGAAGAAACAGGCAAACACATTAAAAAATACCGATGTTTTTGCTCCCTTGTGCACGCAGCCAAAATGATCAAAATATAGAAAACAAAATGTAAACAATCTCGCCCTTTTGAAGGGGTATAAAATAAATGTCCCATCAAAATACCCTGCTCTGTCGATGGATGGCTAATATCGGCGAGGAAAAAATAACGAGCGACGAGTGAAAACTCTTATAGATATATACTCGTTGAGTTCGTGTATTATGTAGGCAATTGTTTTACTGTCGGTAAATAAGCGTGGTCACACCATATTTACGCCCATTTTTCAGAAATTATTATAATTCTTGAGTTTAACATAATTTGATAGTAAAATTTGGTAAGTGCTGTGAGTCACGTTTACACTATAAATAAATGTTGCCAGGCCGTCCTTTAACGGCTCTTAAACGATAACCCTGTTTGTTCGTCCTTTATTCGCTGCAATACCGATCATTCGATTGCGATAAAACTTGTTCAACTTATTGCTTGCACGTTCGGGAAGAATAGAGGCAGAGTAATAATTTTGCACTTTTTTCGCCCAAAAATCAATAAAAATACTATATTTCAGACGGTGTTGATCGTAATAGAATTAAATTTAGTAATTTTGTTCGTGTGGTTACTGTCTGCAACTGGACTAAAAATGTTGCAATATTTCTACGCCTACTTTCATAAATCATTATAATTCTTGAGTTGTATAATATTTTATAGCTATGCTTGGTATGTAGGTGCTATGGCTCCAAGAGGTGGTCACTATATAAAAAAATGTTGCCACGACTTCTTTAAAAAACAACTGTTATATCATAGATTTTAGTTTTTACTTCGATCCCCTCACTGCAAATTTTTTTGTTTGTTCAGAAATGTTTATTATAAGGGCTATGTATTAGGCCATGTTTGAGCTATTGCGGCGAGAGATCAAATTTTCAAGCTCGAATTGTTTATATCGTAATCAAATTAAATGCTGAGAAATTAAATTGTGATAAAGTATGTTGGTATAATTAAGCAGATGATTGATTTTTTGAAATAGCTGTATCTCATGCTAATGGCATTGTCATGCCATGCAGCAGGAAAAAGACGACCAAATTCATGGTCTTTTGACAAACTTTAAGAAAAACGGGAGCTAATTGTTTATTCATGAATGCTTCTGATTACAGGACATACCGAGTATGTTAAATTAATTGTGAAATTGTATTAGCCAAAAGTATTTCTCATTTTAATGTTCTTAACGTTGCTAAACTTTTTCAATATATATAAAAAAAAGACAAATCGATTTTGATGTGGTTGAATTTTGACCACAGGCCATACTAGTGTGGCGACTCAATACCACCACATATAAACACCGACATCACAACATACACTTTACCAAATATTCACTTACACATTAACCTAAAAAACTATTATTGTTTAAGATTTCAAAAATTGTTATTATTTATTAATCAAAAAATTTTGTATTTTTATTCAGCATAAAAATTGTATTCTTTAAATAAATATCTCAAAAATAAATTGTTAAAAAGAAATAAAATTTAAATAAAAATATATCAAATAAAAAATAAGCGTTGTCATACAAAAGGAACAGTAGGACCTACACTGGCGATCCTGCACGTCGAACCACACTTCTGACACCAAAGGCCATCAATACCATACAACAAATTTCACCTGCGCATAACTTTAACTCTTCAGCATACCACGAACTACCGCGTTGCACTCCTGTTGCCTCCAGAACACGCTCAAGCTCCTTGTTCAGTGATTGTCCTTATTCGAGACCTTCATTCGCTGATGATAATAACAGTAACAACAGCAGCAGCAGAATTAACAACAAAAACAACAACAATAATAACAACAACAACAAAGAGCGGCATATTAATTTTTTTATTATTTTAAAAAAATGTATAAAAATTCGTAATTTTTATTGACATTTAAGTAAAAGTTTTAAAATCGATAGGGCCGTGAGAAACTTATCGCCTTACATCCATAGGCACTCCACTGCTCTAGGGAAACACATTTTAGGAAACACATTTTTAAGTACACATTTTTTAAAGTAAGCAATGAATCTTTCACACACACCACACCACCCCACCTCAGACCTTCCTTCTTCTAAAATCTAAGAAGATTTCAACAAACTAACAATTGAGGTCCAAGAGTTAAAAAACGAACGATACCGTAATCATTCACGTTCGAACTCGAGAGAATATAATTTTCGAAGATTTTCAAGACGTAGATCTCCGTCAAGAAGTGTGTCACGACAACGACCTGCGCACTGGGTATGTAGATACCATTTTAGGTTCGGTAGGGCAGCTAGGCAATGTGAACAACCATGTTCATTCGGTCAAAACGACACTCAACACAACTCAACACAACATAACTCAACAAACTAAGTGACTCCATCATTGCGACGGCTAGTGATGGAAGTCAAACAATACTCACACGCCGCCTTTTTATTTACAATAACAACAATCACATACATATTTTGATAGACAGTGGAGCAGAAGTTTCAGTACTTCCAGTAAATACACTTAAAACCCACAAAAAAATTCAGACTTCATATTAACAGCAGCTAATGGTAACACAATCACAACTTTCGGCAAGAAATTACTTAACGTAAATTTTAAACTAAGACTAATTACACTAGACAACAAATATACTCAAAAATTATCCATCACTAAAGCAGAACCTGACTACAACAAACCAGTTAAACACAAAACAGTACACCATTTAACTACAGAAGGACAGTTACCTTTTTCAAGACCAAACGCCTTGACTCCAACAAATACAAAATTGCCAAAAAGGAATTTGATTTCTCAATCAAAGCAGGCATCTGCCATCCTTCAGACTCCATGTCAGCGTCTCCACTACATTTAGTACAAAAAAAAGATGTGAACGACTGGAGACCCTGTGGTGACTATAGAAGACTAAACGCAATCACAGTTCCAGACCTTTACCCTCTACCACACATACACGACCTAAATATAGATTTACACAACAAATACATATTTTCAAAATTAGACCTAGTTAAAGCATACCATCAAATACCCATGGCCACTCAAGACATACATTAAACTGCGATTACTACACCGTTCGGAATGTTTGAGTTTCTGAGAATGCCATTCGGATTAAGAAATGCAGCTCAAACATTCCAACGATTTATCAATGAAGTATTACGAGAACTAGACTTAGTATTCGTATACTTTGACGACATTCTGGTGGCCAGCGAGACAGAAGAAGAACACCTTAAACATATAAATTTAGTCTACGAACGACTAGACAATTACGGACTAAACATTAAACCAAATAAATGTATTTTCGGCGTAAACAGAATAAATTTTTTAAGCTATGGTACTTCAAACAAAGGCATACATCCATCTCCCGATAGAATTCAATGCATTGTTAACTATCCAAAACCAGAAACAGTTAAACAAATGCAGAAATTCATCGAGATGATTAATTTTTACAACAGATGCATTCCAAAATTAACACACAAACTCACACACATTTATGATATGATATAGTCAGCAATAAAACAAAGGGAAAATACTTAACATGAACAGAAAACACAACAGAAGCATTCGCAACGATAACAGAAAGTTTTACTAAGGAAGTGCTACTTAATCATTTTAATAGCAAAGCAAAACTTTCTATCGCTGTGGATGCATCTAATTTTTTGTGGTACTATCGGTGCAGTTTTGTAACAAGAACACAATAAAAAAATTATCACCATCAGAGACAAAATACAGTACATTCGATCGCGAACTTTTAGCAATGTCCCTTACAATTAAGCCCCTTAGACACTATATAGAGGGACAAACATTTACTATATACACAGATCACAAACTACTTACTTTAGCATTACATTCAAAAACAGAGAGAAGCCCAAGACAAATACGACACCTAGAACTCATTGCACAGTTTTCCAACGATATCAGACACATTAAAGGTAATGATAACAGCGTAGCGGACGCCCTTTCAAGAGCTGAGATAGAGGCTTTCACAACCTCTGAGATCAACCTCAGAACTCTATACAAAGAACAGAATACAGATTCAGAACTACAAGAGATACTAAACAAACATACTTACAAATTCGAACAAAAATTTGGTGCGAACAAACAAGTTCAAGAACACGTCCATACATTCCACAAACATTACGCAAACAAATTTTTGAACAATTACATAACATTTCACACCCAGGTACACGAGATTTTCGACGACTCATAATACAAAGATATTTTTGGCCCAAAATGAACACACAAATCAACAAATGGTCACAAGAATGATGCCAACAATCAAAGATACACAAACATACAAAGACAATCTTACACAAGATAGACATTCCACACGGTCGTTTTGAGCATGTTCACGTTGATTTAGTTGGCCCTTTACCAATATCAAATGGTTACAGATATCTGCTTACTCTAGTTGACAGAAACACACGTTGGCCCGAAGAGTATCCTAAAGATACCAACGCCAGTACCATCGTAGATACACTTCAAAAGGAATACATCTCACGTTTTGGAGTTCCTCTGGAAATTACTTCCGATCGAGGACCTCAATTTACGTCAACAACATTTAGAAACTTCGTTAAGAATCTGAGAAGCAAACATATTACCACTTCTGCTTATCATCCACAAGCCAATAAGATTGTAGAACGATTTCACCGCCAATTAAAGACTTCTATAATAGCGAGTAACAACCAGGCAAATTGGTACACAGAGTTGCCACTAGTTCTTATAAGACTCAGGTCCACGATCAAAAAAGATATTAAGGCTTCACCAGCTGAAATGGGTTTTGGTCAAACACTCAGCCTACCACAACAACTAGTAATTCACAACAGTCAGAATTTTAATTCGTCGGACACCTTGTCCAAACTTAAAGAGGCAGTAGAAAATAAAAAGTCAAACATTGTGCGTCACAGCACTAACTTCTAACAATATATACCTCGAGTTCTCAGTACTTGTAACTTTGTCTTCATCCGCAACGACACAATTCGTAAAACACTGCAAGAGCCGTACGATGGTCCCTTCCAAGTTATTGAGAGAACACCAAAATACTTCACAATTCATAAAAATAACATTAACCTAACAGTCAACATTGATAGGATTAAGCCCGCCTCCTTAGACACTGAAATAGCACAGACACATTCAACCAAACATAAAAATACTAAAAAACTACACTTTAACTAATTAGCCAACACGACCAAAATTTTTCAGAAAGGAGGGAGAATAATGTGGTGACTCAATACCACCACATATAAACACCAACATCACAACACACAAAACACACACTTTAAAAAATATTCACTTACACATTTATCTAACAAATTATTATTATTTAAGATTACAAAAATTGTCATTATTTATGAATCAAAAAATTTTGTATTTTAATTCAGTATAACAATTGTATTCTTTAAATAAAGATCTCAAAATTAAATTGTTAAAAATAAATAAAATTTAAATAAAAATATATCAAATAAAAAATAAGCGTTGTCATACAAAAGGAACAACAGGACCCACACTAGTATATAAAAATTGATGTAAGTATGTGGGTATGTTTGTATATCACGCATAGACTCCAAAACCGTTGAACCGATCTTAATGAAATTTTCAGGGATATATTGATTCCTGTCATTTTTGGTGTCGATTGGACAAGAGGGCGTGGTACCTCCCATTCAAGCCGAATTTGCGCTATCGCCCACAAAAAAGGATTATATATCAGACGTTTTGATCGTAAAAAGTTCAAATGTTTACTGTCGTCAACTGTACAAAAAATGGGCTTGGTCGCAATATAGCAACTCCCACTTTTTCGATATCATGCCACTTCCGGGATTGTACACGTTTTTATAGAGAAACATGGTAAATAAATGTTGTCACGCCCACTTTAACCGCCCACAAATCAATAGAACTTCTATATCAGACGGTTTTGATCGTAAAATACTAAAATTTTGTAATTTAGTTCATATAACTGAACTGATTTTCATGAAACTTAAGGAAGTTATTAAACACGTACCAAGGAGTATTTTTACGTAAGAAAATGGGGCGTGGCACCACCTATACAGTCCAAATTTTTGATATCGAATAGCTTGGAATTATTGCTCGAACAGACTCAGAATTCGGTATTCGACCTCAATTAATACGTGCTGTTCAGCTGATAGCATTTTATGGATTTTGCACAAATTGGCGTGGCACCTCCCATACAACGAAAATTTGCGATATCGAACAGCTTTGAAATTTTCGTTCGCACAGCCTCGGAATTCAGTATTGGACCACAATTTACATGTGCCGTTTTACTAAGAACATTTTATGGGCGTTGAGCAAGGGGCGTTGCACCTCCTATAGAACCCAAATTTGAGAAATTTAATAGCATTTGAATAATAGTTTGCACAGCCACGGAATTCAGTAATCGACCACAATTTACACATGCAGTTTCATTGATTATACAGAGCGAAAATAAGTTTTCAAACATCGGTAACACGAAAACGAAACAACATGCCACTTTGCATTTTTTGCGAATTGTTCCTAGAAGATTTCTTAAACAAATTTTCGACAAATCAATGAATTATCTATTATATTTCGATGTTTACATTCATTTTATATATTACATATCTGACAAATTAAGTTAGTAAAAAAGATATATACCCCATTTCTTAACCGATAATGACTTAAACTTAGGTAAAACTTTTCCTTTTTTGAAGTCAATGTTCAATTATAAGTTGTACATAATTGCATCATATTACAATCACCAGATTACAATATTGACACAATAGGGGGCTCTGTATGTGTAAGAATTCGAAGAGCAATGTTGGTGGTAGCGTTGCTGCTGGTAGAGCCTCTCTTGCCGGTAAGGTTTTCAAGGAGTACTGAAGCTAAAAGAAATCTACAACACTGTTGCGTCTGTTCTTCTAGTTCTAACCGGCAGGTGTGCCCATCGAACCTGAGCTGTATTATTTATCTCTGATTCATTATCCTGGTCAATCATCATTTAAGTTATTTATTGGAACGCTAATAGATATCTATACTAAAAACTTGCTTATCGTCCAAGAAACTGACAACTTTTTATGAAAACTGAAAAAAATTATTTTTTTCTTACACAAAAAATATAGAAACAATTTGTGCACAACAGAGATCTGCAAGCGAAGGCATTTTCGCTACTTGCAATCTACCCTCAACAAATCCATTGACAGTATGACCGCACTACGCAAGCGCTGCTATTGTTATGTCGAACATACTAGCAACATTGAAGCCAACCGTGTATAAGCGTGTCGTAAGACCGAATAATGCATGTCCGAGTTGTTGGTTTGATAAGCAGCGCAGGGTCTTTTCAGCTTCTGGTATTGCCCATATTACACGATTCTCGTTTGCTCGGCGTGCACATGGCCGCGCAATATGGTTGTTGTTGTATTCTCCAAAATTTTTGACAGTTTCGCATTGGAAGCAACAACAAAATTATCTGCTAGCCGAGCAAACGAGCATCGTGTAATATGGGCATATGCAATGGTAAGTATGGTCATTTACAAGCAACAATACAAAGACATAAAGCGAAACTACTGCATAAAAAAAAATCAGCGCTTCTTTTGTTCTCCGAACACAAAGTATTGTATTTGCAGTAACATTGCAGTTACTTTGCGTGACTTTTGAGAGCTTGTATCACATAAACTAATGGTTCAATTGAGCTGACTTTTTTTTTAAATAAATTCTAAAGTTTAATTGAGTAAGTAATACAGTTTGTTTAGTAAATTTTTAAAGATATTAATTAAATTTAGTTTTTTAAAAAATTATATCAAACGCCATTTTAGTTTAAAACATCTTTTATCACTGATTTTGATAAGGTTTTGTATGCAAGCAGATCTTTGATAGAGCAAGAACTTTTGTTCAAGTCAATTGTTTTGTTTGAGTTATTTTCGATATAGGCGCTGTCTGAAAAATGGTCTGCATCGCTCTTTGAGGTCTAAATTTGTCATTATCAGGGCTAGGATTTCGATGACATGTCATCTTTTTTCTGCTGCTTTTAAGACATTTCATGGTTGTTTAGAACATTTATTTATGTTTCCTAAATTCCAAATATGAAAAGTTTTTAGGTAATTTTTTCGTAATTTTTCATTTTTGTCATTTTTGGACATTTTTAATTTTTACATCATTTTTTTTAGTTCATTTAAGTATTATTTTAATATAACATTTTTTGTTTTTTTTCGTATTGAAAAATTTAAATTGCAACTTTTAAAACATGTTTTTTTCAAAAACATTGCCTCTCGAAAAAGGGGTAGCTTTGTTTATAGACCTCGATGAAAAAAAATATCTGCGTGCGGTGAAACAGATGAAAGGGTATTTAGAAAGATATAGAAGCGAGTACAGTGAGCACAAATGGGCTAAGACCATTCGAGTTCATTCAACGCACCTTCTTGATAGTGTAATAGTTGTAAATAAATAAACTGTAACAAATTATTGGCCTGAAAAGTATCTTCCAATCTGCATCAAAAAATTGTAAATGTTTGCAATCGGATTAAAAATACAGTCGGATCTGGATATAGTGAACTAAATTTTGCAAGGCCCATTAATTGTATCCAGAGTATTCGCATTTCTTAAATCTTAAAACTTAATTTTTTTTTACTTTTTGCTTCTGATTCTTTGAAATGTCTGTTTCTAAAGCGTTCACTCTTTCAAGTTGTTCACTTTTTGGGAGTTGGTTGTGTCCAGATTTTACCGTAGTTATGTTTTTCATGCACATTTTTGATATTTTTTTATTTTATTTTCGTACAAAAACTTTCAAAATTCAAATAATATAATTTTTACTTTTTTCTTTATTTCTTGCAGTATTTTTTTCAGTAGGTGTTTATTTCATAAATAATATTTTAGTTTAAACATCGATCAATTTAAGCAATTCTAACCAGGCATCAATGTAAGCACCCAAAACCTTTCCGACGATATCTTGAAAGTTAGGTAAGATCGCGTTATGAATAATAAAGTTTTTTTAATTTTAGTGAAAAAAACATCAAAGAATTCCAAAATTCACTAAACACCGCCTTATTTTAAGTCCGAATTTTATTTATTTCGAATAAAATTTTAAATTTGTTGATGCAGATTGGAAGAAGTTTACCATAACTATTATTTCTGGCCGTTTGTTTTTTTTAAACTACCGCTAATATTTTTACAAAAGACTCTATTTTTAGTGGTTATTTCAAACCATTACAGCTCACGGATGGCTATCGCTAGAGTCGAAATATTGAGGGAATTATTATAACATAAAATAATGATTATTTTGAGGAACCGACCCGTACAACTTTTTTTGGTGAGGCACCTTAATGTACATATCAAATAATGAATTTTTTTTTGCAAAATTTCGCATTCTCTAGTACTAATGATTCAAAAACCAAATATAAAATTTCTAATTAATTTAAAATATTTATCAAATTGCACATTTTTATTTAAATTGGATAGAAACTGAGATAAACATTCGATATCATACTATGCGACAGCCTGAAATATGTTAACAGCCCTTATAAAAACAATTTACTCTATTCATACTGAAGTAATCTACAAACACTTGAGTAAAAATGCAGTGTACGCGCTGATTTCATCGTTCGTAAACTTACTTTTGTATCACTGCTTAGCTGCTCACTATGAATTTTATGCAAACATCCATATGTTCACTGAAGTCGAAGCACACATCACACAGTGTTTGACTTTGGTACGATTGGCTAATGCAACATTCTTGATGTTGGAAGTGAGTTCGATGGCATAGAATATGTTGCATGGTATTAATGATATTGAGTCATGTACTGAGTACTAGTACTGAGTACTGAGTATGTACTGAATGTAAAAGCAATTGCAGTTCATCGCTGCAGGTCTCTGGTGCACAAGTAAATTTTTCATCACTGGATGAAACGAATACGTTTTAAGCTGTAGTTTAACCCTATACCGCATACAACGCCAAATATGGCTTTTTTCTTTTATTGTGATTTCTCTTTACGGTAACGGTACTTTTGCGAATGTTTGTCTTATCTATCATTCTTTCTATGTTGTTTTCTTCTGAAATTCAAAGTGCAGTTATTTAAAAACAATATTTGCTTCTTGTTTTTGCAATTTTTGTGCGAGCGTCTCAGTTGTCCTAATAGAAGTGAGTTTTACAGAAGTTTGCCATCAATTTTAAATATAAAAGAAAGGTATTTCTTTCGAAGAAAATTTTTTTTTATGTAAAAAGTTCATTAAATTTATAAATAAAACAATAATATTGATGAAAGGTAAGCATTGTAAATACTTTTTTTGCCTAAAATTGACGAAGCCATATATGGCCTTCCATGCAGTTATTCCAAAAATTTTCCAAAAATGAATGTACAATCATTTTATGGTAATTTGAAATATACTAATGAAATCGATGATGGACTTCAAAGTGATGATGAAAATATATCCGATACCGATGAAGAAGAAGTAAAAGTCCCACTTTCTGGTCAGGACAACATTTTTGTACCGGAAACTGATGAGAGCGATTTGGAAGACCATTGTGAGAAACCTACTACTTCAAAGAAAAAACAACCTAAAAAACCAAGAGCCCCAATTTGGAAAGAAAGTCATTTGCCTCCGTATTCGAATGAAAACTTTCCATTTCAGGGAAATACGAATCTCCCAGATATTATCGAGGAACTGGACACACCAGCAGAGTTCTTTATTTTTTTTTCAATGACGATTTGATCGAATTCATAGTTGAACAGTCGAACTTATTTGCACTGCAGATTGATATAAATAAACCTGCTAATATTACTAAAAACGAAATAGAGCAATTTGTTGGTAAGTGAGACTTACATATATATACTATCAAAAGGTGCTATAAAATATTTTGCAGGAATCGTTATATACATGTCGTTGCTGAAATTACCATCATCAAGACATTATTGGAATACGTCGATTGGCCAAGAATTTGTACGTACCACTATGACGTGCAACAGATGGGAAGCCATCAAGCGTTTTTTACATTTTAACAATAATGCAACTATAAGATCACCAGGTGAAACAGGATTTGACAAGCTGTTTAAAATACGACCACTTCTAAGCAAAATCCGTGAACAATTACTGCTTATACCCAAAGAAGAATTTTTGGCAGTTGATGAGCAAATTATACCCACAAAGTGTCGGCATCACCTGAAGCAGTATAATCCAGCTAAGCCTCACAAATGGGGTTTCAAAAATTTTGTTTTGAGTGGAGTTTCAGGATTCAGTTACGACTTTGATATATTTGCTGGTGCCCAAAGTGACACGTATCCGGAGGGAGCACCTAATCTGGGAGTAAGCGGAAATGTTGTTACACGACTTGCAGCAACAGTACCAAAGGGCCAAAATCATAAAATATTTTTTGACAATTGGTTCAACAGCCCTAAACTTCAAGTCCATCTAATGAAAATTGGTTTATTGTCTTTGGGCACAGTAAGAATTAATCGAGTCCCTAACTGCAAGCTCCCATCTGAAAAGGAAATGAAAAAACTGGGTCGCGGTAGTATTGTAGAAAAAGTGACTGAAATTGAAGGAGTCAGTCTTAGCCTTGTCTCTTAAAAAGCATATAAAAAGTGCTTTATTTTACCTTTGAACAGTGCTTTTGTGAAGCGCTTTGCTCTCGCTGCGAGCTGAGCTGTAAAAAAGCTCTTTGCTTTCACTTTTCTTAGTGCTTCAAAAAAGTTTTTGTGATTACTTCCTTATAGGAAATTTTAAAGCACTTTATTAAAAAACATATAAAAAGTTCTTTATTCTACCTTTGCACAGTGCTTTTGTGAAGCGCTTTGCTCTCGCTGCGAGCTGAGCTGTAAAAAAGCTCTTTGCTTTCGCTTTTCTTAGTGCTTCAAAAAAGTTTTTGTGATTACTTTGAATATCTTGTCGAATTCGATATCTACTTCGATACTACTGACACTCCCATCACTAGCATTTTAGCATTCGAAAAGTTTAAAGTACAAGAAAGTGTATTAGAATAGTGAAAAATAAATAATTAACTGAAAAAGTAAATAGTTTAATATAGATAGTAAATAATTTAATTCAATCATATTTGTTTCCGTGGCTGCCGATAATGGACCAGAAATTGGCTTCACAGAATTCGAAAGAAATATGAAGATTGGATTCCGGTTAAGCAAAAACAGAACTTACCGCGATAATTTCTTGACAAAAACAAAAACTTTCTAAGGTTAGCGCACGATAAAATCAGTGCACAAATGAATTGGTTAAGCTTTTGATCTCTTTTTTTATTCTTTATGATACGCAATTTTTAATTAAAAGTAAAACGAAACAGAAATTAAACCAACAAAATAAATGTATGTAAATATAATACAAATGTATTTGCTCTCTTGTTTGGAATTTGCTCAGGTCAGCGACGGGAACACAGGGTAGGTATGAGAACGCGAGCAAAACGCTTCGACTTTCCGAAGCAAAAGCAAAGCGATTTTTTTAATCACCTTCCGAAGCAAGGAGAATTTTTTTTTTTAATCACCTTTCAAAGCGAGAACAAAGCTCTTTTTTAATCAGTTTCCGAAGCGAGAGCAAAACACTTTTTAACGCTTTTTGAAATGAGAACAAAGTCCTTTTTTGAATCACTTCCCGAAGCAAGAGAAAAGTACTTTTTTAACGCTTTTTGGAGCTAGAATAAAGCCCTTTTTGAATCACTTTCCGAAGCGAGAGCAAAGCACTTTTACAAATCGCCATCCGTTGCAAGAGCAAAGGTCTTTTTCCCAATGAAATGGCAATATTAAAAAAGGCGCTATTTAAAACGAGAACAAAGCGCTATTAAGATTTCGTTAAGTGCTTTCAAAGTGGTTTCAAAGCGCTTTGTTTCCTAAAGGGTGGCTGCAACGAGCCGGGTTTCAGCTAGTAATATACTAAAAATAGTTTTCTTTTATAATAATAATTCAGCTCTTGCTTTATACCTGCACAGCAATGTTTGTCATAGCAACAGGCCAAAATGCTTTAGAATAATATAACAAGCTTAACAACAAAAGCCTTAAGCTTGAAAAAAGCTTGGAAACCATTAAAAAAGGCTATCGCAGCAATTGTAGAAAAATCAAAACCGAACCTTCGTGATAATATTACTCAGGCAAGATCTTTATAAGCTTTTTCTTGCAATTGTGGAATAAGAGATTTTATTGTGATTTCTCATTTTAACAAGCTTGTTAAAAGTGGTCTTATGAAAAGCTTAAAACTTTTTGCTTATATTAAGTTTGTTCTCAAGTACAATTACCGTTCGCTTTTTGGATGGACGGTTTTGCACTTACATAAGCACAAAATCTAAAAATTGTATTAATATGTATTTGGGGACCACGGTCATAAATGTTCATTCTAACATATTCTTTAAAAAAACGTTTTTTTGATCTTAAGAAAATTTTTAGGTGCAACATTCCCATTATATTTATGTATATATTATATATTTTTTATATATTATATATATAATATATATTTATTTAAGTGAAGGCCCCAAAGTGGCCTGCAACAAAATATTCATATTCCTGATCATCATTTTAATTTTGATACAGGTTAATATATATTTATTTATTATGTATATATATATATATATATATATATATATATATATTAGGGCGGGTCAATTTGTATGGACGAATTTTTTGGAGGTCTGGCTCAGCGAAATTCGTAAAATACATGTAATTTCAAGACTTTTTCTCCACTACAGCATATACAAATTCTGAAAAAAAGCTGTGCGGACTTTCGTAAATAGATTTTGTTCTCAATTATAAAATATGAATGTATGAATGTATGTGTATGAATCTATTTACGAAAGTCCGCACAGCTTTTTTTCAGAATTTGTATATGCTGTAGTGGAGAAAAAGTCTTGAAATTACATGTATTTTACGAATTTCGCTGAGCCAGAATTTGACCCGCACTAATATATATACATAATAAATAAATATATATTAACCTGTATCAAAATTAAAATGATGATCAGGAATATGAATATTTTGTTGCAGGCCACTTTGGGGCCTTCACTTAAATAAATATATATTATATACATATTTAAGTTTTATAATAAATAATTTTTATTATAATAAATGATATTCTCTTTTTATCATAATCTCCAAAGCGGGATATGTATACGTTTCTGATTCAAAAATGTTATAAAGTCTCAGTTTGCTTTACATACCTTGTGATTCCGAACATGTCACTGTCAAGAATTCGTCATTGTTCGATTTTGACATAGTTGAACCATTAATTCAAGATTATGCACGAAAACTAACTAATTTATTTTTATTTATATTATTCTGTAATGGTAATTTGTTAATCAACTGCATTTTCCTCATTTAACTTTCTTTGGTAATTTAGAACACACGCACACACACACGCATTTTCAATTTACATATAAAAAACAAAATTTGTGTTTCTTTTTGAGTTCTGTTATATGGTCATGAATTTTAAATTTCACTTTGCTTTAATTTTTCATTTACCGCACGACTTTCGAACTTAAATTCACGGTCTTATTGCTCCGATGCAAGATTTGCGATTTGTCACAAAAGAGTGGTATAAATGCGAAAAACGGATATATCAACCCTTAAAAATGCTAAAAACACGGGAACATCATCAACTTCGTAAACATTAAGAGAATCACTACTACTACTTCCATATTTTTTCCCTTATCACAGTCGCAATGACAACCAATCTCACAAAAAACCACCACCCAATGTTCAATTCCTTAAACAGCTTTCAAATAGTAACTTTTCTTTACTTTTGATTCGCTCTTCTGTATTTTGAGTTTTTCCCTGTTTTCTCTTGTCATGTAAGCAAAATCCACACCCACCAATAAACATGAGGCATCAACATCAAAAGCAACGTTAAATATTACATAAAATCATGCCATATTTTGTGGTTAGGTTTCTAAACTCCACCCTTCATTGATGATGGATAAAAAACTAGCAATATTTATTTGCTGTACACCTAAAAGGTGTAAATTTTTTAATATATATGTATACTAAATGAATGAATTTATTAAAAAATATTAAATCATCTAAACCAATACAATAGTTATTAATGCTTATTTAAAAAAGTTAGCCGTGATCATTATCTGAACCTTGATTTTTTATCTCTTGTATAGAATCTTTTGAATGGGCGTTTGTAATCCTATTAAAAAAATCCTTACTGTGCACTACAAGTTGTCTCTTTTTCTTTATTTACCATGAACGAGTCCAAACATTCTAGAAACATACATATATCTATCTACGTTAAATATATATTATACAAACATATATACAGGGCCGGACTTAATATGATGATAGTGAGATCACTGACATCAGGTCTTTACCACTTTGAGGCCTTCACCAGCGTAAGCAGCGTAAAGCCTCATGTACACGGGTGACATATTTGTCATTTTTTACATCATTAAGGGCCATTTTGTTCACAAAGGGTATAAATATGGTTTAATTCGGGGATAACTATCTCTAGGTTAATTTTATACCAAGCGTATAAATCGGGAGATAAAAAAGTGGGTTTGTTCACATTTTATCCCAGCTTTATGCTTAGAGCATAAATTCGCTCTCAGTTTATCTCGATTTCCATTGGAATGTTAGAGTGTTGCTCATTAATTAAAAAATGTGTGGGGATTTTTGGTTTATTTTTGCGAATTTGAGGGTTAGAGTGAACACTAGGTAAAAATGGATCGCTGATTTTGCATCTGATGTCAGAATTTCAAAATTCTAACATTTTTCTACACAGGGCTGCCAACTAAACATTTTTTTAAGAATTTTAAACATGAAGAAACAGTATTGGGGGTTACTTCTTCCGAATCTGGTGTCAGAATTTTAAAATTCAAGTTGGCGGATAAAGTTGCCACCTAATTTCTTGTTTATTTATGCGAAATAAATTTCTCTGGGAGAAACACTAGGTAAAATTGGGTCGCTGATTCCGAATCCGTTGTCAGAATTTCAAAACTCGAAAATTTTTCTACACGTAGGGGTGCCACCTAAAAATGTTTTATTTTAAGAATTTTCAACATGAGGAAAGAGTATTGGGGGCCGCTGAGTTCGAATCTGAAGTCAGAAATTTAAAATTCAAGATGGTGGATAGGGTTGCCACCTTAATTTTTTGTATTTTTATGAATTCGGGGCTGGCAAAAAAAAATGGTACACAAAAAATGGGTCGCTGAATCCGAATCCGTGGCCAGAATTTCAATATGATAAAGTTTTGAAATAATAGGGTTGCCACCTAATAATATGTATTTTTTAGAATTTTAAACATCATTTAACAGTATTAGGGAGCCACTGATTTCGAATCTGAAGTCAGAACTATAAAATGCAAAATGGTGGATAGGGTTGCCACCTTAATTTTTTGTATTTGTATGAATTCGGGGCTGGCAAAAAAAATGGTACATCAAAAATGGGTCGCTGAATACGAATCCACGGTCAGAATTTCAAAATTATAAAGTTTTGAAATAATAGGGTTGCCACCTAATAATATGTATTTTTAAGAATTTTAAACATCATTTAACAGTGTTAGGGAGTCACTGATTTTGAATCTGAAGTCAGAATTTTAAAATTCAAGATGGTGGATAGGGTTGCCACCTTAATTTTTTGTATTTTCATGAATTCGGGGCTGGCAAAAAAATGGTACGCAAAAATGGGTCGCTGAGTCCGAATCCGTGGTCAGAATTTCAAAATGATAAAATTTTATAATAACAGGGCTGCCACCTTATAATATGTATTTTCAAAAGTAAAAGCAACCCTATTATTTCAAAATTTTATAATTTTTATATTCTGACCGCGGATTCGGATTCAGCGACCCATTTTTGATGTACCATTTTTTTTTGCCAGCCCCGAATTCATAAAAATACAAAAAATTAAGGTGGCAACCCTATCCACCATCTTGAATTTTAAAATTCTGACTTCAGATTCGAAATCAGTGACTCCCTAATACTGTTAAATGATGTTAAAAATTCTAAAAAATACATATTATTAGGTGGCAATCCTATATTTTCAAAACTTTATCATTTTGAAATTCTGGCCACGGATTCGAATTCAGCGACCCATTTTTGGTATACCATTTTTTTTTTGGCAGCCCCGAATTCGTAAAAATTTAAAATATTAAGCTGGCAACGCTATCCACCATCATGAATTAAAAAATTTTGAGTTCAGATTCGAAATCAGTAACCTCCCAATATTGTTCCCTCATGTTTAAAATTCTAAAAATAAAACATTTTTAGGTGGCAACCCTATGTGTAGAAAAATTTTCGAATTTTGAAATTCTGACAACGGATTCGGATTCAGCGACCCATTTTTACCCTTTAGTTCGCGCCAGCCCCGAATTCGTAAAAATAAAAATTAAGGTGGCAACCTTATCCAAATTTTAAAATTCTGACATCAGATTCGAAATCAGTAACCCCCAATACTGTTTCCATATGCTTAAAAGTCTGTATTTTCAATATTTTGACACCAAGTAAATAAAAAATATTAAAATGAGAGTGATGAGAGCGAATTAAAAATCTTATCTCACCAATTTTCACGAGTTAAATATTTCTGGGGTTAAGCTATCTCGCCACCATTTTTATCTCCAGTTTGAAGAGTTAAATGCTTAACTCGCTGTGAACAAATGAAAAACTGGAAAAATCATGGAATTAACTCGGGGATAAATTTATCTCTCTGTGAACAAAATGGCCCTAAGTGCCATTATCGTGTAAATGATGTTATTTTGTTTCATTATTTTAGTCATAAAATAATGATTAAAATCAGATGTCATTAGGTTTGTCACTTAAATGACATCGTGTAAACGCCGTGTAAGCCCGTCTATTCTCATACCCACCAACTTAAAGAAAAAATGAAAAAGTTCATTCTTTACTGACAGAGTGCGTTTAACTGTTTCTAGAAATTTAACTGTTTGCTTAAAAATGGACTGGTTAGTATAAATTTAAAGAGTTTAAAGAATATAATAATCATAATCAAAATTTAATCTCATTTCTTTTTTTAAGTGAACCTAGCCAGTATTTTTCAGAAGATGGAACGTTCTTCTCCAGCGTTCTTCTTCCTCCTCGTCCTCTTCAATTAATAAATATGCTATATAAGCAAAAGCTTTTATTTTGTTGTCTTCCATTTGTAAAATAATTTTTAACTTCTTTGCTTTGTCAGTATTTGAGAATTATAAATTTTGTCATTCATGTAAACGCCTACTTTGCTGGTCAAATCATTATGAATTTGAAAGTTGCCAAAATATAATGAAACGTAGTGACAAAGCTCTGGGCAAGTCACTTTTTTGTGCCGTCTACATAGCAGTGTCATTATGATATGTCATCAAGTCATTTTTAAAGTCAGTAAATGTCACTCGTGTAAATGAGGCATAGATATTACAAAAATAATAATACAAATAAAAAATTTAACAAAAAAATGTTGTTCTAAACGAGAAATTGCGATACTGTGAATTAAATAATTTCCCTAATTCTGTTAATAGTCAGATTTTTGTTGGTATAATGCCATCGAATAAAACTATTATGTTAAAATCTTTCACATTTTGATACTTTTCCTTTAGTATAATACGTTTAATTTAATTCAACAATTGATGTTATGTTAAAGGTAAGCAAGTATTATTTATTCAACTTACATATAGTAAAATTATTTATTACTTATGTTGGTTTTGTATGATTAAAATACAAATTTTAAATGTTTGCTAGCTTAAATCATACTTGATTTTAAATACAAATTCTAGTTGTTTGATAGTTTAAAATCGTTTATTGAGCTTAAGGTCAAAGTTATCGTTTCATATCGAAAAAAACTTTGTGTTGTTGTTGTTTCTTTGGAAAGATTCGTTAGTTTCTTATTTTAAATTGTTCTAATTCTCAATAAATTGTTCTAACTTTGACCTTTAGCGCAATAATCGATTTTTAACTATCAAACAACTAGAATTTGTATTTAAAATCAAGTATGATTTAAACTATCAAACATTTGGAATTTGTATTTAAATCACATAAAATCAACATAATAAATAACAAGGTCATTTAGAAAAACTTTTAATTATTTATTACTGTCATTTGAATTATCGTTTCATTCGGAATCGTTTTTTTTTTCTATGTGGATTAAACTTCCAAGTGTCAATAACCAATTTCGCCGTTTACATGTTAGTACAGCGAGAGTGATATTTCTTTATTTACATCATTTGGTACATGCATCTGGTTAAAGTGAGTGATTTAAATCATCTATAAAAAATTTATTTAACACTTTACAACCATGATCCACAGATTAAATTAAAAATCGAATTTATGAATCAAAAACATACATCCTTTTAGATCTTCATCTTTAAGCCCCAACGCATGCTGCGTAAGGGGTATATTAATTTTGTCATTCCGTTTGTAACATACATAAAAACGTGTGACAAGAAAAAAAAGTACATCAATTCTTGGCCAGCATCTCCTCCTGAGTCGATTTAGCCAAGTACGTTTGATCGACTGAAATTTGTCAAAATCAAATTATCACCACACCTTCCTCCCATACAAAATAGCTTTAAAAAAAACTATAAAATCTCTTTAAATTCCACAAAAATTAATAAAATGCTTTCAAATATTGTTTACGCAAATTAAAACTCATCTTATCTATGCACTCTTCTATGTTTGTAATTTGGCTTTAATATTCAAAAATGTACTCTGAGCATGGGCATCCTCAGTGCCCCCCCTCCCTGCCTCTCCCACTATTAAATCAAAAAAGCCGTTAGTTTAAATTAAAAAAATTTAAGAGATAAGCAAAAAACTCTTTGTATTGTTTCGCTTTAACTTTGAGCTTTTAGAACTTTGTTAATAAAAACGTTGTTTTGAGCTGAGGAAGTGTAAAATTTTGCGTCACATGTATTTTGATAAGGTGCATAATGATCAATCAAAAAGTCGATTTAGAATTTTCTATAACTTACGGCTTTGTTAATTTTATATGACGATGTGTTCAATATCTATTTAATATATTTGAAAAGAATACAAAAATACTTTTTGTAGGTTAATTTATAAATAATGCTAAGTAATGCATTTTTTAAACTTGAGAGCTGTGTCGCATCGGCCTTACAACGACGAATACAACATTCATACAAGTTCACGATCTTGTGACATTGTTGCAAATGCGTTTTTGCAAGGGTAGATGATTGTGAGCACACCTTTAATATTATGATGTTGCAAATGCTTTACAACAGTCGTTTTTTGTCTACATTTTCGTCGGACTGCTCTAAAAAATCCAAAATTTAGCGAATTTGGTATTTTCCCTTTTAATTTTCCATTTTAATATTCCCTCCATTTCTTTAGCTCTTTTTTTTTATTATAAATGAAACTTTTTGCTCTAAAACTGTAAACAATGAAAACAACTGATCAATAAAGACTGTTCAAAAGGTATCGGTGGTTGTGTTCAATGCAAAAGGAAGACATTCCTTTACTATAGCGTTATGCAATACGATTAGATTTGTATTAGAGCCCTGCGTAGGTGCACTTAAAACCGGCTTTAAAACATTTGTTCATTTCACACTACACTGCACTGTCTTGCTTGGTGCAAAGAAATCATGTGTGTGATTGCAGCGAAGACGAACAAAACACGATAGAGCAATAAAAAACAGATCATTGATATTGTTGATCTAAGACAGTGATGGGCAAATTTTCGGCTCCTAAAATACTCAAAGTGCAAACGAGTGCTAGACAAAGGGCACAACTACTTGCGGGGAAAGGGAAACGAAAAAATTTCTACATCCATTCGTGCATGATGTTCATCGCACAAGAGTTGCGGAGAAACTAACATTGACAACAAATTTTCTTTCAGCAAAGACTGCAATAGGGTTACCGCCTCCCTCAATTAATGAACAAAAATTTCACCTGCAAATATCAAATGATAATTATATACAATTATTTGTTTGAAAATTACAAATTTTACATTGACTTTACTTTTAAAAAATGTAACTAAATGTTTGTTTTTAAATTACAATTTTTAAGCTAATTTTAATAGATTTTGCAAATGTTGAAACTGTTCTATATATAAAGCATACAATTATGTGTAAGCGGCAACACTTTTTATTTTCGACGTCGCTCAACCAAGCACTGTGGTCAATAACATGTTTTTAAATCGTAAATTTTCAAATTTTGTTGTATGAAAAATTTTGTTTAACTTTTGTTAGAGTTTTTCTATATTTTAAATATTTTTATTTGCAGTATTTTCATAATTTCCTATATATTCTTTAAGGTTGCAGTATTTGAAATTCCATATTTGAAAGGTAATCTTTATTTGGCAGACATATTTTTATAGAAGAATATACATTTTTTAACCAGTGTATGTTTTCGAGAAATGCAGCGTTGATTCTTTATAATAAAGAAAACACTTTACCACGTGTCTGATTAAATTTTCTTTGAAAATAAATTGTTTTTACGATGGCATCAGAAAGTAATTTTAATGAAAACCTTTCAAAAAGAAAATCGGGAAATTTTGATAGTGAGTGGAGTCATAATTGTTTGTGTCAGTTAAGTGGAGGAGAATCGCAATGTTTAATATGCAAAAAACACATAATTTGCATAAAACGACACTATGAACAATTCCATAAAGACTATGACAAGTACGTTGGTGAAAAAAGAAAAGAGCTGTTTAAAAAATTATGCATTTCTGTCCGAACTACATCATGTGGTGTGGGTTTTGACTTCACAATTACAGAAGAGCTTTTGGATTTGATACCTATGAAGGGCAGGACTACAGGAGAGGACATTTTCAATGCTGTTATTGAGTGTGCGTCAAAAAATGAGTTTTTAGCTCCTTTCAAAGCAAATATTCGTAGTGCGCCAATTGACCTTCTAATGGAGTTAATCGAACTTCAATGCTCTTCCAAATTAAAATTAGAATTTTTAGAAATAAGTGATACAATTGCTTTTTTTAAATGTCTTGACAGCAGTAAATATCCCGCTTTGCGTAATTTTGCAGTAAAAATTGTATCTATGTTTGGCAGTACTTATATTTGCGAACAATTTTTTTCAAAAATGAATGTTAATAAGTGCAATATAAGGAATAGAATGTCCGATATTACCTTATGCTTTATAATGCGTATTGCTACGGCAAATTTAATTCAGCCAAATATAGACGCTATCGTTACCATAGAAAGTGAACCAGTGGAAAATTTAACATTGGTTGAATAATATGTTTTAATTCTTCATAAAGTTACTGCTACACCTGATTATGCTCCTAAAATAAAATTTGAAGTATCAATATCTTTATGATTTGTTGAAAATAACCCTTGTCGGGATTTATAAAATGACTGAAGTTTAGAAAATATATTGTAAATCTATCTATGAGATTTATTTTTAATTATTTAACTTAAAGCCTTGATAATTGTAAAATATATTGGAAATTATGCCAAAAATTTAATAATTGATAATACAAGATACATTTTTTATTGAAAATTGATTCAACATTATTCAAATTTGTCACTTAAATGTTTTGATAATTACTTCTTTAATTTCTTTTATTTGTATGTTAATAATACTATGATTGGAAAATATACGGAAATTTCTTAAATTCCAGTATATGTTTTATTTAAATTTTATATTTTGTATTATGAGAATTTGGTGTTTATTCCACTATACTTGTGGGCAGAGCATGTTGTCATGCATGGAAATATGAGAGTAGGTAAGTAGAGAGAGAGAGAGTAGAGAGAAATATGAAATATGAGAGTAAAGAATTTCATTCTGCTCTTGTATTCCTTCCCTTCATGCTGGCTCTTGACTGTCCCCTTCGTCTAGCACTCAAGTGCAAACGGCTAGCTCGTAAGTGCAAAAGGCTCCTGCGAGGCAAATTGCCCATCACTGATCTAAGATATCGTTGTCAGAGAGCTCACTGCAGTCAATGCAACGAAAGCTTGTTGACTGGCAATTGATGATTTATATCAGACAACGAATACGGAGCTGGCGCGAACACTAGGTAAAAGTGGGTCACGCATCATTATTTAACAGTGCTAGGAGGTTGCTGAATTCGAATCTGAAGTCAGAATTTTAAAAATAAAAATGGGTAATAGGGCTGCCACCTATTTTTAAAAGTTTTAAACATCATTTATCAGTGTTAGGGGGTCGCTGATTTAGAATCTGAAGTCAGAATTTTAAAACTCAAGATGGTGGATAGAGTTGCCACCTTCATTTTTTACATTTTCATGAATTCGGGGCTGGCAAAAAAATGATACACCAAAAAAGGGGTAGCTGAATCCGAATCCGTGGTCAGAATTTCAAAATTATAAAATTTTGAAATAATAGGGTTGCCACCTAATAATATGTATTTTTAAGAGTTTCAAAAATCATTTATCAGTGTAAGGGGTTACTGATATCGAATCTAAAGTCAGAATTTTAAAATTCAAGATGGTGGATAGGGTTGCCACCTTCATTTTTTGCATTTTTATGAATTCGGGGCTGGCAAAAAAAATGATACACCAAAAAGGGGTCGCTGAATCTGAATCCGTGGTCAGAATTTCAAAATTATAAAATTTTGTTTCATTTTTTTGCCAGCCCCAAATTCATAAAAATGCAAAAAATTAATGTGACAACCCTATCCACCATCTTGAATTTTAAAATTCTGACTTCAGATTCGATATCAGCGACCCCCTAACACTGATGTTTAAAACTCTTAAAAATACATATTATTAGGTGGCAACCCTATAATTTCAAAATTTTATAATTTTGAAATTCTGACCACGGATTCAGATTCAGCGACCCCTGGTGTATCATTTTTTTTTCCAGCCCCGAATTCATAAAAATGCAAAAAATTAAGGTGGCAACCCTATCCACCATCTTGAATTTTAAAATTCTGACTTCATATTCGATATCAGCGACCCCCTAACACTGATAAATGATGTTTAAAACTCTTAAAAATACATATTATTAGGTGACAACCCTATTATTTCGAAATTTCATAATTTTGAAATTCTGACCACGGATTCGGATTCAGCGACCCATTTTTACCTAGTCAATCTTGAAAATCTTGAAGTTGGTGTACAAAAATGTCTAGTTAGGCGCTGACTACCGCTGATTAAAATTATCAAAATGATCAAAACGATCCAAATGATCTATTGCCATATATTGCTTTTTATTTTTTTATTTTATTTATTTTATTACTCATCCTACTCTTAACGATTAAATTTCATTGCTTGTGGTGTTGACGAACAAAAACACGCCATGCTTGGATTGCCGAGAGAGAAAGTGTGTATTGCTTGTCGTTGTAGGCTTTCGTTTGCTGTTGAGCAAATCAAACTCTCAAGTGTTATTAGATGACATTCAACTGTGAGCAATGCAATAAATCACAGTGTGTGTACGTTCAAATAGATGCACCGACGCAGGGCTTTAATTTGTATACGCAAGAGCCATTTGTTATAGCATATGCATGAATGTTGCAAATGCATATCAATTGCTTTTTGTTTTTGTAAGAGCTGTTTATTTTGCATTTGCAGCGATGCAACAAGATTGTGAACTTGTATGAATGTTGTATTCGTCGCTGTAAGGCCGATACGACACAGCTCTCAAGTTTTTTTTACAAACGCGGCTGAAAAATACTGAATTTTGCATATATTTAAATACAATTATTTATTTAATATTTTTAATCATTTAAATACATGCAAAATTTAGAATTTTTCAGCTGCGTTTGCGAAAAAAATGTGAAAGCGGTGTCGCAATCGTGACAAAGACACATTATATGAACATGGCCTAATAAATTACGATACCATATCATTTCACAGACATATCACAGACACTTTTCTATGCGTATTCTTATGATAAAAAATTTTTCTACGAATTTTATTCGTAATTTCCAGACACGAATAGAATTCGTAGAACAGACGTAGTTTGGACGATCAACTCTACCAAGGTTGCCATCTGTTCTAACTGCTTCTAATTTATATCAATATTCACTGGTGTTCGACAATCTGTCGAAATGCACTATAGAATTGAAACGAGTTTTTACTTCACTAGAAGCTAGTGTTTCTATAAATAGCTTACTGCTTTAAATGTCATATGATTACGTAGCTGATTTGAACGTAAAATTCTTACGAATTAGCTCAAACATGTGTGAAATCACATACATTAACAGTGAGTTGATCACAGCTTAACTATCAAAGACCACTGAAGAGGAAATATAGCGATTTCCGAAACAGACTGTCTAGTCAGCTAAAGATTGACTCTATACAGTTATTGTTGCCTTCTTTAAAACTGACTTGATCGCTCGCAATTAAATTCATGTAATAATTTCAATAATTTTTTACTAACTTAGTTGGCGCTACAACCGTATGAAGGTCTTGGCCTAGATTGGTCCGTAGATCTTACGAAGAGTCTTTCTCTCGAATGCTTCTATAGTCTTTTCATCTGAACTGCTCAGCGTCCAGGTTTGTGATGCATAAAGTAGGACGGGCATGATGAGCGATTTATAGAGCGTGATTTTCGTTCGTCGACAGAGGGCTCTGCTTCTTTATTGCCTACTAAGCCCAAAGTGTTACCCGTTGGCAAGAGTTATTCTTCGTTTGATCTCAATACTGATGTCGTTGGTTGAGTTTATGCTGGATCCCAGATAGACGAAGTCCTTCACAACCTCGAAGGAGGTATTGTCAACTGTAACGTGGGTTTCAAGACGCTGGGACTGTTTGTTTTTGACACCAAGTATTTCGACTTATCTGCATTCACTGCCAGACCCATTCGACTTGACTCTCTTTCTAATCTGGACAATGCTGCACTGACTTCGCGCGTATTATGGCCAATGATATCGATATCATCAGCATAGAAAAGCAGCATATTACTCTTGAAGAATATTGTGCCACTACGTCTCAGATCAACAGCTCGGATGATCTGAGACGTAGTGGCACAATATTCTTGTCAGAAACCTCGTTTGGTAACAAATGGTGGGGAGAGGTCCTTCCCAAATTTAACTGCGCTGCTGGTGTTGCTCAGTGTCATCCTGCAAAGTCGTATTAGTTTTGCAGGAATACCAAACTCAGGCATGGTGGAGTACAGGTGCTTCCTTATAGGGCTGTCGAAGACGACTTTGTAGTCGACAAAAAGATGGTGGGTGTCAACTTGTGTTTCTTGAGTCTTCTCTAAGAATTGTCGTAGCGTGAAAATCTTGTCAATGGTGGACTTTTTAGGTCTGAAGCCACACTGATCAGGTCCAATCAGTTCGTTTACAATGGGCTTTAATCTTTCGCATGAAACGCTCGACAGAACCTTATATGCTTAATATGGCAATATATATAGAAATATTATATATTTCTTAATAAGAAGGTTTATCCCACGGTAATTGGCATAGATAGTGGGATTGCCTTTCTTGTGGATTAGGCAGAGCGCACTGAGATTCCAATCGTTCGGAATGCACCATATTCTGCATAGAAGCTCGTGAATGCATTTAAACAACTCAGCAGGTAAGTCATCAGCTTCCGTGGCTTTGTTATTTTTAAGCCGAGCTATAGCTATCAGAACTTCATCATAGTCGGGAAGCGGAATTTCTTTATAATTTTTTAATTTTTCTTAAATTTAGTAAAATGACAAACAATCCGGCAGCATTTAAATTTAAGAAAATTGGAGCGATATAGGCAAGAGCAAAGCTTCTTATTTAAAAGCGAACAAAAAAATGCGGAAATTTAATAAAGTAGTCCGAATGGATCAAGGACTAATTTAAAAAAAAAAATCTGAAAGCATATTCGGATTAAGCAAACGATTTTACATAATAATTTTTTATAGTCAAAAGTTTTTTATGACTTAAATTTAAAAAGGAATCTCGATTTGAAACATCCATTTTATACTTCTTCAAATTCACGTTACTTAGTGGCGGCCATCCAATTTGAGAGCTTTCTGGACTTTTTTTCGCGTCACGTGCTCATATTACATCCAGGATTCAAAATCAAGCCTTGCAGGAAAGTTCTGGAATATGTTAAGAAAATATATGAAACCCACAACCCATCTAATATACATCGGTTAATAGGTAAGTTTCCGTAATCGATTGTAGTAACTTGCAAGCTGCTAGAACTGATTCATGTTGGAAAAAGAAATAAATAGATTGGTGTCAATGCGGTGTGAGATTCAGTGAAAAATATATCCCTTAGCATGCATGGAACATTTCAAGAATAGCGGCAACTCATATTTTTAATATTTGCGAATGATATGGATTTTGACCTCCTAAATCCAAATCTGAAAAATTTCAGTCCACTTGAAATTGGTTAGGAGTTAAAGGCTTCCAAAGTTAAAAAATGGCATGAAAATTTAGTTTTTTCAGTTTTCCAACAAAAAATCTATTGTTTAATATTATTATTGTTTAATTCATGTTCTTATTTTAAAAGTTGTTAACTTGGGGGCTCAATAGTAATAAATGCGATTTCATTTAGGGATATAGGCGTCACATTATTTAAATTATTAAACTATTAAGAATATTTGCTTTAGCAAAAAATTATTGAAATGTATTACATGACAAAAAAAAATTAAATTTTACAATATTTCGGATATGATTAGGGAAAGATTTTTACTCCATCTTCAAAATATAGTGGTTTTTTTTATGTGTGTTTCAATCGGCTCAAATGTCTCCCCCCTTGAACTAATCCTGCGGACGCCCACGACTCTGAATTTGAAATTTTAAAAATGGGATAAAACCTCGCCACATAAAAGTAACAACATCAAAATAATACAACATTTAAAGCAACGATTACACTAAAACACGGCTGTTGGGAAATTTTAATTCCTTATTAATTTGTAATGTTTTATGTACAAAAACTATTCAAAAAAGTTTCGAAGAAAACTAAACAAAAATTAACACTCTAAACACCGATCTTCTAAAAATGAAAACACAATACTCGTATAATTTTTTGTAAATTATGACCTAATAAACTCAAAAAAATCATCAGTAAACCATTTTCTTGTTTAGTTCAAAAGACAGGTAAAAAAAGGTGAGAACTGCCTCAGGGCACTTTTGGAAGTCTATGTCTAAAAAAACCGTAAGTTCAAAATTTTTAGTTCTGAAAAGTTTTTATTGAAATGTTAATTAAAATAAGCATAATATGCTAAAAATATGTTTTATTATTTATTGTGATTTTCATAAAGCAGTTTTTGGCGCTTGAGCAGCACAAATGAAGTCCACATTTTGTCGTAACGCACGTAATCAACAGGATGTTTTGCTCATTCACCAACTTTTTACTTGATCGTTGGTAGATATTCTTGGCGAGTCACTGACCGAGGTGTATTTGAAAAACTGTTTGGACGACCAGAGGTTCGTTTTTTTTTAATATTTACCAGACCAGCAGCAGTTTCTTCCCGAAATTGAGATAATTGCAAAAACGAATGTTTTCCATCTGATATATAGTGTGAAGGACAAAATCAATTTAATTTTGACCACACATGTGGGCCGCTACCTCTTTCATTTATATTTTGATTAACATTGAATGAATTTATTAATTTTTGTATTAATTACCATTTGAAGTATTTCACCATAGTAATTAAATTAATTAATAAATTAAATTAAGTTTGTATTGAATAAGGTTTAAGATAAGATTTCTTTTGTAAATGTTATCTTTAACTTATGTATAAGTTAAAAGATTTATGTTGCTCTCATGCAGTCATAAACACGCGATCAGCTGGAGCTGACATGCAGCTGCATAGCACACAAAAGCTGTTGATGACAACCAATAGGAGAATAGAGAAAAGAGCTTACAAGTTCAAAGCTCTGTCGTTAGCAGGGTTCGGACTTGGAAATTCGCAAATCGCAGTAAATTTTGAAAAAAAAACGCAGTAAAACGAACTTTTTCGCAGTATTTTTTTTTTGTTTTTTTTTACAACCATGTACGTACATTTACTACTAATGTATGAACATTTTATACTAATAACATAATATACACTTAACTATATACTTTATATTTACATGTTGCAGAAACATATTTCTTACTGATTCAAAATATATTTGCCGTAGACAAATTCAATCACGGTCTTTAAAAATTGGCAAAAACTTATGTAGAACTTTAAAATAATTGTTTTTATTGCAATGACAGCTTCATCTGACAAATTACTTTCTTCTGTTTTAAAGCTTAGACCACAGTATATAGATGTAATGTACAGATGGGCCCTTGAAACTGCATTTTCATAATCAACATCAATGCTTAAGGGAGAGTTGTCTAAAGTGGGACCGGTTTTTTTTATCATAATTTTTCACAATGAAATTATTTTCGAGAGCCAAATATATCAATGGATTGGCTTATAAAATGACTATCTTTTTGCTAAATACAGTTTTTAGTTTTGTTGGAAAGTTTCATTATATTTTTCCAAAAATCTAAAAGGCTTAAGATCGGCTCCAGAAATTGTTGTCTTCTAACGTGGGACTCTATCATACATTCAATAAAATCATAGAAAGCGTAAAGTAATTGAAATGAAAACTCCAAATAATGAATATTTTTTCATTCAAAGAAATTTTTTTTTTCTGCATTTTAACAGAAATCACTTTGAAATCGTGCTAAACCAAAAAAATAATGACAAAATTCACTGCCAAAAATGTTGCCAAAAATTTTTTTTCTGAGATTTTGTTTCTCCAAGTCCATATGAAAAGTTATGGCGCTTCAAAGCTACACTGTCATTGTCAAAACATTGGTGATGCCTGTGGAAAATATCGGAGAGAAGTTCAAGTCCCACTTTAGACAACTCTCCCTTAAATATTTCTAAAATATCACAAAAATAACCATAAAAATGTTTGTGGCTAATAAATTGCAGTAGATTTAGAAAAACCGCAGTGACGCAGTAAAACCATAAATTTTGCTAAAGAGCGCAGTAGATCTACTGCAATTGCAGTAAAGTCCGAACACTGGTCGTTAGCATATAAATAGCGGCACTAAGTTAGAATTAGTCAGTTCTGGTTGAGCAGCCGTCGTGGTAAGTCATACTGTAGACAATATAGACAGTAGTTAATAACCTAAGGAAATATGTGTTGCACTGGTCATATATTGCAGTAGAGTGAGCGAGACTATGGTCATATATTATAATAGAGTGAGCGAGACTATTTTCAGAAAGTAAGAGTTGTTTTCGTCAAGCGAGAGGGGGAAGACCTAAGGAAATATGTGTTCCACTGGTCACAGAGAGGGAACCGAGTAGAATAATCTCGTAAGAACGAAGAGAGGATTCTCTCTTACTAGAGATGGAACAAACAGTTGCGGAGTCTGGAAGTTATTTTGAACGGATGGAGACATAAGTACGGTAGCAAATAGAGTAAGGAACAATCGTTGTGAAGCGTAAGAAATGGAATGTAATAAATATATTAAATTCAAAACAAATATTTGTCGATTCTTTATTTCCGTAAACCATTCGCGCGGTCCGTGAACAAATAAATGTTTGCAACGAACCCTGGAACCAATTAGAAATACCTCGGCTATTGAAAACGGTTCGTTACAATAGCTGCAATCGTTAAATTTTTCATTCTCAATGTGTCGGTACAAAATGTCGGCATTCGTTATTGCCATATCAATGAAATGATAAAATAGTCTTGTTATAGCTCGAACATGGTAACTCCCCTTAAGGCCATCCATCAAATCTACTCCACCATAAGGCTATTATAATCCCGAATAATTTGTGGGCAATCTGTTTCAATGTACTGTTTTCCTTTTCGGTCATAGCGTGCTGCTTTGCTGCTTGTATTTCGGGATTTGTTCTTAAAAAAGTCTCAATGCCAACGTTAGTTGACAACAATCGCACACACTTATTGCCTTTCCACAAGACGTTGCTGACTTCAATACCAAAAGTAGAGCCCAAAAACTCAGTCGAAAAACCTCTTTCTTTGTCTGCGATGATTTTATATGAAGGAAGCTTGCAATTGAGAATTCTGTTAACTCTTACCGTGCCTCAAGAGTATATACCTCTTGCATGCAAATAAATCAATAATGGCAGCGATGTATGAAAACGCACAACCACATTCGAAGTTGCACCAAGATTGGGTGTGCCAGTAGCGGAATTCCCAAAATCTTAACGTGCTTCAATTGCTAACGTTAACTAACAACGTTAATAGCTTGCAGTAACGTTTGCCGTATTCTCATTTCGAGGCTTAGCTACAACAATAGCTAAGAGTTGTGTTTGAAAAGTTAGCGTAAATATTGTTAATAATTTTTTAAAATATAACAGCACTGGCGTTTGACAGCAAAATTTCGAAAAATACGTTCGTACCCTATTATTTCAAAACTTTATCATTTTGAAATTCTGGCCACGGATTCGGATTCAGCGGCCCATTTTTGGTGTACCATTTTTTTTTTTGGCAGCCCTGTATTCGTAAAAATTTAAAAAATTAAGGTGGCAACTCTTATCCACCATCTTGAATTTAAAAATTTTGAGTTCAGATTCGAAATCAGTAACCCCCCCATTACTGTTCCCTTATAAACATGCAATAACAATAGAGTTCAGCTACTACAGCTTTTTCGCACTTTCTCCGCATTGGATCATCTTAAGAACCAGCAAAAATAACATCAAAACATCTCAATAAGGCCATTCACAGTTCGAATACGCTGGTCTGCCATTTGTTCGATCCGCTATTTGTACGCCAATTTACGAAAGCGCATTTTGCTTTGCTGTTGTTTTGCATACAAATGCAAATACGCAGGCACTCGTAAATAAAAGCAGCCCTTGGAGGTGTTTTTTGTACCTCGTATTTTTATGCTCTGTCTACAGCCGCATAATCACATACATCATAGAGTTGCACAGTCTTTTTATACGACAGTCACATGGCGAGGTGCTCACAATTCGAACAATAACAAATGCTATAAATACGATTTGTTAAAAGTACGCTCAAACCGTGAATAGCCCCAATGATATCGATAAGAGCGGTCCAAAACAATCCAAAGTGAGAAAAATTTACCCACCATAATATGGGTTGGGCTATGTTTAAAATTCTTAAAATAAAACATTTTTAGGTGGCCGCCCTGTGTAGAAAAATGTTCGAATTTTGAAATTCTGACAACGGATTCGGATTCAGCGACCCGTTTTAACCCTTTAGTTCGCGCCAGCCCCGAATTCGTAAAAATAAAAAATCAAGGTGGCAACCTTATGCAACATCTTCAATTTTAAAATTCTGACACCCGATTCGAAATCAGTAACCCCCAATACTGTTTCCCTATGTTTAAAAATCTGTATTTTCAATATTTTGACACCAAGTAAATTAAAAATATTTAAATGAGAGTGATGAGAGCGAATTAAAAAATCTTAACTCACCAATTTTTACGAGTTAAATATTTCTGGGGTTAAGCTATCTCGCCACCATTTTTATCTCCAGCCTGAAGAGTTACACTGTGAACAAATGAAAAACTGGAAAGATCATGGAATTAACTCGGGGATAAATTTATCTCTCTGTGAACAAAATGGCTCTATGAGGCTGTGAGCTGTCTCGGGGGTCAAGCGGTAAAGCTTTATAAATTTGGATTGCTCCAAATCAAAGGGGTTGTCCATTTGGCGAAGATCAGCACAGTCCCTTGCGCTGTCGCGCATTTCAATTTCGCTTTCCAACTTTTATTGTATTAAAAAACCACTCAAATTTACGAATAAAGTAAAAAATATGGCACTAAATTTCTTAACGTTGTTATTTATATAGTTAACAACGGCTAAAAATTGTCGTTAAGCGAGCAACAGATACAAGCGCTTCGGAAGCGAATTTCATCTGGGGGGGGGCAGTACAAATGGGGGGGCAATACAAATGGTGGTGCAAAAAAAGTTCACCAAAATTTCTTCAACGAAACATGAATGTGAATAAACAAATTTTTTATTTTAGTTTAAAATAAAAAAAAATATATAAAAAATATTAAAATTTCATTATTTTTAAAAGTTCTTCCAATTTCAATATTAGAGATCATTCTTTAAAGGATCTTTCATATGGTAATATGAAAATATAAGAAATAATGGTTGCTTTTATAAAGCAAGACTAGGTATATCTTTGCATGGCTTAAATGCAATAAGGTACAAAAAGTTATATCAATTTAAATTATTCCAAAATGTTTCTTTCTGTCCTTGCGAGAAACAAACTCTTTCACCACCTCCATCGAATTCAATTCTTCGGTTTTATCTTTGTGAATGTGTATAAGTGCCGCATGAGTGAGTCGTTTCTGTGTCATAGTTGCTCGAAAATACGTCTTAAGTCGTCTTAGTGCGCTAAAAAAACGCTCAGATGAAGCTACTGATGCAGGCACAGTCAAAAGCAAAGCAATGAGTTTTTCAACTTAATTCAATAGTTTTTTTTACAGTATCCGAATTTTTTGCAAATTGGGATACAATGCCACTACAATTTGAAGGTGTTTGGCCAGGCAATTGCTTCAGCATTTTAAGTTACGCGTGGAGGTCGCTCCCATCAAAGTCATCTGCATAAAGATCTAGTTTTGTTTTTAGATTTTGTTCAGAAGGCACTTTTCCGTTGAAGGCTTCGATTACAATATTACAGTATTAAGCTACATACTTAAGGGTGCTTTTAAACTGAAGTGGTGGGTTTGCAGTAGAAACTCTACATTTTGTTCTATCTTTTTGCAAACACAGAGAAAGAAAATGGTTATCCGCAAGCATGCTTATGAAGAAGAAAGAAAGAAGAGGAAAATATATAATACAAAAATATTATCGTTGTAAAAAAAACTGATATTTTGAATAACTTTTGAAGTTTTCTTTTTAAATTGTTTGTCTCTAAAAAAGTGGGGGCAACTGCCCCTTTCCCCCCACTTCCGACGCCAATGAACAGATATTGTTAAATAACTGTCAAAGTTATCGTCAAAAATAGCTTAGGCTTAGTTCGGGAATACGAGTTAACGATAATTGTAGCTTAGACCAGTTAACGTTAACGTAAATAACGTTAACATGTTTGGGAATCCCGCTACAGGTAAAATAATGTCGCCTGCGCCACTATAAATTTCAAAGCCATAAACAAATCCGAAATAATCACATAAAACAAATAACTTGTTTCCCCATTTATGTGTCTTATTCGGCATGTACTGTCGTAGATGATGTTGCACTTTTGTGCTGCACATTTGCTCATCTATGCAGAGCCGAGATTGTTTTGATACAAAACCGTTTGTTCAATTCGTTGGACAAATTTCGAATACAAAGTAAATCGTAAATCGTAACCGGGCTGCCCTTTCTTGATTCGCTTGCTTTTATCTTCGAACGATAAATATTTTTTGATTGCCTCAAATCGTCTGCGACTCATGGTATTTTTAATAGGTGGGAATGCATTCTTACCCCTGTAATTTGGCAAATTTGGATATCGGTACACCGACATGTAAATCAATATTCCAATTTAAATTTACAGTGCATCATTTGTCAAACTGATATTGATATTTTCAGCGATAGCTGCTCTATTTGTTAGTGATGGGCACTATCGAATGATTTCAACTATCGATGGTTTACTATCGGATGATTTCAACTATCGAACAAATCGTTCGTTCATTTACTTCCAAAAAATAATAAATAGTACACGAAACTATCGAATGATTTAAACTATCGAATAATTCACTCATTCATTCGAATTAAAAATATAGTAACTAGTAACAAAAACTATAGCACGATTTTTACTATCAAACAAATTATTCACTCATTCCACTTATAAAAATAGTAGCTAGTGCAATGATCAAATGATTTTTGCTATCAATTCAAGTATTCATTCATTCGACTTAAAAAAACCTTTAAATATCAAAAACCTAAAAGTGTTGTTAAACGTACTTTTCCGGTTAAATTTGCATTACTCATGATTCATGAAGGTAAGCAAACGAAGTGCAAATGAAAATTCTACCGAATAAAAGATAATTATCGAATGAATGAATAATTTTGAACTATCGAATAATTCGAATATTTTAATTCAATAGTTCCCATCACTGCTATTTGTTTCTGTGAAATGGAAATAATAATAATAACAAAAAATTTTTATTGGCGTTTCAAGATCTTTGATAAGTAATGGCAGCGATGCATTTCCTCGGAATGATACTTAATTTACGTGTAATATTTTTTTTTTTTTTTTTTTTATGATTCAATTCCTGCAGAAAAACAAATTACTTATTGAAACTAAATCCTTACTCTTAGTTCCTACCTGCACCATTGAAGCCACCAGCAGAAGGCACATTTGTTGGACCAGTAATTTCCGGCACTTGTTACGGAGAGCGGGGTCTTTTCACTGGTTTTTTTTCTGATGTTGATGCAACTGGCTAATCGTGTGCAGATTCCAGGATTTCATATTCCGTTATTGGGTTCAATATTGTTGATTCCAATGGTGCGTCTATTGAACTTATATTCAACGACATTGCCATTGCCTGGGCAACAAACAAATCATTGTTTTCCACGTCGTCAATACATTCTGAAATGAACTTATATTCTTCTGGGCTGATTTCATCCGGCTCGAAATTGGGATCATTATCTTCATCATCACTACTAAAATTAATTTCTTCATCTGAGTTCACAAAATCCATCAGTTAAAGCACTTGGTCATTATCCAAAGAAAATAATTCAATCCGTTTTCCAGAGCGAAATGCCATATCATTTACCTTTCAATAAAGAAATGTTCAAGAAATAAAAATATTAGTATAAGATAAAATTACACTGTAACCCCCAACAATGCCTTGAGGCACGATTTATTTTTATTCACAAATGATATCAATGAAAGAATAATACCATACCTGTACAAAAAAATATTTCACTTTGATATTGTGTTTAGAATTGTGTTTAATTCGATTTAAGAAAATTTATTTTATGTACAATAAAATACGTGTTGACAACCGAACTTCTGACCCAAAAGTGATCAAAGCGAAGAAACAAAGGGCAAAATGCATTAATTTTTCTAGAGAATTACAATAAAACATATTACCTTTATGACCGTTAGCAATTTAAATTAAAAATATTGTATTTGTTTAGTAATGTGAAGTTATGTTAAGAGTGCCCGGAGGCTCGCTTGGGGGGTTAGAGGGTTAATTTTTACGAAAATGTTTAACTGTAAATATATTTAGTATGTGTAATTAAATAATGTTTTTTCACTACAATTTTGAAATAATCAATTTGTAAACGAGATTGTTAAATGGTAAAATATTTGATAACGTATTTGACTAAAAATTTTATCACTGTTAACTTCTATATATTTTTATAGCCAACGCATACTGCGTAAGGAGCACCCACAATATATGTATATAAAAAATGCAAAAGTGTTGTTTTTTTAGATCCACCAGCATTTTCTAATAGAATGGGTTAAAAAAATAAGATCTGCATTAAAAGAATGGTATCGTTAGTAAAAAATAGCCACCCGGTTTTCATTTAAAGCAGTGGTCCCCAAACACATACTACTACAATTTTTGGATTTTGTGCTTATGTTAGTAGCTCTCTCCCTTTTTGCACTGACATAGATTGTTGTGCAGGTATTAAGCAAGAATTGTATTATTATTATCATTGTATTGTATTGTATCAATTTGTGGATTTTTACATTCCAATGAGTCCTGAATACATTTTTCAAGGTACTCTTTCTCTAGTTTAAGAACTAACGCATTATGTTATTCATTTTCCACAAACGAATATTGAGGATATATATTTCTATAGTGCCTTTAAAAAACAAGTATTCCAATGTGCCACTGTGCGTTGGCAAACCAAGCATTATAGGCCAAAACACATAGAAAGCATGCATGCCTCAAGCATGCATCATCTCTGTGAAGCATGCTTCATTAAAACACATAGCAAGCATACATATGTAAAAAATGGCATAAATTTTGAAACCAAACCAAAATGTGTAACAAAAAGTCGAGGAAATGCATTGAATTAAATTTAAAATAATTAAAATTATCAATAAATGCAATTGATGTGTTAATATCAGGGTTCAGAAATGTTCACTCATGTAACAGAAATCTCTTACATAAATGAAAACAAACACTATTTGAAGCACACAACACACAATTTTATTTTCATTACTTTTTTGTGTGTAACGGAGTTGGCATGCTGTTGATCATTCAATATGAATTCTTCGTTTTAATATTTGCTTGTGGGTCATAAACTCAAACAAAGATCGATCTCAACAATTTTCTGTGATTCAGTTTTACACTTATGTTTGCTTCAAAATTTTCATGTTGGAGAATTCAGGTCCTTGTGAAAACCAAAACAAAGACAATTTTTCCAACATGAACAAGTGGTGTTTGCAAAATTGTCTTTGTTTGTGTCGGTCATTAAGAAAAAAATGCATGCAATGACTTCTTTTTTTTGGTATGCATAAATGGATCACTACCCAAGCAACAATTTTAGCCATGTATTAATTTTTGCAGAGCTTACAGTGCTATCTTATATAGCAGCAAGCTTCAACTATAGCTTTAGTCGCTCTACTAAAGCTCTTGCAAAGAATGTATAAGGCTACTTTCTTGAGTTTAAAAACACTATTGTTGAAACATATGGAGAGTAAAAGTAGCTGTCAACTTTTAAAAGAGTTCCTGCCAAACCTAAATAAGAGCTCTTGCAAAGTTTTTTTCTTATTCGTTTAAGTATGTATGTGTTAAAAATAAACTCAATAAATATATAAAATTTGACAAGTGCTTGTGATGATTAGAATGACAAATTAAATAAATAATAATGTTATTATTATATCAGACTCATGTTCGTGTATTCGTTATATGCTGCGAATTTCGATGCGCTTTTGAATTTATCGGAAACGTAAATGCAGTACTTCAAAAAACTACAACAGGCTTAACAAATAATTAAAATTAAGAAGTGTTAATTATTTAAAAATAGTTAGAAAATTTTTAACACTTTTTAAAATCAACTAGAAATGATTTAAATACTTTATTCTTAAAAATATGCATCATAGAAATTATCAATTTCGTTTAAAATATTATTGTAAACACTAATATTTAGCTTTCTTCAACTCTGAAGATTTTCTACTTTTAATAAGATCGCCATTTTTTTCAAAGAAGCTCTTTATCAGATTTTTTAATCACTTGTTATTCCCAAAAAATTTATTGCATTAATTTACAGTAATTACAGTTATGTTTATTACTTTAAAAGATCCTTTACAGATCAAGTAGTAAATTTTAGAGTTCTGCTCTCTTGCAGATTTTATAAAATCCTTTACAGAGCTATGTAAAGTATTAGAGCTCAAAATGGTAAAAAAATCATATTTGGAGCAATATTAAATGCAACTAGCAGCAAACAAAGCTGCGGTAAAGCTTTAACCACATATTATTCACCTATAGAACATTTTTTGGACTCACTCGCACCTATTTGATCCAACAATGTTACTTGGGTACCGTCGTGTGACGTAAAAAACGAATGCTGTTCTGGTTGCTGTGCAGCGTATTGAAGTGTTCTTTGGCTGAATGTAACAAATTTCGACACCAATTAGAAAAATATTTGCTACATTTGGCCGAAGAACAAAATGTATACGCTGCACAGCAACCAGAACAGCATTCGTTTTTTACGTCACACGACGGTAGTGATCGATTTAAGGCCCATTTCCAATGACGCGTGAGATGCGTTGCGTTCAACGCTGCGGAAGCTGCAGAAAAAAATCAATTTCCAATGGAGCGTGTGCGTGAACATATGATTGCCGATCCTTCTGCTTAGCGAAGCATAATTTTAATGTGTAAAAGTTTTACAAGTTTATTCAAAATAAAACACACTGATGCTATGTGTTTTGTCTGACTGCATACTATTAGTCCCGTAAAAGGTTTTGCTGCAGTATGGACAGATAGGGCGAGTACACAAAAAGCATTTTTACAAAGCATCAGTGTGTTTTATTTTGAATTGGTGCTAAGTTTAAATACAAAAACTGCGCAGCTTTGTTAATGTTCCTAAAAATAGTATAATTGCGCAGTTTTGGCTAATAATCTTCGTAACAATTCAAAATAGAACACACTGATGCTTTGTAAAAATACATTTTGGAACTACCCCATATAGTTAGGCACTCCGGCATGTCGCTGCAGATATATCGTGAGTGTGGAGCGCGTCTTAAATGCCTGTGACCATTTGTACCACCGACGTACTAAAATGCAGTTTTGGACTCCTCGCCCATATAGTCAGGCACTCCGCCATGCCGCTGCAGATGTGTCGTGAGTGTGGAGCACGTCTTAAATGCCTGTAATAAATTTTTTAGTTTTTCTCAAATTCTACTAACCTTTTTCAATTTTTCTTATGTAAAACTGAACAGCTGTTTCGCTGTCAAAGCTTCACGCGCATGAAATATTAAATTTTTCGAATATTTTACGCTGCGTGCAAACGCATGCTGTTCATTGGAACCAGTTAGGTATGTCTTCATGTATTGAATATTTGCGTCAATTTACGAAACGCATCTCACACGTTATTGGAAATGGGCCTTTATGCATAGCAAAAAAACCAGTCACTTAATGTATTTTTTCTTAATGACCGACACAAAGACAATTTTGCAAAGGTGCATGTCATACGCAGCGGACACGGACAAATTTGTTGTTGTTTTTGCGGGTAAAAGAAAAAACTGGAAATTGAGAGAGCTTCTCAGTCACCAAAAAATTTTCGGGCAACCGACAAAAATGTTCACGGCCCAAAGCTGAAAACAATTTGGACAACGGTTGCATTTTCTTGATGTTTTACGTTTAGTAGTAATAAAACTGCACTGCAGTAGGAAATGTACTATTTGAATTCATCAGTAATGCGATGTTTGTTGTTTAGTATTGAATTGTACGCTGCTAGTGCTATACATGGCTTGGATGGTATTTATTTGTAAAAATAAAAAGAATACTTGATGAACATGCAAAATGCAGCCCGGCTAGCTGCAGCAAATGGATTCAACTGAACATCTGAATATTATTAGTGATTGTTGTGAATGTAATATTAATGATTTAATATATTGTTTTTTTAGTGATTGTGTATTTTTTATAATTAAAAATATGAACGTAAAATGTGTATATGATGTTATTTATAAAAATGTATACATTTTTAAACTATATTTTCCATTTATAAACTATTCCATTGCATATATGAAAGTAACACGTCATTGCATATAGTATTTTTAGTGCTTGTATCTACAGCTGCAGTTGTCTCTTTCACCCTTGTATTTTAGGACAATCGTCAAGAGAAAAGGTGAGCAGTAGATTTACTGATAGTATAACTGATCAAGCTAGTCATACATTACAGCCGCGTAGTTAACAAATAAACTGTTCATATATACATATATCTTGTAATATCGTTTAAATCGTTAAAATTTGCAATATTCTAAGAGATAAGGTTATGGCTATTAATTGGAGTAGAAATATTACTGAAATGTTCATAAATGAATTTCAAAGCCAACTGGCTTTATGAGATATTCCTAAAAAAATTTGAAATGCTTTATCATCAGTGAATCTAAGCTCCTTTGATAAATTTATCATCCCTTTGTTATGTCTGCCAATTCTCCATGGCTTAATCCAACAGGATCTTTTTTTACTTTTTTTAACTCCATCCAGAGTTTCATCAACTCAAAAATTGTTTTTATTGTGACCATATCGTTGTCATCTATATATGTGGATACACTTTCTGCATACATATTGGCCAATGTATTTAATTTTAAGCCCCGGAGATCATAATTTAACCCATCAATTTTAAATGCAAATAAAACCACTTATAAACAACCTATAGAGGGTAGCCGTTTTATTGAATAGATTGCATAAAGGAGCATTACCTGCACGAAATGGTAGCAAAAACGTAATAAATTTAGCTTCCGCCATTATCGAACAGAAAACAACGTGTAGCATGCCTTGGACAAAACAATGAGAGAGAGGAAAAAAATGGCGAAAATTCCAATGTTTGACGGACAAGCAGACAACGTGTGACATGCCCCAAAAACCACTTGTTCATGTTGGAAAAATTGTCTTTGTTTTGGTTTTCACCAAGACCTGAATTCTCCAACATGTACATTTTGAAGCAAACATAAGTGTAAAACTGAAACACAGAATTGTTGAGATCGATCTTTGTTTGAGTTTGTGACGCACAAGCAAATATTAAAACAAAGAATTCATGTTGAATGATCAACAGCATGCCAACTCCGTTACACACAAAAAAGTAATGAAAATAAAATTGTGTGTTGTGTTCTTCAAGCAATTGATTGTGAGTGAAGGTGTGTGAATATTCTGAACCCTGGTTAATATAGCTTTTTCAAGCAAAACTAACTGATGCTTATGTCTTTCAAAGCTTTGATGCCTGCAAATAGTTAAAAGTTGAGCAACTTCAGGCATGGCTCAAGCATCATGCATGCATGCATGCCAAAGATAACAAGATAGGAAACTTAGAAAACATAACCTCAAAAAATGTTTGCAAGTATTTGTGCATAGAAAAAATCAACCCTGAGTGGCACTCTTGTTCTTAATCGGCCGCAAGCTCACAAAAAAAACAATTGGCAACCCATGAAATTAATGTATATAATCTGTTTGTTAGTATATAAATACTTAAGTTTGGTTGCAATAAGATGTTTGCAACCAAAACTGATTATTAAGTCCCTTTATTTTGGTCCATATATGATTTTAAAGTTTGGCAATTTCTTCAGTTGTTGTATTTGTCAACATTTTTGAAAAATTTGCTTTTACTCTACACAAGCCCCTGCTATTCATGCTGAGATTTAAAAATGGAACGATCTTCTTCTTTTTCTGTTTTTTCTGCTGGAACTTCGTTTGCAAACAAGAAAAATAATGTATGGATTGAGTGTTTTAACATTTTAATCTTTAAGTTGTGATAAAGGAATATGTTGAACATTCAAATAATTACATTTTTCTTTCAGAGTTGTCAACTATCATTGTTTTAATAATAAATTTTTTCATAAATTTCGCAAGTTTTGCTAACAGTTTTTCAATTAAGATATATCTGGTTAAATAGCTCTTCATAAGTATAATTTATAATAATTATAACATCGTTCATCAGCGCAGTTTACCTAAAATTTGTCATTTTTGTCGTTCATTCGGACGTTGCTAAAAAAAGAAGTTCTTGTGAGAGTAACATGAACCAATAAGAGAAGATCATGCAAAGAGCAGTGCGAGAAAAAAGTAATTTTTCGTGCAACGTCATCGGTCACAAGCATGCTATAAAACTGTCAATTTGCATATGTTTTGCATGCAAAACATGTGAAAACTCGGATAAAAGTAAAAAATTATAAAATTAATAAGTTTAATTCGCGAAAAAAGTGTTTGAATACTTTGTTTGTTTATATTTCCATGCAGTAACTAAATGTAAAGAACGCTGTAAAAAGAAAAACTGCAAATAAATAGAATACAAAATTGGATGTTCACTTTGTTTTTATTATTGAACTGTTTTGTTCAATTTTCTTTTCCTCTGCATCGAATTGTTCACAATTTCTTTATTTAATAATCTTATTTTAAAAAACATTCGTGCGCGGAAAAACATTTTCTTTATTTTGTTGTCACAAATAACGCGCTCTGCACTTGTAATGTGCGTCTGCAAATAATTTTTGCTTATTAGCAGCCCGTCGCCATTTACGTCGTTGAACACTTTTTCCAACTCAGTCATATGCGCCAAGAGCTCTTCCGTTGGCTTGGCGAACCGCCTTCGCTTAAATGATATACCTAACTAAGTGATGCTGCCGCTTCTTCTTCCAGCCTTATGTTCGGAACGTCTTTGTGCAATTTGTGGCAGATGTATCACGCGAGGTTTTCCAAACCGCTGTTCACTCCAAGAAAAAGATTAAAAATATTGAATTCATAAAATTGTTAAATTTTACTTACACTTGCGAATATAGCTGCCGTATTTTCGCTTGAAGTAACTGCTCTGAAGAGCGGTTAGAAATAGAAGCGTCCCTGTTTAGTTTTTCTATTTCCTCTACAGGAAAAACTTCTCCATGACCAACGACTCCTGAAGCAGAGCACTTACGATTTTTTTGTTTTCGCGCTTTAAAATTCGCTGACATCGTTCTGCATTTGCTGGCTGCACCTCCTTGGTCATAACTGTTGGGACAGCGCCCGGCTTTAAGCGCATAGCTTTGCCAAAACCTATCGTAACATTTTATAAAAGAACATTTACGTGGAAATGTAGAAGTACTTACCCATTTGAACTTGGACCCTTCTTTCGAAGTCTTCAGGCAGAAAATGATCTCCACAGATTCTTGCCATTGCAGTGTCGACATTTAGCCGACAAAAAATTTCCCATTGCATACAAGCAATTTTTGCCTTGGGGAAACGGTAGAAACCAACGTATTTGTTTTTTTTTTGCTGTTGCAATTAATGCATGTCGCTACAGCACACTTCGTTTTAATATAAAAACACATTACATTTATATGATAACTCTTTAAAATTTTAGCAAATAACATTCAACATCCAATCACTAATCGTAAACAAAAGATTTTGTGACCGATGACGTCAGACCTATCAGCTGTTTTTGTTTACAATATGGCGGCTCTTTTCTTTGCATGATCTTTATTTCTTGGTTCATGTGAGAGTAACACTCGAACTGAAAATATTTCTCCGAAATAGTCGATCGCATCTCGAAAGTCGAAAGGAACAAAATATTGCATATTAAATAAATTTAAAAATATTCCAACATCATCTTTAATATCGTAGTTTTAAAGTCACTGTTAACAGTTTTATATGTTCGGACGGTACGTGTCGGACGTTACACATATTTCTATTGTAGTTTAATTGGGTAATTAAGTAGTTAGGTAGTTTAGTAATTATGTAATTAAGTAATTAAAAACAAATTTTATATAATTTTTCTTCCTTGCCTCAACCATTTTAAGAATATATTTAGCCAATACCTTCCATTCTTACCAAAACAAAAAAGTTAAAGAAAAATTTAACAAACCTTTACGAAAAATAAAATCTACAGCTACGAACTTGTCTTGTTTTAGCGGAGCTGTAATCGTGAAATCTTAAAATGTCTGTGCTTCATGTGAAAAAAGTTAACGAAAAATTTACTAAACATGTACGAAGAAGAGAATCTATGTACATTTCTGAAACAGTGATTGCTTTAATTAGTAAAATCAAAATGTTTCTCTAAGATAATATTATAAGATAATAAGTTTTTAATAAGTTTTAATGTTTTGATCACGAAACCATTATTGATAAATTATTTGCGTAAAATATTAAGTTGGCAGTCATGCAACTACTTAAAATTATATATTCTTTAAGTTATGCTTAACCCACCGTCATGCACATGTTCCGATAGTCACTTACGTAGCGCATGTATCTGGCCAGATACACTATGTATTTCAGTACATTTATATGAAAAATCACTAAAATAATATTACATTGTTATATTGTTATCACGCCAGGCAGATATATATTTTCTATTCTTTTTTTTTCTTAGTACATGCTAAACCACCTACCCGTGCAAATGAGAAATAAAACAAGAAAAATTTTATTTTTGTGTTTAATTTCAAAAAAATAGTTGTTATAAAGTTCATTTCAATTAAATTTAGTAGTTATAAAGTAAGTTTTAATTAATTCTAAATTAAAAAAGTCTTACATAGCTTCAGGTAAGCAACTAAAACATGTATACTCTGATTTCGAATGTTGTAGGCATACCGGATTTGAGCACTTGGAACAAAAAAAAACGAGTTAGTCGGCGAATTTTTTCATCTCCCAATGTACAAAGCTGACAACTTTTTCTCTTTTGTAGAGTATCAGCACCACTTGAGCTACGAACTACTACTGGAATCTGAAATGAAAAAGAAAAACGAGGAAAATAAGATGTAATGAAGGGCAAATGTTATATCAATCAAACTTACATTTAGTGGTCTTTCAAAATACGATTCCATGGCCAAACGAAGCCAAAAAAAAACCCTTGTTTGTGTTTCCCTCCATTGCTGTGAGAGTGATTTGAGTAAACAAACGCAGAGAAAAATAAAAAATACCAATAAAGTATAGTACTCTTCATACAAAATGTGTGTGTATCTGGCCAGATTGTTGTTTTTTTTAATGTGTTTTTCATAAAACGATACCTAACAATATTTGTAGAGGGTACTTGGAGACTCAAACCCCTAGCTAAATTAGAAATATATTTAAATCACAGTTAAATTTGTAAAATATCTGGCCAGATACATGTGCATGACGGAGGGTTAATGTTATCAAATGTTTTACAACATAAGTGTTTAAAATGTGTTAAAATAATTAAGGCATAATTTTACTTTGCATCCCAAGCATAAATATGTTTTTAAGATAAACTTCTTTAGCACCAGGTATGCCAACCAGGATTTTCCCGATTAGCGGGATTTCGAATAAAATTCTAAGCGAAGGTAAAAAGACAAACATATACGTCTTTGGCATTTAGTCTGCCAGATAAAGGAACCACCAGAGAGTATAAATTATATAGAGATGTCAGTTCGAGGTTCACTCAAGTTTCGTTGTACAAGCGTTCGGAAAATAGAAAAACAAAACAAAAGTAATTGTGCTTTTGCCTCAGCAGATGTTCCATGCTCACCTATAAAAAAGTATAGGCAGCGTCAAAACGAACGCTGAGGCAAAGCATAATTATTTTTGTTTTGTTTTTCTATTCTCCGGACGCTTTGTGACGAGGCAAAACAGGCACCAGTTTTGCCGCACATGTTACTACCACAAACAAACACGCAAAAGCACATTAGAAGAGTCAACAATACGATAACAAAACAATAAAACCAAACAGCAACAATAATACGAAGACAGCCAGAACATCAAAACGAAACAACAACAACATGAATACAATTAACAACAACAATCGCTACTTATATACATTACATATATATACATATCTATATTTCTTATTGAACTGAATAATTATAATATATAAGATGAATTAATTTTATTGTTAAGTTCTTGAAGCAACAAATGAATTTCTTATTTACTTTATTTATTTCAAATAGAAATTACTTTAAATTATATTAAATTGCATAAAATAAGACAAATACTATATAATGCTAATTTTGTGCAACGCACCCTGTGCCAACATAAATGTTTAAGAGTTATTTGTATATAAGGCATGAGCAACGGTCAATGCGACAAAATTAAGCAACAGCATACACAAAGCATACGCAACAATTAGCAACATTTGATTAAGCGCCAACGGGACCGCGAGTACTTCGATAGGTGACCAGCAACACGATAAGCATGTTTCCAAGAAAAACCACTGAGCGTTATCAACATATCGACGAGAGCATGAGTAGCAGAGCATGGCAACACCAATGAGCGGTGTCAACATGTTAACGAAGACATGAGTATAACTAGCTAACAGCAATGCTGCTACGTTAGCAGAGGTATGCAATAAATTTGATGATGAGAAGACAGTGAGTTGCTGACAGACAGTTGAGCCGTGCGGTTGAGCCTACAGAGGAGTTGCTGACGGACCACCAAAGCGAGCGGAAGTGCAAAAGGGAGTAGCTGCCGAGCCATAGGAAGATATAGGAACTATCAAGGAATACACACAGAAGTAAGATTGTGTCAAAGTAATTTGGTAATCTAGACAAGTGGCAAGGATAACAGGCGAGACAAAGACTGAGGACGAACCTTACCCCTGACCAAGGGACAACTGGGTTTTTTTTAGCTTTGGAGGCGCAGCGTCAGCTCGCAAGGGACAACTTATTTTAGCTTTGGAGGCGCAGCGTCAGCTCGCAAGGGACAACTGGTTTTTAGCTTTGGAGGCGCAGCGTCAGCTCGCAAGGGACAACTGGTTTTTAGCTTTGGAGGCGCAGCGTCAGCTCGCAAGGGACAACTGGTTTTTAGCTTTAGAGGCGCAGCGTCAGCTCGCAAGGGACAACTGGTTTTTAGCTTTGGAGGCGCAGCGTCAGCTCGCAAGGGACAACTGGTTTTTAGCTTTGGAGGCGCAGCGTCAGCTCGCAAGGGACAACGGGTTTCAGTTTAGTGAGGCATAGCGTCAGTTCTAAAGGGGCATCATCCTAGCTGAGAGCGTAAGGGTCATCATCCTACTATCAGAGCGTAAGGGGAAGAGTAGTACTAGTAACGTACCGGCTGGACATAAGGACTGTAACCAAGTCGCCAGAGTTTCCGCCCACTCAGCACGCAAACGCCCATTAAAATCAATCACCATCGCATTGCTCACTATATCGCCTTACTATCACTATTACTTAGTTTATACGTAAAATATTGTAAGAAATCAAACTTAAAACGTTAAATAAAAGCTTTATTTGGGTGAACCTGATACAAATAAATCTATTTTTTGTGACGAATCCTGGACACGACTGAGAATACCTCAGCTATAGAGCCGGAAGACCGGCAGCTTCGTTACAGCTTGTATAACGAAACTTGAGTGAAATAGCATTCGAAGTCGAACTGGGACCTCTATATAATTTATACTCTCTGGAAACACCGTTTAGCATGTGCACAAACCAATTTGGAAATACATTTTCAACGTTGCGGTAGCTTTTTATTTTTTTGGCATCATTGGCTTTGTTCACAAGAGAAGCAAATGATTATCACTTTGTCTTGTTATCTTTTACTGCCTTTGACTGAATGATTCAGGTCTTATGCCATGGTTATGCTGAGAAATGAACTTTTTCTCCTGCTCATTTTTTCGCTCTCACGCCAAACATCACATTTGAAACAGCAAACATGCCAAACATTTTTTTTTTGTAACTGAATTTGATATTCTTTCAACAAACATAGCCTAACCAGGAAACGAATATTTGATAAAAGAAGAAAGTGAACAAAATTAAATAGCAAACATGTTTGCCTAGCATAACCAGGGCATTAGCATCATCAAACTTTTGATTATGTTCGAAGTTAATTTTCGATCTTACAGAGAGTTAAATTTTTTAGCTGAAATAACAAAAACAAATTCGGATTCATTCAAGCATTTGTTTCTTGAGTGAACTCAGACATTGAGACCAAAGTACATAAGAAAAAAGGAATAAGAAATTAGCGTGGGCCATAAAGTAAGTTAATATAAACAATTTTTATATAATATTATGTGGGACAAACTTATATAAAATATTATGTGGGACATTCTTTTTTAAATAGGTCAACAAAAAGTTTGACCAAACCGTGCTGATATCAAATAGAAACGATTTATTGAAGTGTAACATACAAATGTTGAGCAACTAAAATTAAAAAAGTTTACAGCAAAGAGAAAAATAGAACATAACAAAATAAAGATGAATATATTTAAACATTTTGATTTGGTGGCTAAACTTTACCGCGACATTACTTAATCGATATCTCATGTTGTTTTTTCCAATTTAAAAGTTAGACTAAAAAAGAAAAATTGACCAACACTACGATTTATTACATTCATAAATTTAAACAGCTGCCATTGTTAACCCTATCATTCCATGCAATAATTTTGCACTTTTCGAAAGAAAATAATGTGTTTTTTTATGTATAGAATTGTATTTAACATGAAGTAAAGCTTTTTACATATTTTTATTTTCGTTTTGAATCCAATCAAAAACAAACGTGTTGGAAAAGCTAAGTAACATAATTAGCAACTGACTTATTCACCTCACTATTTCAGCAAATTGACAGATGAGCTAAAACATATTCAGATAAGGGCTAAGAAATTCGTGGTGAACGAATTTTCTCGTACGTGTGTTTTATTTCACCACTTTTCGGGTTCCCCACAGAAGTTTCCTATCTTGTTATCTTTGATGCATGCTTTTGATGTGGGCTACATCATAAGAATATGTATATGCAATATCAAATGTCAGATGCTTAAAGCATGCATGCCTCCTTTGTGTTTTGGCCTTATGGCAGTCCTTAAGAATTTTCTGCAAATAAAAAAATCATATTCGTATTCCGATTTAATTTTGTACAGTGGATAAGCTGATCAAGCGGCGTGAACTTCTTTGTTTGAAGTCTCAGCGCTGAATAAGAGAACTTCGTACGTGTGATCGTGTTGGTGTAATGTTCGAATTCGAATTCGAACTCGACAATCAACGAAAACATTTCAATCAACTTCACGAATAAATTTAATGAATCAAAGATAAGTTAAAAATAAACACATTGCTAGTCAACAGCAGCAAACTACAACATTCTTTAGCTGTTTTTGACAACTACCAATCGCCAAAAAACTGTCACGGCTACCTTGTCAAATAATTATTCCATGGAGTTCGCGAACTTTGAAATGGGGACCACTGATTTAAAGCATCAAAAACGGTCTTAAAATTGCTAGAAAATAGATCAAACCATTGCTGACCAGTTTGTCACTTGAAAATTTTGAATAGTGGTAGATTGAGTCTAAAAAAGTGGTAGATTTTGAAAAAGAGTAGTCGGTTTTTTGCATAAGAAACACATTTAAAATCCTTTTCATATACTTAAAATATAATTTCCAAAACAAGTATATTCTATTTAAACCAGTGGTTCCCAAACACGTGCTACTAGAATTTTCGGATTTTTTGCTTATGTTAGTAGCTCTCATTCTCTGCACTGACACAAATTGTTGTGCAGGTATTAAGCAAGATTAGTATTATTATTATAAAAAAACTATTTTTAGTATTTTATTATTATAAAGAAACAAAAATGGGAAGCCTTTTTTTAAATTTGTATCAATTTGTGAATTTTGACATCCCAATAAGTCCTGAATACATTTTTTCAAGGTATTCTTTCTATAGTTTAATAACTAACGCATTACGTTATTCATTTTTCATCCATATTTCTTTAGTGCCTTTAAAAAAATATACTCCAGTTTGTCACTGTGCGTTGGCAAACCAAGCATTATGGCAATCATTAAAAATTTTCTGCAAATAAAAAAATCATATTTGTATTCCAATTTAATTTTGTAAAGTGGATAAGCTGATCAAGCGGCGAGAAACTTTTCGTTTGAAATCTCAGAACCAACTGAATAAGAGAACTTCGTACGTGTGATCGTGTCGTTGTCATTTGCGAATTCGAGTTCGCGAACTATGGAATGGGGACCACTGATTTAAAGCTTAAAGTTTATTGAAATAAAAATATATAGAACTAAACACAGTATTACATTTTATAATAAATGGCGTTTTTTTAATAAAATGTATTCAAAGTAAATTTATTTACAACTAAGATTCGTAGATACTTCGTGAAACGGAAAAGCTTTTAAGAGTAGCACAATTCGTTTTAAATCACCTTTTTAAATTTGTTTTGACCAATATATTTTAGTAGTCGTAAATCGGATCTAGAAAATCAAACTTTTTTTATTTCATCGCAAAATTTTTTGGTGGTTATCATTAAAAATTTCATCAAATTTTAGTCATTTAGAAAAGCGGTGCAATATCTTTTATAGAAATCAATAATTATTATTAATAATACACACTTTTTGCACTTACTTACCTGCTTTCTTTAAATATTTCTGCAATATTTTTCCAAGAACGCGTCAGAATCGCCAAAAAGTATGAAAGCTTACTTTGTTTGCAAACTTTAATAGCGCATTTCTTCATCGAGTATTAGCGCTAATCCGTGGATTATACCTATTCATGGTATTTAGTTTGTATACCATGAACTGGTCTAATCCACGGATTAGAGCTAATACTCGGTGAAGAATCGTAAAACCGTTGAATAATATATTCTTGAATTAGCTGTGGCGCGATCACAATGACATGCCAACAAATTCATTCCCAATGAAAGAATTCAAATATTGAACAAAGCTCAATAATTATTGGAGACAATAAACAATTTAACCCTTCATTACAGGACTTTTTCTCCCTGTGTATAAAAAATGTTTGTGTTATTATATGGGATTGGAGTGGCTTAGAGATTGTATAAACGAAATTTGGATACTCTGCAATGTATAGGAACGAAGTTACGCAACATTGCATATATGCAATTTCATGCAGGAAAGCAACAAAAATTTTTGTATGATGGTTTAAATATTGCTTTTTAGTTTACATGTTTTATATGAAATTATAAGCTTTTACTAATTTCAACTAAGAGATAATTTCAAATATTTTAGATATTCAATAAAAATAAAGAATCTAAATGCACCTTCATCTATAACTAAGACAATTTTAAACACAGGTTAGTAAAAAAATAAACAAGATATCACACTGATCTGTATGAATCTTTGTTTCTAAATTTTTCTGTTTGTTTCTAAATTTTGTTTCTTTTGTTTTGTTTCTCATTGCAATGTATTAGATACATAAAACATTTTTCTTTATGAAATTGTATAAAGCAATATCTAACTTGATTAACACATAGTTTATTTTGACATTTTGATCAGCTAACATGAGTATATCTATTGCTCCCTGGTAAATAGCATGTAAAAATCTTGTTCTCCCATTGTGGGCATTGATTAAACTGATCTAACCGAACTTCTGTTTGAGGATGTGGGAAACTTATCTGATGTTTCGTCTTTTGTTCAAGGTTTTTTGATAATTCGGAAGATATTCCCCATTTTGTGGATATCTTTCCTACTTTGCACAGACTTTCTGCCACTTACAAACGAAAATTGGCTAATTTTGTTTTCATAATTACTGCTTTGTTCCGCACGCTTGTACAATAGCTATATATTTACTTATATGGTGTCTATCACATGATAAAAAATATCATACACCACCTTACTTTAACGTACTTTTACCTTGTAGTTTCCAATAGATGAGTCTAGCAAATCGATTCTCCCATTAATTTGTTGTAATGCGGAACAAAATTCGGGCACTCAATTGATATGTTCTGACAAAATTTCTTGTCAAGTCGTTCAGCTATGATTTCTGGACTTCTACCACTATATGTAGCTTGACATCATTAATATTGGAACACTCGGTAGTTTTCAGTTCTGAAATATACTCCGCCGGATTGTACCCAACGAATGTATTGATTTTTTGGCTAGTTTAATCATTAGTGATAGTGCTGTATAATAATTTTCTTAGGGCCAGTTTTTCAGTGCTGGTTTAAACTTTGTTTAACTTGAGATTAGTCAATCGTAGATTAAAATTGATCTGAGCTTAACTAAGCAATCAGTTTTTCAGTGCTGGTTTAATAACATGCAGATTAGGTATAAATAATATGGCAACACTTGCAAACGTCAAATATATAATAAGTTGGGGATTTGCCGAAGCAGACCACAGCAGGTCCCTTTTCGTCCCCCATTGGACAAAGCGTACTACTGCTCGGAGTTCTCGTACGTGAGCATTCTCCTTGTGTAAGCATCCTTTGTCACCTCAAGCATGTCCTTATAGGTTAGTTGACCAATCTCGGCTTCGTCAATAAATGGGCGTCCCAGAGTGGTCAATCTTATGCTTGCCAGCGCCGGACACTGGCACAGAATGTGTGCTGCTGTTTCCGGCTCCTCTAGGCATAACCTACACGCATCGTCCTCGGTCAGAGTCATCTTCCCGAGATGGTACATGAAGGGACCGTGTCCTGTGACCAGTGCAGTAAGCCAGCTTAAAGTCCTTCGATTGTATCGGATAACTTTTGCTGCCTCACTACGAGACCACTTCACGGCCGCCTTTGATTGCCTGCAATTAACAGCTTCTTCCCACCTTGTACTGTGTTCCGAGTCCGTCCATTGTTTGATAAGGCCTGCCACCATATTGGCACTATGGCGATACGTGGTTCTGGTCCACAGAATTCTTCTGCTGATCCTGCTCTTGCTAAAGAATCAGCTTCTTCATTCTGTTCTATGCCAGAGTGTCCTCTCACCCACATAAGTGTGAGCTCATTCGTCTGGGCGCACCTATTGAGTTTTGTAAGACATTCTATGGCCAACCTGGAAGTGATGTCTGTCCGTTGCATACACCTAATCACAGACTGATTGTCGAGAGCGATGACAATTTTCTTGCCACTGATCCGGCCATCTATCAGGTGGTCCAGCGCATGCACTACGCCAAGCATTTCTGCCTGGTATACAGACACAAACCTCCCCAACCTCAGTACACAGGATAGGCTTAACTCTTTTGAGTACACGCCTGCCCCGGCCCGGGCATTCATCAGAGAGCCGTCTGTGAATATACTGATATCGCTACCAGCGATTTCTTCACAAACGGCTCCATCCGTTATAAGAGTTTTATAACATTTTCCAGTTATTTTTACTCTCTGCCTTCCGTCCATAGGCATAAACGCCTCCCTGACATCTCTCTGTACAATATCAAGGATGCGAATATGACCATGAAGGGCCGTTGCCCCATGCCACGTAGCATTTCGCAACATCCTGAGGGCTGACAGCGCCGCTGTTTTCTTTATTTCTAAATCCAACGGCAGCATACCTAACAGAACCTCCATTGCGCTTGTGGATGCGTATTGCACCTGTTATTCCAACACACACCAGCCGTTGGACTCTGTCCAGTCTCTTCTAAATGGTTTTCTGGCTGACTTTTGTCCACCAAATCACCGAAGCATACGTGATGACAGTTCTATCAATCATAGTGTAAACCCATTTCATAGCCTCTAGGTTTAGCCCCCATTTGAGACCACAAACGCGTCTGCACTGGAACAGAACCCTCTTGGCTCTTTGAATCCTATCTTCTACATGCTCGTTCCAGTTCAGTTTGCTATCAAGGGTTACCCCTAGATATTTAACTTTCGTGGACATGTTGATTTCAGCTCCAAAAAGTCTGACTGGTTCTATCCTCAGGCCTACCCTCTTTCTAGTGAAGAGAATATTGTCTGACTTGCCTGCGTTTACGGTAAGGCCTTGTTCTCGACACCACTCCTCCACCATTCGGAGTGCTCTCTTCATGATGTCAGAGATGGTGTCAATGAGCCGCGGACCACCAACGCAATGTCATCTGCATACCCTATCGTGTGTATGCCCGATTCATCCAGTCTAACCAGTAGTGAGTCCACAGTTATGTTCCACAGGGTTGGCGATAACACCCCACCCTGTGGACATCTTCTACTTACTCTACCTCTAGTCTTTACTCTACCATTCTGCATGTTGACAGCCCTGTGTTTGAGCATATTGTCCACCCAATTTGCTATCATTGGGCTTACATTGCGTTCTGTCAGGGCTTGCCACAGCCTTCCAAAGCAAACGTCAAAAGTTACTGAGAATTTCTAACAGCTGACAATGAAATTTGCCATAAAATAGAAAGCAAAATAGAAAAAAGCTTAAATTAAAGCATGAGCATACAAAATAAAAGAAGTAACAACTTCAATACTGAAGAAGTGGAATACCTGCTGGAAGGAGATCGAAAAAATATTTAACTCTCAGTTTGGTTCATCGTTCAGAAGTGCAGCAACATTAAAAACTAAATACAATAATTTAAAAAAAGATGCAAAGAAAAACTTTGCTGAGGACAAGCGGCACACATATGTAACAGGTGGTGGACCAAAACCAAAATCCGCTGCAACTGCTACCAAAAAGTATATATCAGCAAGAGATATTATAGGCGAATAAGTTGAATAAGCTAAGAGTTTTTACGCGCTGTGCTGCAGCAGAAGATACAAAATATGTCAGCTACATTGAAAGCAAAGTTGAAAGCGAAGTTGAAAGGCACTGATATGAGTAAATTGAATTCTCGTACTCAGAGAATTTTTCAATACACACTCAACCGTCTTGCTAATGACGAAGTGTTCAGTTGATGAGTGGCTGAAGGAAAGGATTGAAAACATCAGCCAAATAAAGCAAGAACAAAACAAAACCAAAGAAACAGACGATATGGCGGAAACTATGGAAGTTCCGAATTGCACTTATGAATGAGATAAAAAGTTGTCAATTGCCACAACTTTTACAGCATTTATTTGGATGTATGTGTTTTTTTTCTGCGATCTCCTTATGTTAAAAGGGTTTTGTTTTGTTATTAGCTTTACTTTGTTGTTGTGCCTTTGTTGTAGCTTCACTTTGCTATTTTATTATTTGGCTGAAATGAAAGAAATGTAAGTTTTGAAATACATATTTGTATCTTACCGGAATGTGTCTTTTTTTCTAGCTTCTACCTTATTGGAAATCTTAGCTGATTAGATAAAAAACTAAAATCTATCTAACCGGCTAAGATTCTATATTATTGGAAATCTTAGCCAATTAAATAGAACATCAGATTTTTTAAATATACTAAATAATTAATACAATTTTCATAAAAAATTAAATTTTTTACATATATTTAACATTTATTACTGCATTTATTTGTTACAAATTTTTTCTCTCTTATATTAGATTTAATTATGGCAAATATTTGATCAAATTATTGGAAGAATTGTAAAATATTTTATCTTTTTCTTCTCAATAAAAAGAGAAGAATTGTAAAAATTTATTTTACACATTTTTTTAACCAATATTTTTTATATATATTAAATAAATTTTATCTTTTTTTCACTTAATACAAAAAAATAATTCTTAATATTTATTTCAAAAATTTTTAAACAATAATTCAACCATATTTTACTTATTATTTTTTTTTTTTTCAAAAAGAAGAATTCTAAATATTTATTTTAGAATTTTTTCAAGCAATATTTTTACTATATCTCATCTTTTTCTTCTCAATATAAAAACAAGAACCTTTGTATTGTATCATGCTTTTTATTGGAACAGCTTTTTTGAAAAATGTATGTAAGAGCATAACTTCTAAATGGGTTGACCGATTTTAAAATCCCGAAATCCCGGGATCCCCAAATGTCAAAATTTTAACATAACGGCATGTAGCTGTATTAAAATAAGGGACCGTTAATAACTCTTTATCTTAATTTCTGCGTTTTGGAAATATGATTACATTTATGTTTTTTCTCTTTTGATTTTTAAAATAGAAATCCAAACGTTATCGTTATTAATACTTAACATATCAAAAAAACAATTAAAAGTTTTCAAGACAACACTAAGCCAAAATCATAATTACTAGGGCTAGGAATCTCATGCAAATGCATGTTTTTACTGGGAATCTTAAAATGAAAATGGTTAAGTTATCTTTTCGAATCATAAAATTTCCTTTAAAATGGCATTCAATCGTTATTGCATATTTTTGCATATTCTGCAATAAATAGATGATTTTGCATATTTTACGAAATATGCCTGTTTTTGCATATTTAATGCGCATATTTTTGTATATTTTGCAATAATTGCATGTGGTTTTTAAATATTTTTGATTTTTTGATTTACAACAATTTAAATTTGGTGTGACATATTTTGAAAAAGATTATTTATATATATAACTTTTATGTTCACTTCATATTTTTGTTGTTTTTGACAAATTCATTTTATATGTATATTAAAAGTAATTATTTTTCTTTTCTTAAATTATTTTATTATTTTATTTATTTCATTTTATTTTTGTACCGATAAAAATATATAAGAAAAATATTTTTTATTGCATATTTTACCTGTTTTTTTTAGAGTTTTAAATGCATGTTACATGCACACATTTTCAATTTTTTAGTGCATGAGTTTCCTAGCCCTAATAATTACTAATGCAGACAAGGTAACAAAACAGTTGTAATGTGCAAAGAAAAATATAAGGAAAAAAGTTCAACAATAATTGGAAGATAAAGTCGAGTTCTGAAATCCCATTTTGTATTTGTAGGGGAAACACTTATAACAGGAAATAATTAAAAATATACATAAACAAAAATTATATAAAAAAATATAGATTATAGTATGATAATTTTTCTGATAAAAAAATTATAACATTTACGGTCCTTAATTGAAAATATTCGCTAAATTTTTAAATATTTAAATTAAATATTAAGTTTATTTAATAAAAAACATAATGACTTTTTATATTTAAAAAAACTTCAACATTTATTTCAGAATGAAAACCGGAAACATTTAGAAATATCAAATAATATTTCACTTTATTATAAATTAAAAATATAAACGCAAATAAGTTAAACAAAACAAACAACATAAATTCATATTTTGTAAAAATTTAAAAAGAGCTGCTTGTAAAAAGCATGATGTGAATAAAATATTTCCTTTATAGTAAAAAAACTAAAGTATATGGGAAAATCCAAAGAAAAGTCAACCAAAAGTGACCAAAAGCATAACTTATATATAACGCTATATTTTATGATCTTATATGAGAGAATTAATTTGATTTTATAAAAATAAGCAACTTATACTTAAATTAATTAATTTGTTTGTATATGTTTCGTAAATGCTGCGTTAACTTTTTTATTTTAGTAAAATTGAAAGACATTGGAAAAAATTTTAAAAGACAAGAAAAAATGGTTGAGGCAAGAAAAGAACAATATATTAAATTTGTTTGTTAATTACTTATTTTCATAATTACTTAACTAAATAATTACTTAATTACCCAATCAAACTACAATGGCCTTTAGAACCATGTGCCTTTAAAACACGACATTTGAGATGAAGGTCGCTTTTTTTTAAACTTATTTAATTTGCAATTTCGAAAAAAGCAATAGTTTTATTCAGGGACCGAAAATAACGATAATTTTTTAAATTTTAGATCAAAAGATCATGTATAAGAAGTTGTTGTATAATTCTTTTAAAAATAGCAATGTGAAGCTAGGGAGCTAGAGATTCAATTTTTTACATAATTTTATTTCATAATTTTTAAGATAAAATCACTTCAAACCAATTATTTTTTGATCGATATTTTTTCGATCAGATATAGAAGTAATTTTTTGGTCGTTATTTTTTTCAATCAAAAATAAAAGTTATTTTGTGGTCATTATTTTTTCAATCAGAAATAAAAGTTACTTCGAGGTCGTTATTTTTTTCAATCAGAAATAAAAATTATTTCGTGGTCGATATTTTTTTCAATCAGAAATAAAAGTTATTTCGTGGTTGTAATTTTCTTTAATCAGAAATAAAACTTAGTTCTTGGTCATTATTTTTTCGATCAGAAATAAAAGTTATTTTTTAACCGTTATTTTTTTCGATCAGAAATAAAAGTTCTTTTTTGATAGATTTTTATCGATTAGACTCATGTCTTTTCTCTTTTTTTCTCAACTCAACTGTTCTTATAACATAAACTATTTTGGCGAAATTACAATGCAGCACTTTCAGCGAAACAAAGCAATTGAATCTGATTGTCTTATAAGAAAACAAACGAACTACAAACAAGGAAAAAGTCAAACTGCTGTCAAAACAAACCAAGCACAGTATTTTTTTGTGTAAGGGAAAACATGAGAAAACCCCCGTGATATATGATTTTTTCTTTTAAAGCTTATTAAATCTGGAATACTGTTGCATATTCATAATTGTTTTGTTGAAAAATCCTTTTTAGTCTTTTGTAAACAAACTATAATATATGTTGTTACAGATTTTTCCTTCAAAAAAGTACAACTTTTTATAAGATTTTTATATTATTGAACTAAAAAAAATGTTAACTGTATGCAGGACCGAAAAAACGAAAAACTACAAAAATCAAATTAAATTTTGTATTATACGAGTATTTATAATACTTATTAAATTCAATATTTCGTTAAAATTTTTCAACTTTTGTCACTATTATCCAAATTTAATTGTCATTCATCATTTTTGTTGCCACTTTTTTTAATATTAAAATTAAGATTTGCTCTGAGAACTCTCACCTTATAACATTTAAACATATTTTCTCTTTTGGAAATTACTTCAGTCAAAAAATAATTTTTTCTTTTGGAAATTACTTCAGTCAAAAAATAATTTTTTCTTTTGTTTGAAAAAAATCTGTTTTTTTAGTTTTAAATTAATTTTTTGTTAAATACTTTTACTTATATGTAAATAATTATATTAATAAAATACGTTTGTGAAAAATAAAAAGATCTTTCACTTGTCCAAAGTGGATATTTCGTGTAAAAGAAGTTATAAAAAAAACAATAAAAAATGAGAAATCAAATCGAGTTAAAATAAAATGGAAATATTTATTTAAATTTTCAAGTAAATTTTTAAAATATTCATTTATCAATACACGTCGTTGAATATTACTGGAGTTTGAGCTGCTCCTAGCCCGATTGTTTGGTACCGATAGTACAAAATCTATTGCGTCTGCATATTCTACACTGAAGAGTATAAAAAGGATAAATTACAAAAAATATAAAAATTGAAAAAAGAGATAAATTCATACGAAAACTTAGCTACTTGCAAAAGTTAATATTTGAATTTAATAAAGTTCACAGTGAAGTGAATGAAGTAATAGAAAATTTAATAATTCGTAAAGAACTCAATTTAAATTTGTCAGAAATTTAGGAGGAAGAAGCAAATTTGCCAAAAATTTCGAATTTTGACAAAAATATGGTAGGTAAAAACCTACCAGTTTTTAAAGGAGTTTATGCAGAATTAGAGGAAGATGAAGAGAAGGCCATTTTTATTAAGTATGTGTACAATTTTAAATTAACAACCCAAGTGAGAAGTATTTTATTTATTTAGGACGTTTGAATAAACCTTCGACATTGATTGAGTTAAAATCTTTATTAATGAAATCTTACCCTAATCCAAAAACACTACAGCAAATGCTAAATAAATTTAGTTCAATAGCACAGAACAACTTATCAATTTCAGAATTTAGAGAAAAAAATAACGAAATTAGAAGAGCAATTAAGCAATTTAAAGCTACAAAGCTTAGAAAAGTTTATAAAACTTCTAAGTTTAACTATAAGTCTAATAAAAGTAATGCTCCTAATAAACCTTTGCCAGATTGTAACTGGTCTTATAAAACAAATGCTTTTCCCAAATTTTCTCCTATTCCAAAACATACTTCAATTCCTCTATCCTCTTCCGTTCAAAAATCATTAAAATCTAAACGCGTCTCGTTTAACCTTAACCCTGAATCAGACTCCCCCTACATTAAAAATACACCTAAAATCCACAGTACATCCTATCCTAATTTCGTGCACTCTCATACTCTAAGCCCATCTCCATCTGATCCAATTATAATTGAGCACTCGAACCAACCTGTCAGTCCGAAGTCATTCCTAGACCCTCTACTACCACCAAGAGTCAAATTAACGTTAAATTCTTGCGCAGAGACTGAGAGTAGATATGCCCTTTCTCGCCTTAGAGAGAACAGTGTATTTAATAACGTTCGTTCGCCTACATGCACAAAGCCCCTGATTCAACATGCATTGAAGACAAGACTAAAACTAATCTAAAAGTTTTAATTCAGCAAGAAGGTCTGCCCACCAATGTTGATGACTTGCTTAACTTATTTATTCGTTTTCACGACCAACTCGGCGTAAAGATCGATCAAGTCAAGGTGGATCTTGATACCTATGGTGCTCACGTCAGGACTAAACATGTCTCCCTTCTTCAAAAATCGCGTAAAGACCAACAACGATATTATCGTCCCTAACTCCCATTTCTTAAATATATTTTACGATAACTGTGGCGGCATGAGAAGCAAATTAAATAAACTTTATGTTGACGCCAAATCATATCACTTCAATGTTCTAGTATTCACTGAGGCATGGTTAAATGATACCTTCAATAATGAAGAAATTCTTGACAGTAATTGGACTGTCTTCAGAAACGATCGGGATTACTCCTCTACTGGTCTTTCTAGAGGAGGTGGCGTTCTCATAGCAACTCACAATTCTCTTTCAAGTGAGCTAATAGATACGCATACTCATAAACTTTTTGATCACCTGATAATTAAAGTCTGTTCAGGAAATAGTCTTTTTATGTACATAGGTGTCGTTTAAATTCCTCCCGGCTCAAGTGAAACAACATACAATGAGCTATGTGAAACACAGTCCTTTTTTACATTCACTCTTAAAGAGGAAGATAAGGTTGTTATTCTTGGTGACTTCAACCGTCCAAATATCTCTTTTGTTGTTGCTGAAAATGACAAGTATCTTCTTCCTGTTAACCTTTCTAATGCCATAGATTTATCATTATTTAGTACATTTTATGGTAACGATCTGCAACAAGTTTCTTCTGAACAAAATAAAAATGGCAGATGGTTGGACCTTATCTTTACAAACTCGTACGATGAAGTGAAGGTTAGTCCATGCACTGAAGCAGAAAATTTATTTACTAACACTGTTCACCATACAGCTTTAACAGTTGCTTTCTCTGCTAGCGACATTACTTTTACCCAGTCTTATAATAACTCTATTGCATACGATTACCTCAACGCCGATTACGAAAGTATTAAATGTTATCTAAATGCTCTAAACTGGAATAATATTCTATCCAACATAGATTTAGACAGCGCTGTCTCAAGATTTTATCAGCACATTTTTACTGCTATCGAAAACTATGTGCCAAAAATAAAGAAAAAGAATAAGCTTTCGGAGCCTTGGCTAGACAAAAATCTCAGATTTTTGAGAAACCAAAGAAACAAAATTTACAAACTTCTCAAAACCACCGAAAATGTAAGCGATGAACTGAAGCTAAGATATGACGAGCTATCTAAAGAGTTCTCAATCAAGTCAGAAGAAGCGTATAAGTTGTACACTAACTTTATCAGCGAGAAAATTGTCCAAGAGCCACAAAAATTTTTTGACTTCGTTAACATGAAGCGAAAATCTAGCGGCTATCCATCTTCTATGTTTAAAGGTGATGTCAATTCCTCCAACCCTCATGAAATCAGCAACTTATATGCAGACTATTTTAAAGAAGTTTTCTGTGTTTTCACAAGTAATACTTATAGTTCCCCTCCCTTTTCAGGAATTAACCCTATAATTAATCATATCCAACTAACGTGTGATGAGATATCTAATGCGATTAAAGAAATTGGTACAAATAAAGGACCCGGCCCCGACTTGTTACCCCCGCACTTACTAGTCCGATGTTTAGACACACTTATCATGCCTTTATATATAATATTTAACAAACCTCTACTCCAAGGATCTTTTCCATCGTATTGGAAGATATCTCACCTAACACCAATATATAAAAATGGCGATAAAAGGTCTGTTGAAAACTATAGAGGAATCGCCATATGATCGACTATTCCAAAATTGTTCGAAAAAATTATATGCGCAAAACTAACATCTATTATAAATCCTTTACTCAATGAACAGCAACATGGTTTCCGTAAAGGTAGATCAACCACAACAAATCTAATGACTATGATCTCTGATGTTTTAAGTAAAATGAAAAAAGGACATCAAGTGGAGGCAATATACACCGACTTTAGCAAAGCTTTTGATCGAGTCGATCATGATATCTTGGCTTCCAAATTGGAAAAGATTGGTATCTCAGGATCTTTGCTCAGTTGGCTGAAGTCCTATCTCCACGACAGGTCTTACTTCGTAAAATTTCAAGGTACCTTATCCAAACAGATTTTAGTTACATCCGGCGTACCACAAGGTAGTCACCTTGGTCCACTTCGCTTTAATATTTTTATCTCACACCTATCTGATATTCTTTGCGATATCCCACATCTAATGTATGCAGACGACCTAAGAATGTACCATGTTATTAAATCGGAAACAGATGTAATTTACTTACAGTGGAAACTGTCATCTCTTGAGCACTGGTGCAATCAAAATAAACTTGATCTTAATGTTAAGAAATGCTGCGTAATAACCGTCTCCCGTAAAAATTTGGTAACAAATAACAGTTACTTCCTCAATAGCATTGAACTTAAAAGAGTCAACCATATTGTTGATCTTGGTGTAGACTTGGACAACAATTTGCGTTTCAACTTATATTATGATAAAATTGTATCTAGGGCCAGCAAACTACTCGGTTTTATAAAACGGCGTGCAAAAGAGTTCAAAAATGTTTTGGTCACGAAAGCTTTATACTGCGCGTTAGTGCGCCCTATTCTTGAATATGGATGCATTATTTGGAATCCTGCTTTCGAATCACACAGTGAAAGACTTGAATCTATTCAAAAGCAATTTCTGCTTTTTGCGCTTAGGGACACGTATAACCCCCGTGAGTACAATATATTGCCACCTTATAATTTTAGGCTTAGCCTTCTGAATTTAATGCCCCTTTCAACAAGAAGGACTTTACTTAGTTCATGTTTTACCTTCGATGTCATTAACGGTGTTGTTGATAGCGAGTATATATCAAACAAGATACAATTTAATGACCCGATCAGACGTACACTGCATACACGACTGTTAAATGAATATCAACATCACACTGTCTACGCAAGAAATGAGCCGATAAATAGGTACTGTAGAGAATTCAATAATATCAGCGAGTACTATTCACCCCCTATGTCTAAATTAACTTTTAAGAAAAATCTTTCCAAGTCCCTATTTCCGCCATAACACCTTCCTTTAAGCAACTAGGTTTGAAATCTTAATCTATAATTAAGCATGCCCTCTCCAAATCTTTTTTCCCTACTAAAAGCCCAATAATCTTGCGCTCTTCATTTATTGTCCTTTTAGACATTAAGAATTAAATGCTAAGATAATAAATAGCCAGTCCGATTCCCTATCCCCTTCTCAGATCTCTCCTAATCTTATCAAATAAAATTCTTAGCTATATTACTATGTATAAAATATGTTAGCATGTAAGTTCCTTTTCTTTTTCTTTTCTTCCCTCCTTTTCTTTTTGACGTGTTATTGAATTCATGTCGATCAGGTGGGCGGATTACGCCCACATTGATTTGCATATCTTCGAACACCAAAACAAGGAAATGGGAGAAAGAAAAAAAAAATAAACAAACCTGTTAGAATAAGTAAATTGCCTTGCTTGGCCAATAAATAAATAAAAGCCCAGTCAGGAGGCAAAAGATGCAATATATAAGGTCAACAAAAGTTTGGCACTTAATATTTTTAAGAAAGGTGTCAGGACAGAATATCAGATTATTCTACAAGCGAATCCGCCGAAGACTTTTAATGAAGCGACAGAAAGATGCTTGGCTATTGAGCAAAATTTTTCGACAGATAGAAGCAATATTTTACATATTCAAAACAGAAGTAATTCAAGAAACTATAATGAGCAAAATAATAGATTCAACCACAACTTCAGAAATTACAATAATATAAACCAATATTTTTCAAACAGAAATAATAACAATTATAGAAATAATACCTTTCAAAATGGAAATCAAACATTTTCACATAGCAATTACAGAAATAATAATAATTTTCAAAACAACAATCAAAATGGCAATTATAGAAATAATTATAATTACAGAAGCAACAATTTTCAGAATAAAAATACTTTTTACCGTGGAAATAACAGAAATAATAATAATAATGTTGACTTTATATGATTTAAATACAAATTCTATTTGTTTGATAGTTTAAATTATACTTGATTTTAAATACAAATTCTAGTTGTTTGATAGTTTAAAATCGTTTATTGAGGTTAAGGTCTAAGTTAGAACAATTAATTGTTCTAACGAATTTTTCCAAAGAAACAACAACAACAACACAGTTTTTTCAATATGAAAAGGAAAAAATCACTAGCTGATTTTATTGCACAATTTCTGCCCTGCTAAAAGCGTCATCAGAAATCTTTGTGATACCCGTGCAAGCGCGCATTAACGCACTGCACCACCGGGGCGATGAGATTTGAAGTGTCAATTTCTCAGTTTTTCTCAATTTCAAGATTTCACATTTGTTGTTGTATTTCTGTTTTACTTTAGTCTCTATGCTAATGTTATTATATGTAGTCCAGCAGCCTGCTGGAAGTCTGCACTAACAAAGCATGTTTACTGAAGCTGTTTTTAGAATTTTTGCTGATTTTGTTTTCAGCTGTTTCCGTTTGGTCGAGCTCTACCATTTGAATGAAGTTTTTTCTAAATGACCTCTATATTTATTATGTTGACTTTATATGATTTAAATACAAATTCTTATTGTTTGATAGTTTAAATCATACTTGATTTTAAATACAAATTCTAGTTGTTTGATAGTTTAAAATCGTTTATTGAGCTTAAGGTCAAAGTTAGAACAATTAATTGTTCTTATGCTGACTTTATTATGTTGACTTTATATGATTTAAATACAAATTCTAATTGTTTGATAGTTTAAATCAATTAATTGTTCTAACTTTGACCTTAAGCTCAATAAACGATTTTAAACTATCAAACAACTAGAATTTGTATTTAAAATCAAGAATGATTTAAACTTTCAAACAATTAGAATTTGTATTTAAATCATATAAAGTCAACATAAGAGGTCATTTAGAAAAAACTTCAATCAAATGGTAGAGCTCGACCAAACGGAAACAGCTGAAAACGAAATCAGCAAAAATTCTAAAAACAACTTCAGTAAACATGCTTTGTTAGTGCAGACTTCCAGCAGGCTGTTGGACTACATATAATAACATAAGCATAGAGACTAAAGTAAAACAGAAATACAACAACAAATGTGAAATCTTGAAATTGAGAAAAACTGAGAAATTGACACTTCAAATCTTATCGCCCCGGTGGTGCAGTGCGTTAATGCGCGCTTGCACGGGTATCACAAAGATTTCTGATGACGCTTTTAGCACGGCAGAAATTGTGCAATAAAATCAGCTAGTGATTTTTTCCTTTTCATATTGAAAAAACTTTGTTGTTGTTTCTTTGGAAAAATTCGTTAGCACAATTAATTGTTCTAACTTTGACCTTTAGCTCAATAAACGATTTTAAACTATCAAACAACTAGAATTTGTATTTAAAATCAAGTATAATTTAAACTATCAAACAAATAGAATTTGTATTTAAATCATATAAAGTCAACATAATAAATATAGAGGTCATTTAGAAAAAACTTCAATAATAATAATAATTTTATAAACAATAATAACAGAAATAATAATTTCAATAGAAATGGAAATTTTGGAAACAGCAACAGTGCGCAGGGAAACGAATAAGGCCGGGTAGCAGGAATTGTTACCACAGAGGCCAAAACTGATCCTACAACTTACTAAAAGTTTAGCAAATTTTATAACATTGAATTGCATAAACTTAAATGAAAACTTAAAATTCCGGGAGCAGATATTTCTATCTACAAGAAAAGAAGCATAGATAAAATAGGCACAAGAAATATTTCAACAATAACTGGTATAACTATTGAAAGTATAGAGTGCATAGGCACATCACATTTAAATTTTTCAATTGTAATGGAGGAAATTACACTTAATTTCCACATAGTAGAAGATGAATTTCCAATTTTAACATATGGCATAATAGGGCGTGACATTTTGAGAAAGTATATATTTGAGTCTAAAATAGATTTTGAAATATGCACGGTAAATTTTTAATAAATGAAAAAGCATTTACATTACCAATAATTTTAAATGAAAAAATTTTACAGTACCTGCTCGAGTAGAAGCAATGGTCCCCATAAATATAAGGGTTAATGAGGATAGTATTGTCCTTAACAAAGAAATAAATAATGAGTTTTCATTGCAAATAGTATAACACCTGCAAATGGTGTAGCACATATAAAAGTTTTAAACAAGACAGATAAAGAGATTTATTTAGATGACCTAAACATAGAAGCAAAACCATTAAAAAACTACAACATATTTTCTAGCAAAGAGGCTAACAAATTTAATGCACAAAGATTACAAGAACTTTTAAAAACACTAGACATTGGATGCAACGAACCGGAGGCAGAAACATCAATAATTGATATTTTCAAACAATTTCAAGACGTATTCCACCTTCCTGGAGAACCATTAACAGTAAACAACTTTTACACACAAGAAATTCAAACTACTGATTCAACTGCATTTAAAACTATCGACTTCCACAGACACATATGACAGAGATCACCGAACAAGTAGACAAGCTTTTAAAAGACAACATTGTTGAACACTCGGTTAGCCCCTACAGTTCGCCACTATTAGTTGTTCCCAAAAAATCAACAAATGATGAAAAACAATGGAGACTAGTAGTCAATTTCAGGAAGCTAAACGAAAAAACTGTAAACGACAAGTTTCCACTTACTAAAATAGAAGACGTACTGGACAGACTATGAAGAGCTTAATACTTCTCAACGTTTAACATGACTAGCTCATTCCACCAAATACAATTACACGATTACACACAATTACACAATTACACAATTACACAATTAGCTGCCTTTTAAAGAAATAACGAACATTACCAATTTAATCGCCTACCCCTTGGACTAAAAATATCGTCCAACAGCTTTTAGCGCATGCTAACAATAGCATTAAGTGGTTTAGATGCTGAAGCATTTCTATACGTAGACGATATCATTGTGTTTTAATGCAGTTTAGGGCATCACAATGAAAATTTAGCTTCAGTTTTTGAAAGGATGAGGAAATTTAATTTAAAACTAAATGCACACAAGTGCTCATTTTTAAAATCAGAGGTTGTATGCCTAGGACACCTCAGCTAAGTGTATTAAAACTGACCCAGCAAAAAATAAAATAATTGAAAACTATCCTGTACCAAAAGACACAGATGAAGTTAGAAGATTTGTTGCTTTCTGCAATTATTATAGGGGGTTCATCCCCAAATTTGCAGAAATAGCTACAGTTTTGAACTCACTACTGAAAAAAGATATTAAATTTGATTAGTCTGAAGATTGTCAAAATGCTTTAAATTCGTTAAAAACAAAATTACTCAACCCTCCGATACCCAACAATACCCAAAATTTGGAAAACAATTCGTACTGACAACAGACGCCTCAAATTATGCGCTAGGTGCAGTTTTGCCTCAAGGTGATATTAGTTTAGATCTACCAATAAAATACGCGAGCAAGACTCTCAAGAAATAAAATTGAAACAAATCAATAATAGAAAAAGAGTCATTGGCCATACATTATCTTGCAAAGTGCTGAACATATAAATATACATAATAGAGAAGTTATTGCAAGGACATGCAGCGATAATCCATTAATCAAATAGCTGACTTTGGAGAAACTGTCGTCAAAAATGCATAAGTTAAATATAAACGAGCTCGCGTTAAGTAAAAATTATAAAATATTCGAAACCATAAGAATGGATAGATTTAAAGAGATATTTAATAATTTACAAAAAAAATAATGAAAATTTAAAAGTTTTGATAAACAATGAGCCAACAAGAATAATCGGTAAAGAAATACAGAATAAATTAATTGAGGAGTACCACCATTCCACTCATTTAGGCCACATGCGTATTAGAAAAACTTATTTAAAAATTAAACAAAAATACTTTTGGAAAAACATGAACAAAATCATAAAGAAGCATTTATTAAATTGCGAACAATGTAAATAAACAAACAAACCAGACATTAACCATGCAATGTGAGTTAACGAAATATGTCATTGCTAGTCCAATGGAGACCAAAGACATAAAAACCGTTGCCAAATCATTAATAGAAAATTTAATTTTAATTTATGGTCATTTTAAAGTTCGAAAGTCAGATAGGGGTACAGAATTTACCAATGAATTGATGTCGGAGATCTGCAAACAGCTTAACATTAAAGAAATATTCAGCACGCCTTATCATCATGAGACCCTCGCTTCAAAAAAAAGAAACCACAGAGTATTGAACGAATTTTTATTGAATTTTTGCAAAAATTACGACCATTGGATCCCATTCTTTACATTTGCCTACAATACAACACCTCATATTGATACTAATTATACTCCTTTTGAACTAATATATGGAAAATTAGCAAACCTAATAAATTATAAATTAGATAATTCAAAATGTTACAACACAGACAATTATGTGCAGGAATTAAGAGTAAGATATAAATACTCATTGGAAAAAACGAAAGAATTGATAAATATAGCAAAGATTAAGAGTGAAAAATAATGCCACTTCAGCACCATTAAACATTAGTATTGGAGAATAAGTAGTGATAAAGATAATGAATAGAAAGAAAAACCAACCACCGTATCATGGTTCGTGTATAATAACTAGTATTTCCCGGCATATGTTGTTCTGCCACAGACCACCTTACTGCCATACACGAAAATGTCAAGAAATACCAAATATATTCACTATTTTCAGTATACCCGAGTAAAAATAAAAACTTTTTTAGCTAAGGCCAAACAGCAGCAGTACAAGACCTAATTTTTAAATAATCTGGACTGTACAGCTTCCGTACAAAGGCCGTTTTTAAATAATATCGGCTGTATAACGTCCGTACAGCGGCCGTACAAAGGCTTTTTTAAATAATCTCGGTTGTACAACGGCTGTACATCGACTAAGCATTCTACAATGCGTATTCTACAGTGAAAAGCAGATTTTCAATTGTAACTCCATGCGGAAATAAATTAATGTAAAACTAACTAAAAAACTTTTTGAATTAATTTCTTGTATTTTTGTAATTCATTAATTGTAATCAGTTAAAAAATTATACTGTTTTAATTGAAAATTTAAAGGGGTATTGTATTCACACAAATAACTTCATATACAAAAAAGTGGCTATAATATTAACATCGCCGAGTGAGGCTTGCTTCTGTTGTTGCGCATACGTTTGTTGAATAACAGCTTTGAAAAATTTGGTGACATTCAACGGGCGTACAGCGGCCGTTCAGTGGCCATACAACTTAATTTAGCCCTTGTATGGCAGTTGTTTGACCCAACTTTCGGCCGCTAGACTTTTTTGATTATTTTTGGGCCATCTTTGACCCTTGTACGGCCGTACGGCCGTGCGGCCATATTTTTACTAGGGTAGCTGGCGAAAGTAACCATTAGAACTAAATTACCAAATTTTAGTCTAATACGATCAAAACCATACGAAATATAGCATTTTGTTGTTTTTTAAGAGGTAAAAAGGGGTGCAGCAAAATTATTTTCCTTAAACCATCTCGTACTGGAAACAAATCGTTGAAATAAAACATTTTCATTGGTTTGTTGGCGGTAGAAGGGGTGCGTGGAAACCAATTATTAGTACAGTTGATGAAAGTAACTTTAAAAACTAAGCCAAAATTTTAGGTCAATCGACACAGTAGTCAATTTTAATGATTTCTCAAAAAGTGGGTGTGGATATATAGCGATAACGCCCATTTTTAGTACAGCTGCCAAAACTAACCATACAAACTTAAGTATCAAATGTTAGTCTTATACGACCAAAACAGCTTGAAATATAGCATTTTCACTGACTTTTGGGCGGAAAAGGGGCGTGGAAATCAATTTTTCGTACAGTTTCTCCCAGTAACCACAAAAACCAAATTACCAAATTTAAGTCTTATACGACCAAAACCGTATTAAATAAATCATTGATTTGTGGGCTGTAAAAGGGGGCGTGGACACACACTTAGTACAGTTACCTACTGTAACTATACAAACTAAATTACCAAATATAAGTCTAATAATTGATTTGGGGGCGGTAAAAGGGGGTGTGTCAACTTTTTTGCTCAACCATCTCGTACCTGAATCAAATCGACTGCCAAAACTTCAGGTCAATCGGTCCGGTAGTTTTGGAGTCTATAGGCATCAGACACACATCGTTTTGCTTTTTATATACATAGATATTGATTTGTGGGCGTTAAAATTGGGACTGAAAACATTTATGTATAATGACCACCTCTTGGAGCACATACACAGCAAGTTTCACTATAAAATGAGTAGAACTCCGGAATTGCCATGATTTCGAAAAAGTGGGCGTATTTATATTGCGACCACGCCCTTTTTTGTAAAGTTACAGACAGTAACCATCTGAACAAAATTACTTAATCTTAGTTTTTTACGATCAAAATCGCCTGATATATATCCTTTTTTTTGGATTGTGGTCGATAGCGCGAATTTGGCTTGTATGGGAGGTACCACGCCCACTCTTCCAATCGGTACCAAACCTCACAGGAACACTCTCAAGGAGTGGCTTCAGTTTTCCTGTAAATTTAATAAAGATCAGTTTAGCGGTTTTGGAGCCTATACGTGATATAGCCACACACCCACATACCCACATTCCCACATACATACATCCACACCGCAAGGGAGGATTTTGATTCATAAAATCCTTCGGGCCTTACGAACCCGCGGACCCTAGTTACAAAAAATCCAGAAGCGTCTGACCATACTGGGCGGCTTTCTGGTCTGCGTCTGTACCGTAGCGGTCGGCAGTATCAAAACCTAGGCGCTGATTTGGAAAGCGGTGTCGCCTAAGGACTCATTTCTGAAGCGGACCTTGTCCTTCCGGGAAGATAAGTCATCGCAGTCGACAGACCGAAGGCGTCGCCGTCTAGGGATTATTTCCCGGAAGCCCTTACCAACATTTCATCCCCTAACACTGCTACAACGGTGGCACACTCGGCCGCTGCACCAGTTAAAGCTACGAGCAACAAAAAAGCTGAGAACTCTTTTACATTGAGTTCAAAGATCCAGCGTTCGCCTATTAAAGGCACTCCTGGAGGCACAAAGACCCTGATGCAACTGAAAGAGAGTAAAGATAAATCACCCTCGGAAGAAACACCAAGCCCCAGAGCTGACGATCCTGTCAGTTCTAGCATAGGCAAACTGAAGCTTTACATCGATGGCCTGGCAGAATATGTAAAGAGTAGAATAAACGTTCACCACGAGATAAAGAGGCTTATTAATCTCTCTAAACTCGCGTTCTCTGATCTCGCGAGAGAAATAAAGGAAGTAGGATCTAAAGAGCTAAATGCTAACTCGGGGGATCCACAACCGCTCAGTCAGGCACCTCGCATCGATAAGGATTGGCAAACAGATCCATTGTTCTCGAAGGCGTCGAAGGCAGCCTCAAAAAGGGCAAACGAGCAAAGCTCTCGAGCTACGCCACCAAAAAAGAAGAGAGTACAGCAGTTGGCGGTCCAAGCACACACACCCAACCCCTCTTCTACTGAAGAACCCCCACGCTGATCAACAATCATCGCAGTCGAAGCGTAATGATAAGCCCTGGACCAAGATGATCAGCAAGGCAAGAAAACGGAAGAAACGGAAAAAACCACCACCGAAGCTAGTAAGACCGGACGCAATCGTGGTGGCGAAAGTAGGCCAACTTTCATACAGTGACATCATCCTGAAGGTGAAGCAGGAAAAATCGCTCGACGAGTTCGGAGAAAACGTCTCTAGAGTAAGACGAACAGAGAAGGGTGAGGTGTTGATCCAACTGAAGCGTTCAACCACACAGACGACCCAACAGTTGAAAGAGAATTTCGACTCGGTGTTCGCCGGTCACACCGAGACAAAAGCGCTCACGGAAGAGACTCTAATAGAGATAAAGGATCCCGACGAGTTGACGACATCCGAAGAGGTGCGAAGCGTAATTCAGAGGGTGCTTGGCTACACCATTGTGGCTAACGTTAAGTCACTTCGCAAAGCGTACGCCGGCACCCAAACAGCTCTACAGGCGAAAAAACTGATCAAAATCAGTGAAATCAAAGTTGGCTGGGTAATTTGCAGAGCCCGCGAGAAGGTAGCTCCAATTAGGTGCTTCAGATGCCTTGACTTTGGGCACACAGCAAGAAGCTGCAAAAGTACAGACCGGAGTGGGTGTTGTATGAAATGCAGTACAGAAGGCCATAAGGCCAAGGAATGCGAAGCAAAGGCGAGCTGCTTTCTTTGCAAAGCTAAAGAAGGCCAAGACTCCAACCACCGCGCCGGAAGTCTGAAATGCCAGTCCGTTCAAGGAGCCAGCCAACGGAGACGCAGATGAGAGTACTGCAGTTGAACCTCAACAACTGTGGCGCAGCACAGGACCTCCTAGGGCAAACCGTCAGAGACCTGGCCATCGATCTGGCTATATTGAGTGAACCTTACGCCGAAAAAACCGTAGGAGCATGGGCCTCGGACATTTCCGGGAAAGCCACCCTATGGTCTTGTGGAAGGGCTCCCTTCTATCTAAGGCTTCATACACGTGCAAACGGTTACGTCCGTGCGGAAGTAGATGGCATACATGTCGTGAGTTGCTACCTAGCGCCAAGTCCGTCGATCCAAGAATACACGGAGATTCTAGACACGATAGTCAGCGAAACGAGAGGCCTGAAACCACTCCTTATCGCTGGTGACTTTGACGCGTGGACAGTTGACTGGGGAAGTAAAAAAAAAAACCAACGTGGCCTTATTCTCCTTGAGGCGTTTGCTCTACTAGACGTGGTGCTGCTCAATAATGGATCCCAAGCAACATTCAGCCGTACGGGCGGAAGCTCCATCATCGACCTGACTCTCACCAGTAGCGAGTTAACTAGGCAAGCAGAGTGGCATGTTAGCAATCTGTACACGCACAGCGACCACCAAGCTATCATTTATAAGCTCAATGGTCGACCGCGTAGCCGACACAGCATAAATACGGGAAATAAATGTTCGTACAGAGTCGAAACACTAGACGAGGACATTTTGAAAGTAGTAATAGCCGATATGCATCTGTCTGGCACGCCAAATGATATGGCAAGGCAGACCCTGGACCAAAAAAGAAGAGCTTGCGATGCAGCGATGATCTCGAGGTGGTCTAGCAAGCGCAACCAAGACCCGGTCTACTGGTGGACGGCGGAAATTGCTGAAGCATGCAGGAAATGCCTCGAAGCATGGAGGATGTACTACCGCGCAAGAGGTTCATACAGCTTCAACGATCTCCGCGAAACCTATCGAATGCTCAAGAAAGGCCTGAAAATAGCAATCCGTATGAGTAAGCGCCAATGCTTCCTACAGCTATGTGATGAGGCAGAAACCAATCCATAGGGTACTGCATATAGATTAGTTATGGAAAAACTGAAGTCGTTCAGGCGACCAGCTTTCCACAGCAGCCAGCGGCCCAGCCGGTCGAGGAACACATCGAGCTACGGACCATATTGGCTGTAACTATAGAGGAGATTGTTAACGTAGTAAAAAACATAAAAAACTACAAGGCGCCAGGTCCTGATGGTATTCCGAACCGCGCACTGAATATTGCGATTATGTCGCAGCCGCATCAGTTTGCCCAGCTTTTCAACGCGTGCCTTCTATAGGGCATTTTCCCAACGCAGTAGAAAACCCAGAAGTAAGTGCTCATACTGAAAGGCAGTGGCTCCACGGACGCCCCCTCAGACTACAGGCCGATTTGCCTACTCGACACAATAGGCAAAGTTTTGAGCGTGTGGTGTGCAACCGCCTGGAAAACGCGATCCAAGCCGGAGGAGGACTTTCCGCTCGACAATTTGGGTTTCGAAAGGCCCAATCAACGACGGACGCTATTAAGCTAGTTACAAGCACCGCGCAGGAAGCAATTGAGGGAGTGAGGGGAGCAAAACAGTACTGTTTGGAGGCAACACTCGACGTAAAGAACGCTTTCAACTCAGCCAACTGGAGTCTGATTATGACAGCCCTCAGGAACTTTGGAGTACCACGATACCTCACGAAGATCGTGTCACACTATTTCAGTAAAAGAGTCCTGCTCTACGACACAGAAGAAGGCACGATGACGTACAATGTCTCCGGTGGAGTCCCACAGGGGTCGGTTTTTGGCCCCCTGCTATGGAACGTCATGTACGATGGGGTTCTCAGGCTTGAGGTGCCAGCAGACGTCAAGATTGTTGGCTTTGCCGACGACCTTGCAGTTGTGGCGACAGAAAAACACCGTGAAGAAGTTGAGGCCCTCAGTAGTGTAACTATCGCTATGATTTGCGATTGGCTGCGAAGAGCGGGACTTAGTCTAGCTGAACATAAGACTGAGATGGTACTTATTAGTAGTCGGAAAAAACTAGAAACCGCCAGCATCAGTATTCGTGGAACAGTAATTGAATCGAAGCCGTTCATTAAATATCTCGGTGTAATGATCGATTCCAGACTGTCATTTAAGCAACATATGCAGTACGCACACAGGAAAGCATCCGAAGTATGTCTGGCGCTATCTAGAATAATACCGAACACAAGAGGCCCCAAACAAGCACGACGAACACTGCTCCTCAACGTAGTGCGATCTACTATGATGTATGATGCGACTGTATGGTCCACAGCGATGAAAACGAAGTCTTACCGACACGGAGTAGAGTAAGTTTACAGAATTGGCGCACTCAGGGTCTGCTGCAGCTTCAGAACGGTATCCGGAGATGCAGCACTGGTTCTAGCTAGCGCGATCCCTATTCTCAGTGAACTTCTACCTTACACAGATACTGAGCGGACATGGTTGCTTCAGGGCATACCTTCACAAGTATAAAAACGCGATCGATCCTTACTGCACTAATTGCACAGGAAACACGCTGCAAGACGCGGCGCACGTTCTTTTTGTGTGCCCCATGTTCTATAACGCCAGAATTGAGGCCTCTGCCTGTCTCGGCGAAACGTTAACACAGCAAAAGATGGTTTCTCTTATGCTAAAGAGCAAAGAGAACTCGTCGATGGTTAGCACCCTGGCTAGAAAAATAACCGAAGAGCTGCGAAGAGTTGAGCGCGCGCAAGATAGATGACGTAAAGGTTGTTGACCCGACGACCATCCCACAGTAGATCCCGGCAGTAGCCAGCTGTTCCCAAGCCCCGCGAAGTTATGCTTTACGGCGGTTCCGCGGGGTTCTATAGGGTCGAAGATTCAATGCGGAGGTTATGATACCGCGAGGTATCATGTAGGTTTAGTGCATAAAAATCGTACACTCCCACCTGCACGGTGGGGCCTTTTGAAGGTTCCCCCTTCACGAATAAAATAAAAAAAAAACATGCATACATCCATTTTTATATATATAGATTGTTAAAAATGGTGTGAATTCTGAGGTTAACGTAGATGGTATAATCAAAGAATACCATAAAAATTTAAAAAAAAATGGATTTAATTCAAAATTTTCAAATAAAGTAAAAATTTATTAATTAAAACATTATATAAATTGTATAAAGCATTGTATAAATTTTTTAAAATCTGGAGAAATTCTGGTCCATGAAACCAAATAATTGCCGTCAGGATTTGTGCCGAAAAATTCCTCTGGATAACATGTCGGCTGAATTGTGTTCTCCCGGTATGTTCTTCCACTGCTTTATTGATGTAAGTCGTTGAATGCTGGCTTCTCTGTTGGCCACGAAAGTATTCATGCTGGAAGATGGTGATGCAATCCATGCTAAGACTATGGTTTAGTCTGTCCAGCAAGTTATTGAATCCAGAGTAGATGTTACAGATTGCTGAACCTTTTTTATGAGTTGCTCCATATTTTGATATATATCTACCATTGTTATCTTCAAACCTAAAGTAGACGCACGCTCCATAGGTTCGTTCGCTAGCGTCAGCAAACCCATATAATTGTATACCAACAGGATCCGAAGCAAGAACGTGTCTTGGCAGACATAACGTTGCTAGTAACGGAAGCTGATTTCTGAACTGAAGCCACTTTGAGTTCAATTTCTGCGGTAGGGTGGCATCCTATTCCAATTTCATATACCAAAGTTCTTGCAGCAATATTTTTCCAATAACAATCACAGGATTAACAAAGCCTAATGGGTCAAAAAGTTGTGATATATCCGCTAACATAGATCGTTTTGAAAGCCTTTTTGGTGGCGGCCATATCTAAACGTATTTCACGCTATCTGATGCAATGTTTTGAACATCAATGTGCAATGTTTTGAATACCATCTTTTTACCGTATGTAACTGTTTTTAGCCTATAGAATTTGAACGGATGATCCTCAGACTCTCTCCAAATTATTATTTGTAAATGAGAATATTCTTCCTTAACTATGAATTGTCTGTACATTTTAGCAATATCTGTAGTTAGAGCATATTGGTGCTACCTGAATCGCAAGAGGGAATTGACCCTCTAAATACCTGAAGCGTTGAATGGTCACGTTTGCAGAGTTTCCGAGAGTTATTGGATCCATTTTTAAGGGTATTTGCACAATGTAACGGCCTTCATTATTCAGAATTGTTGTATTCTTAAAATGCTCGCAACTTCTTTCCCCTTCTGTTATGAGTTTTATTTCAGCACAGACGTCTTTTATTTCCCAAAATCGTGAAACTTGCTGGCTAAGTTCATCATTCTCACAACCTATTCCGCAAAAGGCCGTTGTAGCGTTGTCTGTTATGGTTGCCTTGTCTATTATTACCCAACCGAGAACGGTATTTTGTAATTTGGGTAATTTTGTGTCGAATTTGGTGTGACCAACTGACAATAGAATTGAGTACAACTCGGCACCAATGAGTAAATCAATTTTGGATGTTTTGTAAAAAGGATCAGCTAATTTTATGTTGTTGGGAATTTTCCAATTGGTTATATCAAATTGCAGCTTGGCTGATTCTTTGTTATTTGATCTATTATATAACCCTAAATGTTTGTGGTAAATCCAGTGGTTGTAGATGCGATAGTTAGTCTGCGCGAGTTCCTGTCCTGAATGTAGGATTGCCGATTCCTATTATGTGAATCGAATGGTTCGTAGTTTTCAGTTCGAGTTTGTGCACTAGACTTGATGTAATTAGGTTCAATTGACTACCGGAGTCCAGAATTGCTTTAAAATTTACAAAGTTACCGCTACTATTTTTAACTTGTTGTTGTTGCGAGAAATACATATGAACCCTTTGATGAAGTTGTTAACGAAGTATTGTTAACAGGAACTGTGTGGAAAGTATTTGAATTTGCTTGATCTGTAGAAGCTAAACTCGCTGACTAATTTGTGGCTAGATTGTTTGGTTGACGACTAGCTGAATTGATTGATTGACGCGAAGCTGAATTGCTTGATTGGCGTGTAATTGAATTGTTTGATTGTTGAACGCGATTGGTATGTCCAAAAATTCTTTGTTGATTGGAAGACGTCTCTAGATGTAGAACTGTATTGTGTTGCTTGTGACACTTGATACAGGTTCCAGATGGGCAATGTTTTGCCTGATTATTGGGTTTGAATCAGTTTACACAATGTTTTGCTGCTTACACCAGCTGTAAGCATTGACTAATCGGCATGTTCAAAAATGTTGTGCACCGGTATAGTGGATGATCTTCTATGCAATTTTTGTTTGTGGCAATGAGAGCATTTACACGTCCGTGGTTAACAGGTTTCTTGGGGGATTTGATATTTCCAAAATGGTGCTTCTATCCAAATGCTCCGAGGGACAGAAAACGTAGCTAAAAAAATGTGAGGAATTCTTTGACTGTTCGAATTTCTCTTGGATTTTGAACTTTCTTACAAACAGTAAATTTTGAAAAATTCCCGCTATTTTGTCATCTAACTTATGACGGTATCTCAAAAACTGTAGCTTTTCTCAGTACAACGTATTTTTGTATAAAAAGTCGTTGGTTAACACTGAGCGGCAAACTGAAAATATAAATAGAGTCGTTTTTTATCTCTTTCTATACTCACATGAACTTAAGCGATTTAATATCACAGTGTAGATCTAAGGTCACAGTGAAAATGTCAAATTTCGACCACTGGCGAACTCTAATAAGTATTAAACAAGTAATATTTTTAATAACAAATATTTTATATGAGATAAAAATAATTGTTTTCTTGTTATTTCTTAACTGAATTTGAAGCTCTTGAATGTTTTGGAAACTTCATTCTTATGAATTATTATCTTTAGCCGCTCCCGCAATCAAAATTCCGAAAAAAAATTTACGCCAGATCTAATGTACTGTGGCGGAACCTTCAGTGACGCCATCCCGCACTCTGAAGCTCTTCAAGCTACCCAGCGACCCTCTGTCGCTATGTTATATAAACCACACATAGTCCCACACTATGACTAACTTTGCTTGGCTTATCACACAAGTGGTAAGCCAAGTAAAATATTCGTCATATATTAAGCTGCCGCTACACTTATATTTCAGCAGGCATTCGAGCTGTTTATTTTTTTTTTTTTTTTTTGATTCGCCTGGAGGTATGAAATCTTCCAAAGATACGTATACCCGTCTTTTACGCATGCACGATTCACATTCTAAAATTTGCCCGAATCAGCCGGGCATACCCCCTATTGGCAATTAGGATTTTCCACTAAGCACATTAATTGGCTTTTCAGCGGAATTTAAAAATTGAATATATATAAACGCGTATTTAAGTGTACTTGATTCTATATAAATAAGCAACATCGAATTAAATAATAGTAATTATCAATTTAAGGTACCCGAAAAACAATCAAAAACACTAAACTCATTTTAACTGGTTTGCGGCCATTGTCCAACCCAAGGACCTACGTGGAAATGAGATAAATCTCATATCCGCCAAATCAAAATCCCAATTAGTTGGATATGCATTTGGGCCAACGCAGGCATAAACTTGTATGGAAAAGAGATATACTCTGGCACACCAATCCAGGTGATAGTGTGAGTTCAGTCTAATTTCAAATCAGGAAACCACGTGAGCACGTAAATCCCAATTCGATTAAAAATTAAATTATTGAATAATTAAAAAGTAAGTTTTAAAAACGATTCATATTTGATGGTGCTTACTTTATAAAACATAATATCGAGACAAAAAAGAGAAACAAAAAAGAGAACGGCATTTTAGCTCAAACGTTTTGACTTTCTCGCCCTCTGACGCTTTGTCATCTTTATTGCGCTGAGTAACGGCTCACTGTGACGGTCATATTACCGTTCTAACTTTGTTGTACTCTTAGCGATCGTTGCCTGCCTGTTGGACTAGCTACCCAACACGCAGGCCATCGAGTAGCCAGCAAGTAGCTGGTATGTGCAGCATCGGCATATTCCTATCACACTGTCCGTCGCGTCATTAGCGCTGATGACGAGTCGGACGTTTATAAATGCCAGCGTCATTGACCGTTGGCGTTTATTTCACTGTTTGCCGTTTTATAAACAATGGATAAAATCGTATTAAGAGTGGCGGCTATGTGTGTGTTTGCGACGCTATACTTAGCGTTGCAGCGTTTGTTTAATGTGCTATGGTGGCATGGGCTCTGGTCCATGCTACCTTAAACAGTAGAGTTCTTCTTGCGCGCGCGAATATTCTGCAGCATAATTGCTGCAATACAAATCATTACAGAGTAATTAATATTTTAAATGTTTTAAGTTGTTTTTAGTTCGTTTTAGTGTAAATAAAATCATTAACCTTAAAATCAAGTATTTCGTTTTTTATTTCTTGGAAAAGAACTAAGTTTTCACAAACTGGTGACCCCGACGTGAGTGAATTTTTTTAAAAAAAAAGAATCGCGTTATTAAAATTTTTGAAAAAAAACTCTGCTATAAAAAAATTGACTTTAAGTGTTATTTAAAAAAAAACGAGTCAAAATAGCCAAATTAAAAACGAGGCTCAAAGCGAAGTTGCTCGCCAAGTTGAGGAAGGCGCAGCAGGTGGTTCGGGCACCACTGTCCCACCGGCCCCCGAGGTAACTGAGGCCACCGTTTCCGCGAATAGTAGGGTCGCCGTCCAGACACCACATTTCTCGCATGACTCGCCAGACCTATGGTTCCTCCGAATCGAAGCGCAGTTCGCAAAACTGCGAATCAAAAGTGACAGCGAGCGTTTCTACTTGGTAGTTGACGCTCTCGAAAAAAGTGTGTTGCGCCAAGTGAGTGACATTGTGCAAGAACCGCAAGTAACAGACCGGTATGACTGCATTAAAAATAAATAAATGCACGTTTTTAGCGCGAGTGAACAGGAGAAGCTCCGTCAGTTTCTTTCTGAATGTGAATTGGGCGACCCATCGCAACTATTGAATGAAATCCGTGATCAGGGCGTCAAGAATTTGAGCGATAAAATGCTTGAAAACCTGTGGACCGCCCGTCTAACTCCACAGGTGCAAGGGCTACTGCATCGTTTGGAAGATGCGTTATACGAGCGTGACCATCCGCGCTGGAGCCAGCCATCCCGGTACCCTCGCTGCGAGCCGCGAACCCAGTCTAGGAACATGCCACCAGCGGAACTAATTCCTGACCACCGCTGGAGAATTTTTTTGACCAGGATTTCGAGCCCATGCATATGTATAGTGGCCATGGGAGAGGCAATCGCCACGGTCAGATAGCGGATCTGCCGCGGTTACGAACACGTTCTAACGTTCGGGCGGCACCGAGGGCCACCAATCAGCCACAGTCGATGCGATGCGGCCCGTTGGCGCCAACCAAACATACACGTTCTCAAACGCGCCCGCCAACTCCCCCAAGGCCAGCAGGTCGTCACAGAGGTGGCCGTGGGCAAAACTCGGTGTGCTGGCCACATCGCACATTCCGCGACAACGCCTATGCCTGTCGCCCGCCCTGCGCGTACAAAGCAAAAAACTCGTAAACAAGCCACCTTCCTCAGACGACTCAGGTGGTGACTTCGACGTAAGTTGTCTGTACGTGACTGACGCCGCAACTTGCAAGCGGTTCCTCATTGATACGGGAGCAGATGTGTCAGTCATTCCACCGAGTGGGGCAGAACGTTTCAACGCTCCACACGAATTTAAATTTTTTGCAGCCAACGGATCTCAAATTGCAACTAACGGCACTAAGAGAGTATCTCTGGATTTAGGCCTTCCCAGGAGGCTTACATGGGATTTCATAATAGCGGACGTTAAATCCCCGCTCATCGGAGCCGATTTTTAGCAGAAATTTGGACTGCTTGTTGACATACAGAATAATTCATTGGTCGACGGCGGAACCAGTCAGCACATTTCGGACGTGGCGGTAAAGAATGGTAAGTCTACTGTTTTTACCTTCAATTTAAATGACCCTTTTGCCAACATACTCGCGCAATTCAAAGACATTACTGTCATGCGCCAGGGGGTTACGGCATCTCGGTCAGGTATTACGCATCACATCGTGACCAATGGCCCACACATGCGCGCCCCCGACGTCTGGCACCAGACAAGCTCGAGGCCGCAAACACTGAGTTCCAATTCCTAATAGAGAATAGTATCTGCGAACCTTCGGACAGCAACTGGGCTAGCCTGCTGCATATGGTCAAGAAAAAAGACGGTTCCTGGCGTCCTTGCGGTGATTTCCGGGCACTCAACGAGAGAACGCTGCCCGACCGCTATCCAATTCCATATATGCAAGATTTTTCGCACATACTGCACGGAAAAAAAAATTTCCACCATTGATATGCAAAGAGCGTTTCACCAGATCCCGGTATAACCAGCCGATTTACCTAAAACGGCCATTACAACGCCCTTCGGTTTATACCAGTTTAAATTCATGACCTTCGGTTTGAGAAATGCTGCGCAAACTTTTCAGCGGCACATCAACCAAATATTGGCTGCTGAGTCACACTACGCCTTTGTATACATTGATGATATCTGCATAGCCTCTGAAAGTCTTCAGCAACATGAAACACATTTACGGCGAATTTTTCGATTGTTGCGTGAAAATGGTCTCGCAATTAATGTAGCTAAATGCTCATTCGGTCAATCTGAAGTAAAATTCCTAGGGCATAAGGTAAATAGCCAAGGCATCAAGCCGGCCGAAGAGAAAGTACAGGCCATTAGGGATTTCAGCAAGCCACAGACAGCAAAAGGCCTAAAAAGATTCTTAGGCATGCTTAATTATTACCGGCGTTTCATACCAAACTCGGCCGCCACCCAGGCGATGTTACAATCGATGATTGTTGGCAATAAGAAAAATGACACAACGCCATTGTCATGGTCTGCGTCAACAGACGGCGCTTTCAAAAAATGCAAAGAAGAGCTGGCCAATGCCACTTTGCTGTTTCATTCTGCACCTAACGCCAAACTTTCATTGAGTGTCGATGGCTCTGATTTCGCATTCGGAGCGGTGCTACATCAGCACATAGACAATGTGCTCCAACCTCTTGGTTTTTACTCAAAAAAAGTCACAGAGCCTCAGATGAAGTACAGCACTTATGATAGAGAACTCCTAGCGGTTTATCAGGCTGTCAAGCATTTTAAGTTTATGGTAGAAGGCCGAGAATTTTCCATTTTCACAGACCACAAGCCGATGACGATTGCCTTTATCGTTAATAGAATTTAGATAGGGCATCTCCTCGCCAGGCACGACACCTGGACTACATAGGCCAGTTCACAACCGACATTAGGCATGTACCCAGCAAAGATAACGATGTAGCCGACGCCCTGTCTCGCATTCAGTAGTCAGCAGCAAAGACCTGCATTGATTTTTGAAGAGCTGGCACGCGAACAAGCTCGCGACTCAGAGTTGCAAGACTTCGTAAAAGCAAGGACACCGTCGACTACAATGACAATCTAAAGAGAAGCTAAAAGCACCCAGCTCAGATTTTTTTCTTTACTGCTATACGTCGCAAGGGAAAGCTCGACCCCTAGTGCCTTACAGGCTGCTTTCAATCGACAGGTTGAAAGCAGCCTTTATACCTAAAGAGTTTATCAACGCCAAACCAATAGGTCATCCAGCAGTCAAAACAAGGTCGTGACATTTTCCGACCCACCGTTGGACATCGCGGGACATTCAAAGCCCACGCACAATCGTCGAAACAAGGTCGTGACATTTTCAGACCCACCGTCATTTCACATTTTCAGACAAAAGACAAAGGTTACACGAAAGACGCAACAGGCTGGTGAAACACCTAACACATAAATCATATCGACAGCCAACGAAATTCTCCCAGATGAAGAGTTTGCAGGTCGCAGCGATTCAACATATCGCGCCTTAAGCGCTAGGGGGGAGTTTTGTGGCGGAACCTTCAGTGACGCTATCCCTCTCTCTGCAACTCTTCAAGCTACCCAGCGACACTGTCGCTATGTAATATAAACCACACATAGTCCCACACTATGACTAACTTTGCTGGGCTTATCACACAAGTGGTAAGCCAAGTAAAATATTCGTCATATATTAAGCTGCCGCTGCACTTTTATTTCAGCAGGTATTCGAGCTGTTTATTTTAGCTCAAACGTTTTGACTTTCTCGCCCTCTGACGCTTTGTCATGAACAAATCGTCAAGCATAGCGATCATCTTTATGTCGCTGAGTAACGGCTTACTGTGACGGTCATATTACCGTTCTAACTTTGTTGTACTCTTAGCGATCGTTGCCTGCCTGATGGACTAACTACCCAACACGCAGGCCATCGAGTAGCCAGCAAGTAGCTGGTATGTGCAGCATCGGCATATTCCTATCACACTGTCCGTCGCGTCATTAGCGCTGATGACGAGTCGGACGTTTATAAATGCCAACGTCATTGACTGTTGGCGTTTATTACATTGTTTGCCGTTTTATAAGCAATGGATAAAATCGTATTAGTAGTGGCGGCTATGTGTGTGTTTGCGACGCTATACTTAGCGTTGCAGCGTTTGTTTAATGTGCTTTGGGCTCTGGTCCATGCTACCTTAAAAGGTAGAGTTCTTCTTGCGCGCGCTAATAGTCTGCAGCATAGTTGCTGCAATACAAATCATTACAGAGTTATTAATATTTAAATTGTTTTAAGTTGTTTTTAGTTCGTTTTAGTGTAAATAAAACCATTAACCTAAAAATCAAATATTTCAAGGCATCTTAGGAAGAAAAGTTGTTCGGGTCGATTCCTCAACACAATCCTTAATTTATGTTATGATATTCCCTAAATATATCGACTCTAGCGATAGCTAGATCCGTGAGCTGGAATGGTTTGAAAAACTTCTAAAAATCAAGTTTTTGGTAAAAATATTGGCTGCTGTGGTAGTAAAAAAATAACAAACGGCCAGAAATAATAGTAATGAAAAAGTTCTTGCAACCTGTACCAAAAATTTGTTAGTTTCGTATTCGTATTTAAGATAATGCTATTTTTTGCATTTTGTTGATATTTTTTTAAACTATTTTCACTAAAATTAAAAAAACTTAATCATTTCTAATGCAATCCTCGCCTTCAAGATGTCGCTGGAAAGGTTTTGAGTGCTTGCATTGATTCCTAGTCAGAATTGCTTAAACTGATATATATTGAAACTAATATATTTATTATAAAATAAACACCTTCTTCTATTGCAATAAACTAAAATAAATTACAATTATGAAGTTATTTGAATTTTGAAAGTTTTTGAATGGAAATAAAATAAAAAAATATCAAAAACAATTATGAAAAATCATGTAATTTATGATGCAGATTAAAATATTTTTTTCCTGCCTATAATTTCTGAAAGTTAAGCAATTTCACTTGTTCTTCCATTTTGACCAAATTTTAATGTTAAACGTTAAAACTTTACTCAAATTAGTGCTTTTTTTTCATAAGTGGATTAAATTCTGAAAGTTAAAGCAAAATCGAAGGTGGTTGTTGAATTGTATCAAAAATTTTCAAGAAATGGACCTTAGTAGAATCACTAAGACCATTAATTTTTGCTCCTTGATTTTGATCTGTTGGACCTTAGTTGAACCACTAAGACCAGTTGCTTGACACTATTGAAAAGAAAAACTCACAATTTGTTCTGACATGTTATTTAATTCTTATATGTCTTTTATAAAGAAAAAATGCTTATACTGCATTCAAAAATAAACCAAAACTATAACACATATAATTTAATTACACAAGAATGCATACGCTAATTTAATAGTTGCGTAAAAACAAAACGCTTACAAACAACAAAACTTTAATACATACAATTTAATTAACTAGAATGCATACTCTACAATTTAATAATAAAACCGCTTACAAATAACACAAAGTTTAATACATTTTAATTTAGTTAAAATGCATACGCTGCAATTGCGTAATATAAAAAACGCTACAATATATTAAATTAACACAACTCATGACTAGGTCATTGACTGTGACATAAGCCCAACTGCTTATGCTTCAACATGTGTGCCTTGGCTGACACACATAGGCATCTTCTGCTGTGTTAACATTCTCCGCCGCGTTGAGCAGTTGCGATAACATGAAATTAAACCTCCGAAAAATGTATGTTGTCTTGGCATCGGCTTTGGTATTGTTGGAGTTAAATTGATAGAGGAGTTTTTCTGACATTTCAATTTGATTCGCCACGCTGTAAATAGTGCAATTATAATTATTGACAGCAACAAAGCGGCCCCGCTCATGTATTGATGATGGACTACGGAGGGCTGCAGGTTAGCTGGCAAGTTCCTGATTTTTATAAGTTGACTTTGAAGATTGGTGATCTTATCCACTTGAGTTTGGAAATCTTCGATGTGCTCCCTTACAGTTTTCACCTCAGTATATATACTGGTATTAGAAATGGTTCCAAATGACGCGTATGAAAGTAATTGTTGGCTCGACTGTTCTTCATGGCCTTGAAGAATGATCATGTTTTTTTTCAACACGCAGCTTTGCTCGATGGTGAGAATTCCCGAACCCACAAGGTGTTCCCGTGATATGTCGTTGCCGCAAACTGCAGAAAGTTCTATAACTGACATGGTTGCAAACATCCAGTTGTTTGTATGGTGCAATGCCGTGAAGGTGATGTTATTGTGGATTTTTGTGAACTCACAATTTATTGCCGTTTTGTTGTTGAATAACTGGATTTCACAAATAAAAGCAGGATACTCGATTCCGAATCTTGACTGTTGATTTGGACATATGCGAATATTTTCCATTAGAATCGTACATGTATTCAAGTCTTCTATTGTCAACATTGCATATTGATCGCGATGATTGTTAACCGCCAAGAATTGTGTCTTCGGAATAATTGCTACCATGCCTTCGTTGAGTTTAGTAGGGATTGCGGTCAGCTTAAACAATGAATATGCTTCTGGATCCACCAGAGGTAGTTCTAGTAGGAACATTATGTGTTTCTCGTTCACCGCAGAACGCACGGTCATTAGTTTGTAAAATTGGAGTAGGTTTTCGTTGTCGGTAGGAAGAGTTCGTGTTGAAGGGAGATGAGCCTGAATTATCTGTAACTCTTGCTTCAGTTGTTGTGGAGTTAAGATCAATGGACTAATATTTCCGTTATGAGATTGAGTCAGTGCATGAAGTAACTCTGATTGTATTTGTTGCATGCTTGTTGTGATCATTGACAGCTGAGTCACTAATGCCGTGAGCTGATTTGATTGTCAAAGTATTGTTGTTTCATTTTCGATGTGATTCATATATTGACCTTTGTAACTTCTTGAAATTAACTTCGGTTGCCTTCTCATCAACCTTTATTATGTTCAACGTGGAATCAATTATTGATGTTTGATTGCGTAATAAATTCATGAGGTGTTCTTTATTGAGTTTGACATTATCTATAGTTTTTGACATAGTCTCTGCGTAGTTTGAGTCTAGTACTCCAAACAGGGCATGGGCCATATTACCGACTATATCTAATGCTCCTCGCTTCTGCCGTTTTTTTGTCAGAAGCATTTCTTCTTGTAGCAATGTACTGAACGAATGCTTGAAATGATGAATAATTGGAGCACATGATGTTTCTATTGATGGCCTTATGCACATATCTATCAGAGTATTTATTCCTTCGTCTAGTGTTTTCATATCTGACCACATTGGGCTGAGGTCATAGAATACCATTAACGTCCAGTGTGCTGATGAAAGTTTTGTTGTGCCGATGTTTTCAAAATAGATTCCTGGTTCTTCCTTAAAATTAGTTATTTTTACTGATGAGGCAAATACTAGTGGTAGAAAGAGAAGTGAAATTATGATAGTTGTGAAGATTCCTTGTGAAGTGTGTGACACCACTCTCCTCTTTGGGCGTGTACCTTCTTTGCCAGACTCTGATGAACGGGAATGTATTCTTTTTTGAGAGTTCTGTGGCATAAATTGGTTGTCATAGTCCTTATATTCCAAGTTGGAGTCATTGAACAGTGGGGCCAATCTGTGAATAGGTCTTTTGAACGTTCCATTTATTGTTTTCAAATCGACTACTCGAACCAGTCCGTCGTTGCCCTTGTATACCCGGGTAATTCTTCCTAATGGCCATCGAAGTACAGGAATGTTATCTTCTTTTATGATCACTAGCATGCCTTCAGTTATGTTCGGTGACGGTGTTTTCCACTTGCCTCTTTCTTGCAATTCGTGTAAGTACTTTTGTGACCATTCCTTCCAGAATTTATGTTTAAGTTCTGATATGATTCTCCATCGTGAGCCAAGAGATGCAGTTATTGTTTGTGTATTTGCATCAACTGACGTTGTCAGAGGTTCACCCACTAGAAAGTGACCTGGTGTGAGTGCTTCGAGATCGTCGCAGTTTGATGACATTGGGATCAGTGGTCGAGAGTTGAGTATAGCTTCTATTTCAATGATAACCGTTTCCAGTTCTTCGTATGTCATTGATGCCACTGATACGCTTCGAACCAACAAGTGTTTTGCAGATTTTACTGCCGCCTCCCAAAGCCCTCCAAAATGTGGTGCTCTGGGTGGAATAAATTTGAATTCAATTGATTGTTCACTACATGTTCGTATAAGTTTTTCTTGAGCTGTTTGAGAATAAATGGATTCCTTTAATTCAGCCAATTTGTTATTTGCTCCGACAAAATTTGTAGCATTATCACTATACAATGTTTTGCAATGACCTCTTCTGCTAATAAATCGTCTTAGGGCTCCTATAAATGCGTCTGTTGATAGGTTAGAAACCACCTCCATGTGGATGGCCTTTGTAGCGAAGCAACAAAACACAGCAATGTAGGCCTTGTCAGGTCTTTTGCCTCTAACTTTATGATGAATCCAAACCGGTCCGAAGTAGTCTACTCCTGATGTTATGAATGGACGTGCCGGTGTTATTCTTACAGCTGGTAAGTTTCCCATAAGTTGTTTGAAGAGCCTTGGTTTTGCTTTCGTACATCGTACACACTTATGTACGATACTGCGAGTTATAGTTTTCCCACTGGTTATCCAGAAGTGTGCTCTGGATGCTGCTAGCAGAGCTTGTGGACCACAGTGACGATTATTTTCATGAAGCATTTGCAACAATAGTTTCACCATGAGGTGGTTGTGCGGCAAAATTGCTGGATGTTTTTCTTCGAACAGTAATGATGATTGTTCAAGTCGACCGCCAATTCGCATTATCTGATATTCATCCATGAACGGATTTAATGAAGCCAGGGAGCTAGACTTATTGACAGGCATTTTTTTTGATAAGGTTTCTAGTTCATTACGGAATCCTGCAGCTTGAATGACCTTTATAATTATTCTAAGAGCATCATCCAATTCATGAATATCTAACGCCTTGTAACTTGGTCGCAATTGACGGGTTGTTCTTGAATTTCGAATAAACCTCAGTAAATAACCGACGGTGCGTTGAAAAAATCGGAATGAATTTCGATGATTGATTTTGAAGATTGTTTCTTCTAACGATTGATGTGTTGTTGATATTGCTAAGACACGTTATGTTTCTTTTCGCTCTAAGTCGCAAGTTTTAGAAATGTCTTGTGAATATGGTTCAGACCATTGACTGCTCTTCCCGGATAAAAAAGGTGGACCATAAAACCAAATTGAATGCTTGGATAGATTTTCTGGTGCTAATCCTCGAGATATTGCATCGGCAGGATTTTCCTTGGAACTGACATGTCTCCATTGACTTGGAATGCATAACTCTTGAATTTTTGCTATTCGGTTTGCTACAAAGGTATGAAATGAAGCTGCAGTTGACTTTATCCAAGCTAATACAATTTGCGAGTCAGTCCAAAGGAACGTTTCAGTGTTTTGTAACCGTATGTCCTTCTTTACTCTGTTTGTAAGTTCCACACCCAACACAGCTGCACATAATTCTAGCCGTGGTAGAGTTTGTTTTTTAAGTGGTGCTATTCGTGATTTTGAACAAATTAATCTGGTTCCTACAGTTTTGTCTGTGCAGGTTGAACGAATGTAGACTGCTGCTCCGTAAGCTCGTTCGGATGCGTCCACAAATGTGTGAATTTGTGTGGATACAATTCTTTGAGGCTTAAATACAAATCTGTCCACCCTTATGGTATTGAGTGCTACTATATTTGCGCGGAAATTGTTCCATTCGTGCTGAAGATTTGTAGGTAATTCATCATCCCAAGATATTTGTAATTGCCACAGCTGTTGCAGAAATATTTTAGCTCTGACGACAACTGGCCCAAAAATACCTAATGGGTCGAAGATACGTGCTAATTCTGAGCTCACTGTTCGTTTTGTGATGTTGCTTGATGATGATATTTGCGCTCGCCCGCACAGCTGGTCAGATTTTGGTAGCCATATCATCCCGAGAGTTTTTATTGACTGACTCGATGATTCGTCTAAGTCCAGGTTGATTTCCTGGTCTTCTGGTGGAATTCCACTTAGAAGTTTAGCGTGATTAGAGCACCATTTTCTTAATTTGAAGCCAGCTTCCCTTAGTAATGCTTGAACTTGACCTTGTGATTCTAAAGCAGTGTTGATAGAATCCGTGCCACTAAGACAATCGTCAACATAAAAATCATCACGCAATATTGTTGCTCCTAAAGGATATTTCATAAGGCCTTGCGAAGCTAAGTATTGGAGGCATTTTGTTGCTAGATATGGTGCTGGTGAAGTTCCATAGGTAACGGTTTTCAATCGGTAAAATTTAATGTCTTCATTTTGATTGTATCTCCAAATAATAAGTTGAAACATCTGGTCAGCCTCATTGACACATATTTGTCAATACATTTTCTCTATGTCAGCGGTGAAAACAAAGCGATGTATGCGAAAACGTAATAATATTGAAAACAAATCACTCTGTACCGTTGGCCCAGCGTGTAGAATGTCGTTAAGAGATGACCCACTGTTGGTTTTAGCGGATGCATCAAACACCACTCTAAGTTTTGTTGTAGAGCTTTCTGGTTTAAGAACACAGTGATGGGGCATGACATAGTTTAAATCTGGAATATCACTTTCTTTAATTTCTTCCATGTGTCCTAGAGCTTCGTACTCCTCCATAAACTTGTTGTAGTCCTCTCTTAGTTTGGGATTACTGTTGAGTCGTCTTTCCAATGATAGGAATCGATTGACGGACATCTGTCTCGAATTTCCGAGGGTTATGGGGTTCTCTGAGAATGGCAGACGGACAACAAAGCGACCATCAGTGTTCCTTCTTATATTTTGATGGAAATGGGTTTCGCAGCACTGTTCTAGTAATGACATTTGATGCTCTGAGTCATTTGTGTCTTCAAGCTTCCAAAATTTTTCAATCAATTGATTCGTTGTCTCTTCGTCTGGGCTAAACATTGCACAGGTTGCCGAACTATTACCGCATCTTTCTATTTTTCCTGTCACGATCCAACCAAGTGCGGTGTTATGAAAAGTAGGAAATTCGTTCTTAATTTTGAACTGTTGTGGCCGCAATAATTGATGATAGAACTCGGCTCCTATAAGTATGTCGATTTTATCCGTTTGATTGAATCTTGGATCGGCCAGCTTGATATTTTCAGGAAGTGACCAATTGGATGTATCTAACGTTTTTGTAGGTTGCGGTGTCACTATGTTGGGAAGAACAAATGCTTCAATTCTGGTGGAATAACTGCCAGCGTGTGCTTGAATCTCAAAATTTACGCGCTGTGCTACATTTTTTGTTTTACGACCTATTCCTTCGATGCAAAGCGATGCATCCGATGTTTGTAGCGAAAGTTTTGATACGACTCTTTCATTCACTAAGTTGACCTGAGACCCGGAGTCCAATAAGGCTCGAAATTCATCGATGTGGCCGTTGTTTCCAATTACCTTAACTCTTGCAGTAGCTAATAGTATGTAGTGCTCGTTATGCTGATGCTTGTTCGCAGCTGCTACAATAGGTGTGTTTGAACTTATATTTTGCGTTTGTTTGATTTCACCTGATGCTGATTTTGCTGCTGAATTGGGTCGCTTTCCTGAAGTCTCCAAATGCAGTAATGTGTTGTGCTTACTTGTGCACTTTGTACAGGATCGTGAAGGACATACCTTGGCGGCATGATTGGGTTTGAAACAGTTAACACAAAGCTTATTCCTCTGTGTCCATTGTAATCTTTCAACTGATGACATCTTCAGGAATTTTTCGCAATAATATATTGGATGTTCTGTCGATCCACATACCTTGCAGTTGCTTGATGTTGAAATTGCTGCTGTTGTTTTTGCTCTATCTTTTCCCCCGGAAAAGAGATGCTCATGAGCCTTTCCACGCGTTTCTAGTGCTTGGAAGCGATGCTCTAAAAATCTAAGTAGTTCACGTAAAGTTATAAGCTTTTTATTGTCATTTAGCGACTGTTCAAATGTTGTTTGCGTCACTTGGTCCAATTTTTGCAACAGTAAATGAACTACTATGACATCCCACTCGCCCACTGGAAGTCCTTGTGCGCCTAAACCATGAAGACACTCTTTCGTTATATCGTGTAAGGATTTGAGCGTTTGTGCTGATTCGTTTTTCATTTTCGGCTGCGATAACAAGTTATTCAGCAATGTTGTCACAATTAACCTCCTGTTGTCGTACCTGTTGACCAAAATGTTCCATGCAATAACATAATTGGCACCTGTGATTGGTAAGTGTTTTATAAGATTGTTTGGCTCGTCTCCCAAGTGTGTTGTTAAATGAAACATTTTTTGAACGTCGCTTATTGTCGTGTTGTGAATCAGTTGAGTATAAAGATCCTTGAACGCTACCCATTGTGTGTAGCTGCCGTGAAATTTTGGTAACTCAATTTTAGGCAATTGCACCTGAAGTGGTTCATTTCTGCTGGTGCTCTGATGAGCATCCAAATTTGCACTGCTGATGTGCTGTTGTAATCCGCTTAACACGTTGTGCACCTCTGCTTCCATTTTATAATACTCATCCAACGTATATCCTTCTATATCATCACTGTTTGTTGACTGCCATAGGACATCGTTGTTCACAATAAAATCATTCATGTATTTGTCGATAAGTGCTGCTTTGTTATGATAGTACGATTCAGGGTGACTTTGATTCGCCTGAACCCTGATTTCTTCAATGTTTCGCCTTAACGCTCTCATTAAAGCTCGTTGATTACGAAGTACTTTCACTATCACTTCGTCAATATGTTGATCTGCTATGATGCCATCTTCCTGCTTACCAGCCGTGGCAGGCCTACAGTCCTTGCGTGGAGGGGCCGTAGGTAAAGGTGCATATTCAGAATTTTTTGTCAATTTCTGCATTTCGGCTTCAAACATCTCCTTAATTTTGAGAGTCAGGTCCGAAATGCGCAAATATTGTTTAACGAAGTACTCGTGTTGCATTGGCAAATTAGCGAGACACCTTATCTTGTTATCCGTGCTCTCGAATTCTGCCCATGCTTCTTCCAACCGATTGATCCTTTCTTCATAGTAGCTGCTCGTCTTTCTTGAAGATGGATCCTTTTTGACGTTTGTCAAAATTGTTTCAATTCTCACAGCATTGTTTTGCTGAGCAGCTACCAATTCTTGAAATGTCTCCATATCGAACTTTTCCAAAAATCAAATGTTGATTGATTTTTTTTTTTTACTTTACGCGTTATTTTTGTTTGTCCAGAAATTTGAATTTCCTGGTCGGGGTCACCAAATGTTGAATTGTATCAAAAATTTTCAAGAAATGGACCTTAGTAGAATCACTAAGACCATTAATTTTTGCTCCTTGATTTTGATCTGTTGGACCTTAGTTGAACCACTAAGACCAGTTGCTTGACACTATTGAAAAGAAAAACTCACAATTTGTTCTGACATGTTATTTAATTCTTATACGTCTTTTATAAAAAAAAAATGCTTATTTATACTGCATTCAAAAATAAACCAAAACTATAACACATATAATTTAATTACACAAGAATGCATACGCTAATTTAATAGTTGCGTAAAAACAAAACGCTTACAAACAACAAAACTTTAATACATACAATTTAATTAACTAGAATGCATACTCTACAATTTAATAATAAAACCGCTTACAAATAACACAAAGTTTAATACATTTTAATTTAGTTAAAATGCATACGCTGCAATTGCGTAATATAAAAAACGCTACAATATATTAAATTAACACAACTCATGACTAGGTCATTGACTGTGACATAAGCCCAACTGCTTATGCTTCAACATGTGTGCCTTGGCTGACACACATAGGCATCTTCTGCTGTGTTAACAGTGGTCAAAATATTTGGTCTTCAAAAATAAGGAAAATATATCTAAAAATGGGTCTAAAAATGACTAAATTTCAATCGCAAGTATCTCGAGTTTTTGATCTGATGGGGAAAAACTGAGTATGCCACTAAATTATACTACCAAAAAATAAGTTACCGCAGGGTTCAGAAATTTTCACTCATGTAACAGAAATCTCCAACATAAATGAAAATAAACACTATTCGAAGCACACAACACACCAGGGTCGTAGCAAGGATATACCCATGGGGGGTTTTGATAAAATTTTTTTTGAAATTTAAAAATTAAAATATACAACTAACGGGTCCGCTAGTTGTAACGTTTTTTTTTTCAACTAGTGCTTATTTCGTGAATGGTAATAATTATCTCATGTCTGATTTTACAGATAATTAGTTTTATCCTTCCGCTAAACGAATATGGTTGTGTATATGCTTGAACAACGCAAGGAAATATTGCGACATTACTTTGAAAATCATGGTAATGTTGCAAAATGTGTGCGAAAATTGCGTATGGATTTTGGAAGAAGAGAAGCACCGTCAGCTCCGTATGTTTGTTATCTTGTGAAAAAAGTGAAAGAAACTGGCATCCTCATCGATAAACCAAAGCGTGAAAAGCCAAAAGCAGTACGTACACTCGAGAATATTGCTGCTGTGGCAGAACGTGTGCGTGAAGCGCCATCAACATCAATTCACCGTCGTTCTCAACACTTGAACATTTTGGAGACATCATTGAGACGAATTTTGCATAAAGATCTTGGTATGGCGCCCTACAAAGTCCAATTGCTTCAGGAGTTGAAGCCAACTGACCATCCAATGCGTTTTCGCTTCGCTACGTGGGCCTGCGATCGACTTACAGAAGATGCCGATTTTGCCAAAAAAATCATCTTTTCAGATGAAGCTCATTTTGATCTTGGCGGGTATGTAAACAAGCAAAATTGTTAGTCTATTTTATAACGATTCTTAAAATATTTTGGCTGTTACGATAACCGCCAGTGAGATCTAAACCATTTCGCAAAAACCTAAAAAAATCATAATTTCTTAAATATTTTAGCTGGTGTCAAATTTGTAAGAACAATAAACTGCCAGAAGTTAAAGGCCGGAAACACCTATTCCAATCTTCATACAAAAATTAAAAGTTTTGAAATAGGATTAAAAATAATGTTCGGAAATTTTTTTGAATTCTTTTAAAGTTATTTTCACTAAATGAATTAAATTGTGAGCTTTAGATCAAGAAAGTTTTTAAACAAGGCAACAACAACAACAACAACTCTGTATAGAGTCAATCACTCAACTGACTAGACAGTCTGTTTCGGAAATCGCTACATTTTCATCTTCAGTAGGCTTTGAGTGATGTCCTATGATTAGCAGCTATACAATTCAAAAGATTGGATTCCAAAATCTGCGCACTCATATACTGGTTTAAACAGTGAGTTGATCACAGCTTAATCACTCAAAGACTACTGAAAAGGAAAATGTAGCAATTTCGGAAACCGAATGTCTAGTCAGCTGAGTGATTGACTCTATACAGAGTTGTTGTTGTTGTTGTTGCCTTGTTTAAAAACTTACTTGATCTAAAACTCACAATTTAGTTCATGTAATAATTTCATAGATCATAAAAGTAATTATTTTCACTAAAATTATAAAAAAAAACAGTATTTCTAATGCGATCCTCACTTTCAAGATATTGTTGGAAAGGTTTTGTTTTTTATATATAATTATACAAAATATGTAATCAATATAATTATATTATAAAATAATAATTGAAAGTTTTCTATATGACGTTGTTATTTATTATGTTGATTTTCTATGATTTAAATAGAAATTCTAAATGTTTGATAGTTTAAATCATTCTTGATTTTAAATACAAATTCTAGTTGTTTGATAGTTGTGCTCTAAAATGCGCTTGCACACGGCGATCACGGCTCGGGTTCGATTCCTGCCGGCATCAAAAAGATTTCTGATGAAGCCTGTAGCAGAGCCGAAATTGCAATAAAATAAGAAAGTGATATTTTCCTTTTCACATTGGAAATGTTGTTGTTTTTGTTGCTGTTTCTTCGGAAAAAATTGAATAGAGCAATTGGTTGTTCTAAAGTGACCTAAAGCTCAAGAAACGATTTTAAACTATCAACCAACTAGAATTTGTATTCAAAATCAAGAATGGTTTAAACTATCAAACATTAAGGTATATTTCATCTTTCCAAAACCGTTTTTAAATCGAAAATTGGTTAATAATTACTGAGTTGCTGATTGCGTAATGTGTCAAGTACCAAAAAATCGGGCTTTTAACGGTTAAATTAAATTTTGGGGGTGTATTAACAACTTCAAATATGATTTCGTGTTGTACTCGATCAGACTTATAACCTTGTCACTTTAAAAAAGTGTAAAAGTACATTTCCACTGTAGCACTGTGTAATTAATTATCATAATAATCTTAATACTTTAAGAGTGCAATTCAAAAATATTAATTCGGAAATATTGCGTTAAAATCGATAAAATTTGTAAAATCATAAATCCTACGCACTTCTAGATCTGAAATATACAGAGATGAAAAATTAACGTTCGCAGATCTGAAAACTCTAGAATGACAAAATCCTAAAAATACTATAACTTTGATGTCAGAGCACTTAGTGACTTCTAAAAACTTTTAAATTGAAGGTGTTGAATAGTATTACTAAAATTAATACTACAGAGTGAATCAAAATAACTGCCGCACTTGTTTTATGCCATAAATCAAAAGCACTGTGTAAACTTTATGAAACAAAAATTTTTATTTTTTATTTTAAGCATTCTTTATAACTCTTCATAATTAAATTCGAATCTTTCATCATTAATTCTTTTTAAAAATTTAAAACTATTTGTGTAAAATGAGCATGCGGCACGCATCTGGTTTTGAGGTATATCATCTGATATCATTAATTGTCGCTTAATTTTATCTACCGTCATGAGTTAATGTTCGTTAATTTGCTCAGCATTATACCCCAAATAGAAAAGTCTAGGGGGTTCAGGTCAAGGGATGACGGAGGGCATTCCATCAATAGAAATAAAACATGGCAAATTTGCTCTGCTCCACCTTTGAACGATTTTTGCCTTTTGTGCTGGAAAAGAATCTTGCTGAAAACAAAAGTGACCCTCTTTGTAAGTTTGCTAGGATTGCCGCATAAGATAGTACTTTAAAACATGTTTTCAATAATATTCCGAATTATTTTATCGTCTTTTTCGATAAGAAGATGGGGCAATTTGCCTTTTTCGGATGAAACCATGATTGACGAAACATTTTTAAATCTTTCAATGGATTTTCTTTAGAAATATCTGCCATGCAAGCTGCGTACACTCTATCATTTTGCGAGTTGTGGCTTGCTTGCAAAAAGAATAGTTTTTCGTCGGAAAATATGATACTGCTACCTGCGTGCTGCCGAAGGATATCTGCACTTATTTTCTTTCGTAATATTATTATTATTATTGACAAAACTTTTGAAACGCTTTATGCAATAAGTGTACAATTAATACCAGAGTCGTAAGAAAAGAACATATGTTTTCCAGTGTTGCTTCTTTTTATATAATTGGTATTAATATAGGTACGATAGTTACTTTGATTCACGCTGTAAATACATCACTTTTTTGGCTCACTCTTTCAGAAACTGCGATATTCTCACGAATTTGAAAATTTTTTCCTAAATCTGTTCAAAATAACGTCCTGAAAAATAGAATTGTATCGAAAAACTCCAGCGACAAAACCATGGGTGCTGAAATTTAAATTTTCGAGAACCGCTCGAGGGTAAATTAAAATCATTTGTTGGCGGAAGTATACTTTTAAATCACTCGAAAAAGAATGGTTTTTTCAGTATATATATGTCATTCTTGTTGGCTTTACTGTTATCATCAGTACCATCATCTACAACTACCGATGTTAAGGGTAGTGATGACAATTGTTAACGTATCACGTTTGATCCGATAAATAACGATACATTATTAACGCAACTTCAGTACATGACTTGTTAAGTTTTTTAGAACATATTACAGTGATTCAATGAAATAATTGCTGAAATGCATTAATTTTTGTTAATATGTCGGACCTCTGGGGAGGTTTGAGCCCCCAGAACTCCCCCCTTGTCTACGGCCGTGCAACACATAATTTTATTTTCATTTCCTTTTTGTATGTAACGGAGTTGGCGTGTTGTTGATCATTCAGCATGAATTCTTCGTTTTAATATTTGCTTGTGCGTCACATACTCAAACAAAGATCGATCTCAACAATTCTGTGTGTTTCAGTTTTACACTTAGGCTATTCACAGTTCGAATACGCTGGTCTGCTATTTGTACGATTTGCTAAATGTACGCCAATTTACGAAAGCGTATTTTGCTTTGTTGTTTTTTTGCCCACAAACGCAAATACGCAGACACGCGTAAATTAAAGTAGCCCTTGGACGTGTTTTTTGTACCTCGTATTTTTAAGCTCTGTCTACAGTTGCCAACTTCATGTTTAGTGTTCTGTCAAAATCTTAAATTTTTAATTAAAGTGGAAAAGTTGTGCTGCCATTCCAATTGGTTTTTAAAATAAATAGACATAAAAAATGGATAGATTTGATGCAGAAGCCAATAAGGAAAATATGGAAACATGTGAAAATGTATGAAGTGCGGTATTTGATTTCGTTTAAAGGCTTTTTTTTTGCAAAAAGTTTTAAATGATAATAAATAAATCCCATGCACGGCGTAGTCCGCGCAAAGTGACCAAAAAGTGTTTGAGGACGATTCAAGAACGGGTTTCATTAAACGTAGCCAAGTCCTCGTGAAGACTGTGAATGCAAAAATTTTGTGATAAATACAACTGTCTTGTCTACGGGGCTATCCGCCGGTGCTGCCTGCACAAAGTGAAACAAAGAAGATGGCAGAATAGATAAATGAATACTTATTTAATTTGCCTAAGTCGTCGCCTTGGGTTTCAATGGAATGTTCTTAAAATCTAGGTGCAAAAATATGTAATTAAAGTTATGCAATGGACAGCGTATTTTTCGAAAAGTTGCAATTGCTTTCGACCTTAGTTCGCGCCTGAATTTAAAGAGCGTTCCGTTGCAATCTAAGCGCGACCACTTGGACAAGTGCCATTCATCACTCATGTTGCAGGATTTCTTTATTTACAATTTGCTTTTCTTTTAACGCCCCATTGAAACAAAAATCGCGTACCATTGCAACACTAATCCCGAGGACTTGCTAATAACGTTCAATTTAATAATAAATAATTCCGGATTTTTACAGTTTTAAAAACTTGCATGTGCTTCGCCAGCCACGGGATAAATTTATTGACATTCAGATGTTTTCAAAAAAAAGTTTGATTTTATGCAACGCACCAAATAAATGGTCCAAAGACAAATTCAATAACTTTTATTACTTTTCCAGATAGCTAAAAAGCGAAAAAGGAATGTGGCTAATAAAAAATGGAACGACCATGAGCAGGCTATCTTGTTGCAGTTTTTAAAAGACAACAGGCCATTTGAGGTTCGTAATTTTTACTTGATTATAAAACTTAAATGATAAAATTTTATTATTTTAGAAACCAACGTCGCAAATATTTTACAAAAAATTTTTGGACGAAAGTAAGCTGAATGCAGAATGGATCGTTGTGAAGAACAAAGTGAGGAATATGAGAATGTCCTACAATAAAGCTAAGCTTTGGGAGAACACAACTGGAGCAGGAACTTCAAAAGAGGGGGAAATTATGAGAAGTATGCATATAAAGAGAATAATAAAGGCATCTTTCTGTAAATTCGAATGGCTAATTTTTATGTGATTTTTATATTTGATAGCTCATTTTAAAAAACAGTTAAATAAAAACTAATTGCATACCAGTTTTTTGCACAAAACTAGTTTTATTGAGTAAAATCGAGAAATATTTTAAAAGTTAATTAATGGTTTAATGTTTTTCCACTTAAAACAAAACGATCAACTCGTGGTAGCTCGGCGTACTCCTATCGATCTTATATTAATGCATGTTGGTTTTTATCCCAAACCTCACATTTTTAAGTAGTCTTTAAGTAGTTTTAAAGTTTTAATATTTTTTTGTTTTCAAAATATTGAAATTTGTCATAAAAATGCATGTGCCCATATGATTAAGATTTTTTGTATATATTTCAGGTGCGTTGCACAAAATGTGTCCGTATTTTAATGACATGGACGAAATTTTTAGCAGCAGGAATTTTAGCTTTGAGCCAATCATTTTTGAATCGGAACATTCCTCTGTTAACAATTTGTTTCTTACCCCATCATTGCTCAATTCGACTTCAACATCCGAACTGCTTTTTGAAGAAAACATGGGACATGACATTTCTGAAATTACGGTTGCAGAACCGGCAAGTACTCCTGAAATAACGTTTGAAGAACCGGCAAGTGCTTCTGTGTCTCGCAAGGGAATTTACTCGCGTACAGCCATTTCTGATATCTTGGAAGTACACACTGACATCATGAATCTTAGGAAGCAGAAATTCGAAACAGACAAAATAAGGATGGACAACGAAATCCTTTTAAGACAAAAAGAAATTGAATTAAAAGAGAAAGACCATGCACTTCAACAGGACCGCTTTAATTTTGAAAAAGAAAAAGAATTACAGGCTTCTAAAATTAAAGAATTACAAATACAAAGTCAAGAAAAGTTGAAAATTTTAGAAATAGAAATGAAAACACGAATTGCATTAGAGGAAATAAAAAGCAAGGAGAGAATCGAACTAAAAAAGGTAGAAAATAAAACATAAATTACGGCAACAGCATTCACAGCTTCTATTTAACTATTAAAATTTTTCAATACGCCACATCCTTTCAACCAAATAGTTCAAACATTATTTCTACAGGAATTTAAGCAACTTCGTACCATTGTTCCCATAAGATGTTAACTTTAAATTAAAAATTGTATCCTGTAAAATAATATTTCAAAAACTATTTCCTTGAAATTTCCATTAACTATTTTTAATAGTTCAATAGCAAACAATATGGCAAACAGACTGAATTTTATTTTATTTACTTTAATTTTTTATTTTAATTTATGCTATTTTTGATTTTTTATGGTTTTAAATTAATAACAAATGTCAATTTTCAATAAAATAAGTAATCGTAATTGTCCAGTACTGAATTTAACTTAAAAAAACATGTAGATACTTAAGTATAAGTTTATTTATTTTTTTATAGAAAGAAGTACAAATAAATAATTAAAAATGTTAGTTAATCTGTCTATTGTTTACAAAATTTACTAAACCATGTTTTAAATTTTCATTTCAATTATTTCTGGCTGAAAAATTTGAAATTGCGTCGGTGTTATTGTTTGGAAATTGAAAATGTAAATCCTCTAATATATTGTGCAAAATACAACACACCAAAATCCATCTACAACATTCTTTATGATCTTCTTCATTCTTTAGTCGGCATTTTAATTCTTTTAAGCTGCTGAACTTTTCTTTCAACTTCCCAAAGCAATTCTCTACTCGAACCCGATATTTCGAAAAGTATTTATTAAATTCACATCTGGCTTCTTTAGTTAGCTCATTGCTGTTTTGCCTAAATGGCGTAATAAGATTAGGACCCAAAGGATATGCTAAGTCACCGCCCAAGTAACAATATTAGCCATATATTCATTCTTGCAGAGCTTATAGTGCTATCTTATATAGCAGCAAGCTTCAACTATAGCTTTAGTCGCGCTACTAAAGCTCTTGCAGAGAAAATATAAGGCTACTTTCTTGAGTTTAAAAGCACTATTTTTACTTCATATGAGGAGTAGAAGTAGCTGTAAACTTTTAAAAGAGTCCCTGTCAAACCCAAATAAGAGCTCTTGCAAAGCTCTTTTTTATTATTCGTTTAAGTATGTATGTGTTAAAAATAAACTCAATAAATATATAAAATTTGACAAGTGTTTGTGATGATAAGAATGACAAATAAATTAAAGAAATAATAAAGTGATTATTATATCAGACTCATGTTCGTGTATTCGTTATATGCTGCGAATTTCGATGCGCTTTTGAATTTATCGGAAACGTGAATGTAGTACTTCGAAAAACTACAACGGGCTTAACAAATAATTAAAATTAAGAAGTTTTAATTATTTAAAAATAGTTGGAAAATTTTTAACATTCTTTAAGATCAACTAAAAATGATTTAAGTACTTTATTCTTAAATATATGTATCATAGAAATCATCAATTTCGTTTTAAATATTATTGTAAACACTAATATTTAGCTTGATTCAACTCCGAAGATTTTCTATTTTTTATAAGATCGCCATTTTTTTCAAAGAAGCTCTTTATCAGATTTTTTAGTCACTTGTTATTCCCAAAAAATTTATTGCATTAATTTACAGTATTTTATATCTATTCGCTTTAAAAATGCAATACAAAAATACACATTAAAGCAAATATTATACTCAATCTACGAGTTTTAAAACTGCTGTATAGTAATTTTTATTACTTTAAAAGATCCTTTACAGAGCAAGTAGTAAATTTTAGAGTTCTGCTCTTTTGCAGATTTGATAAAATCCTTTACAGAGCTGTATAAAGTATTAAAGCTCAAAATGGTAAAAAAATAATATTTAGAGCATTTTCTTTAAAATTAAAAGCAACTAGCAGCAAACAAAGCTGCGGTAAAGCTTTAACCGCATATTATACACCTATAGAACACTTTTAGGACTCACTCGCACCTAGTTGCTCCAACAATGTTACTTGGGCGGCAATCCACTGCAGATTGGAGAAATATTTTTCAGGTAAGCGTGCAATGGGACACTCCCTATAAATTTTTGCATCATGAACGCTTCCTCGATAGCCAATTGTTACTTGTCGAATTCTTAAATTGTAATCGCAGATGGCTTGCATTTTTAAGGAATACTGCCTCTTCCTTGAAAAAAACTTCTCATGGTGCATCGTTGGTGCTTCTGCCAACCTAATTTCGGTTCCATCTATGTATCCTATGCATCCTGGAAGCTCTGTCAGTGTGTTCTCTACAATATTTCTCCTTTCTACCTCAGAAGGCCAGAACAAGAATTTCGGTTTAAGACGTAAAATTGCTGAATTGCAATTGTGGCACAGAATTTTGATTTTTAAAGACGGGATCATCTTTTATCAACTCTAAAATATAAAAGAATTCCTTTGCGTCGACCCGCAGCATTTGTCGTTTTCTACCGTCATCCAGATTCTTCAGCACCTTATCGGTCCAATGAAATGACTTTGGTACATGGAAATGTGTGCTTCTGCGATGTGACAGCAAGAGGATCAGGTTTACATGAAAAGTTATCATTATTTCCTCCTCTTCTTCTTCATCATCTGTAATACACAAATTAATAAAAACACGGTGCTGCCTTTTACAAATTCTAACCTGAGTCGAAAGCAATTAAATCCAAAGCATTTTGGATGCACAAAGCATTTATCAACTTTTTTTTCAGAATCTCTTGGCATTTTGATTCTTTCCTCAAAATAAAAAAGTTGTGTTTGTTCGAATATGTATAAAACAGTGCTGCCACTGCATTTAAGCAAAAATTTTCAGAATTCACTTATATTTTTGATTTTGTTTTTATAAGTTTTTTAAACGAGTTTTTTCATATTATGGGAATGTTTTCAGAATAAGACCTCAACTTTGTATAAAATTTATCAAGAAATACGAGTGAATATATCTCTTAGACTTGCTATTTACATTAATTGAAGGGCATATTACAGAAACATGGTATGCCACATAAAAAATATTTTGAAATAAGCGGCTCTAAAGTTTTGAAAAAATGTATTTTTGTGTGAAGAATTGGAATTGAACACGTAAATTTTTACAAATAGATTAGAAAATTAATAATAAATAGCCAAAATCTCTTCAGTGGTTGTTGGGAATGCATTGAGTCATGTATTTTGCCTAAAAAATTGATTTTTTAGATCATGTGGCTTATCACGTTATTGCAATAAGCCCTTCAATTCCTTAAATTTCAGTTATTTTATTAATCCCCACAGGCAATAAAAAACTCTCCTTCAAAGGGTTTTGTACGGAGTGGCAACACTGACGATAACCATCACAGGGTTGCATAATTATTGAATACGATAGCCACTTGGCGAGGTGCTCACAGTTTCAACAATAACAAATGCTATAAATACGATTTGCTAAAAGTACGCTCAAACTGTGAATAGCCTTACTTGTTTGCTTCAAAATGTTCATGTTGGAGAATTCAGGCCTTGGTGAAAACCAAAACAGAGACAATTTTTCCGACATGAACACGTGGTGTTTGCAAAATTGTCTTTGTTTGTGTCGGTCATTAAGAGAAAAATACATGCAATGACTGGTTTTTCTGCTATGCATAAATCGATCACTACCGTCGTGTGACGTAAAAAACAAATTCTGTTCTGGTTGCTGTGCAGAACAGTTTTATACGCTGCACAGCAACCAGAACAGCATTCGTTTTCATTTTTAAAGTTGTGTTTATGTATTATAAAGGGTGGTTAAATTTTAAGGGCCGATGTTGAATGTGAACCACACCCAAACGTTAAGTTTTTTTCTGCATTTCATTAGATATTTCTCAATTTCAGACTAATTCAATTTGAACCATGGAAAGATACCGAGCAACGCTTAAAAGTTTTTCAGGCTTATTATGAAAACGGACGTTCAAATCAAAATGCATATCGTGCACTTCGTGATTTTTTCGGTCAATTTAATCGTCCAAATGTGCGTACAATCGGAAAAATCGTGCAAAAATTTTTTCGTACTGCAGAAAATATTGCAGCTGTTCGCGATAGTGTGGCTGAAAAGCCGTCCACCTCAACTCGTCGTCGTGCCCAACAGTTGCACCTCTCACGCTCGTCGTTGATGAACATTATGCATAAAGACTTGCATTTACACGCTTACAAGGTGCAATTGACTCAAGAACTAAGGCCGCTTGACCATTTCAAGAGTCGTCAATGGTCAGAATGGTGGTAAGAAATAGCAACAGTGGATGATCAATTTTCGAAGAAAATCATCTTCAGTAATGAGGCACATTTTCACCTCAGTTGATTCGTCAATATCGAAAAAGCAATGCACCCACAAAGAGTGACTGTTTGGTGCGGTTTATGGGCTGGCGGCATCATCGGGCCGTATTTTTTCCAAAATGAGGCCGGTCAGGCAGTTACTGTGAATGGTGTTTGCTATCGTGAGAAGATAACGAACTTTTTATGGCCCGAATTGGAAAATATGAATGTGGACGATATGTGGTTTCAACAGGACGGTGCCACTTGCCATACAGCTATCGAAGCAATGGCTCTTTTGCGCGACAAATTCAATGGCCGTGTTATCTCACGTGGTGGCGATGTCAATTGGCCGCCAAGATCATGTGATTTGACACCGTTGGACTTCTTTCTTTGGGGTTATTTGAGAGAAAAGGTGTACGTCGATAAGCCAACAACAATTCAAGAGCTAAAGGATGAGATAATTCGGCATATTAATGGCATAGAACCTCAATTATGCCTCAGCGTCATCGAAAATTTGGACCATCGGATGGAGGTGTACCGCCGAGGTCGCGGCGACCATTTGGCCGATATTTTGTTCCATACATAATTGAACCATACCAATTGGTTTGATGGCGAATAGAAGCCCTCTGGTTGAATGGAAACGCTTGGATATTAAGAATTCAAACTTTGCCTTTATTGTGGCCACTTTCCAATTTGGATTTTAAAATGTTATATATATATATAATATAAAATTAAAAAGTATATTGTTTCAAAAGTTTAATTTTTAATGAGGAAAATTTAATGAGATGCAAATTGCTGACACCTGTTGTTCTTGATGGGTCCAAGAGAAGAGACCGGAAGATCGCCTCCATAAAGTGGAGCTTGGCTGGAGCCACAGCGGTAGGCTGTGTTTAGTAATCAAAAAAGCAAAGAAATAATAAAAATGGTGTAAAAACGCGTCGCCTTCAGTGCGTTCAGTACAATTGATAAATATGACAAAACGGAAGCAAACGGATCGTGACGCGAACATCGCGCCCGCCTTGCACTTGTGCAAGTTGTTATATCAAGTCCTGCAACTTCTCCAGAGCTTTGATCGCTTTGGCCAAGCAATTCCGCTGCGGATCCGTGTTTGCCTTCGGGTGCGCCTTGACATCGTGATCAGTTGATCGAGAGAGTTTTGCTTGCGGTGGGCGCTTTACGCCTATCCTTTTGCGGTCGATGCCCCGGGCTGTTGTCGGTTTTAATTCTTTTAAGCTGCTGAACTTTTCTTTCAACTTCCCAAAGCAATTCTCTACTCGAACCCGATATTTCGAAAAGTATTTATTAAATTCACATCTGGCTTCTTTAGTTAGCTCATTGCTGTTTTGCCTAAATGGCGTAATAAGATTAGGACCCAAAGGATATGCTAAGTCACCGCCCAAGTAACAATATTAGCCATATATTCATTCTTGCAGAGCTTATAGTGCTATCTTATATAGCAGCAAGCTTCAACTATAGCTTTAGTCGCGCTACTAAAGCTCTTGCAGAGAAAATATAAGGCTACTTTCTTGAGTTTAAAAGCACTATTTTTACTTCATATGAGGAGTAGAAGTAGCTGTAAACTTTTAAAAGAGTCCCTGTCAAACCCAAATAAGAGCTCTTGCAAAGCTCTTTTTTATTATTCGTTTAAGTATGTATGTGTTAAAAATAAACTCAATAAATATATAAAATTTGACAAGTGTTTGTGATGATAAGAATGACAAATAAATTAAAGAAATAATAAAGTGATTATTATATCAGACTCATGTTCGTGTATTCGTTATATGCTGCGAATTTCGATGCGCTTTTGAATTTATCGGAAACGTGAATGTAGTACTTCGAAAAACTACAACGGGCTTAACAAATAATTAAAATTAAGAAGTTTTAATTATTTAAAAATAGTTGGAAAATTTTTAACATTCTTTAAGATCAACTAAAAATGATTTAAGTACTTTATTCTTAAATATATGTATCATAGAAATCATCAATTTCGTTTTAAATATTATTGTAAACACTAATATTTAGCTTGATTCAACTCCGAAGATTTTCTATTTTTTATAAGATCGCCATTTTTTTCAAAGAAGCTCTTTATCAGATTTTTTAGTCACTTGTTATTCCCAAAAAATTTATTGCATTAATTTACAGTATTTTATATCTATTCGCTTTAAAAATGCAATACAAAAATACACATTAAAGCAAATATTATACTCAATCTACGAGTTTTAAAACTGCTGTATAGTAATTTTTATTACTTTAAAAGATCCTTTACAGAGCAAGTAGTAAATTTTAGAGTTCTGCTCTTTTGCAGATTTGATAAAATCCTTTACAGAGCTGTATAAAGTATTAAAGCTCAAAATGGTAAAAAAATAATATTTAGAGCATTTTCTTTAAAATTAAAAGCAACTAGCAGCAAACAAAGCTGCGGTAAAGCTTTAACCGCATATTATACACCTATAGAACACTTTTAGGACTCACTCGCACCTAGTTGCTCCAACAATGTTACTTGGGCGGCAATCCACTGCAGATTGGAGAAATATTTTTCAGGTAAGCGTGCAATGGGACACTCCCTATAAATTTTTGCATCATGAACGCTTCCTCGATAGCCAATTGTTACTTGTCGAATTCTTAAATTGTAATCGCAGATGGCTTGCATTTTTAAGGAATACTGCCTCTTCCTTGAAAAAAACTTCTCATGGTGCATCGTTGGTGCTTCTGCCAACCTAATTTCGGTTCCATCTATGTATCCTATGCATCCTGGAAGCTCTGTCAGTGTGTTCTCTACAATATTTCTCCTTTCTACCTCAGAAGGCCAGAACAAGAATTTCGGTTTAAGACGTAAAATTGCTGAATTGCAATTGTGGCACAGAATTTTGATTTTTAAAGACGGGATCATCTTTTATCAACTCTAAAATATAAAAGAATTCCTTTGCGTCGACCCGCAGCATTTGTCGTTTTCTACCGTCATCCAGATTCTTCAGCACCTTATCGGTCCAATGAAATGACTTTGGTACATGGAAATGTGTGCTTCTGCGATGTGACAGCAAGAGGATCAGGTTTACATGAAAAGTTATCATTATTTCCTCCTCTTCTTCTTCATCATCTGTAATACACAAATTAATAAAAACACGGTGCTGCCTTTTACAAATTCTAACCTGAGTCGAAAGCAATTAAATCCAAAGCATTTTGGATGCACAAAGCATTTATCAACTTTTTTTTCAGAATCTCTTGGCATTTTGATTCTTTCCTCAAAATAAAAAAGTTGTGTTTGTTCGAATATGTATAAAACAGTGCTGCCACTGCATTTAAGCAAAAATTTTCAGAATTCACTTATATTTTTGATTTTGTTTTTATAAGTTTTTTAAACGAGTTTTTTCATATTATGGGAATGTTTTCAGAATAAGACCTCAACTTTGTATAAAATTTATCAAGAAATACGAGTGAATATATCTCTTAGACTTGCTATTTACATTAATTGAAGGGCATATTACAGAAACATGGTATGCCACATAAAAAATATTTTGAAATAAGCGGCTCTAAAGTTTTGAAAAAATGTATTTTTGTGTGAAGAATTGGAATTGAACACGTAAATTTTTACAAATAGATTAGAAAATTAATAATAAATAGCCAAAATCTCTTCAGTGGTTGTTGGGAATGCATTGAGTCATGTATTTTGCCTAAAAAATTGATTTTTTAGATCATGTGGCTTATCACGTTATTGCAATAAGCCCTTCAATTCCTTAAATTTCAGTTATTTTATTAATCCCCACAGGCAATAAAAAACTCTCCTTCAAAGGGTTTTGTACGGAGTGGCAACACTGACGATAACCATCACAGGGTTGCATAATTATTGAATACGATAGCCACTTGGCGAGGTGCTCACAGTTTCAACAATAACAAATGCTATAAATACGATTTGCTAAAAGTACGCTCAAACTGTGAATAGCCTTACTTGTTTGCTTCAAAATGTTCATGTTGGAGAATTCAGGCCTTGGTGAAAACCAAAACAGAGACAATTTTTCCGACATGAACACGTGGTGTTTGCAAAATTGTCTTTGTTTGTGTCGGTCATTAAGAGAAAAATACATGCAATGACTGGTTTTTCTGCTATGCATAAATCGATCACTACCGTCGTGTGACGTAAAAAACAAATTCTGTTCTGGTTGCTGTGCAGAACAGTTTTATACGCTGCACAGCAACCAGAACAGCATTCGTTTTCATTTTTAAAGTTGTGTTTATGTATTATAAAGGGTGGTTAAATTTTAAGGGCCGATGTTGAATGTGAACCACACCCAAACGTTAAGTTTTTTTCTGCATTTCATTAGATATTTCTCAATTTCAGACTAATTCAATTTGAACCATGGAAAGATACCGAGCAACGCTTAAAAGTTTTTCAGGCTTATTATGAAAACGGACGTTCAAATCAAAATGCATATCGTGCACTTCGTGATTTTTTCGGTCAATTTAATCGTCCAAATGTGCGTACAATCGGAAAAATCGTGCAAAAATTTTTTCGTACTGCAGAAAATATTGCAGCTGTTCGCGATAGTGTGGCTGAAAAGCCGTCCACCTCAACTCGTCGTCGTGCCCAACAGTTGCACCTCTCACGCTCGTCGTTGATGAACATTATGCATAAAGACTTGCATTTACACGCTTACAAGGTGCAATTGACTCAAGAACTAAGGCCGCTTGACCATTTCAAGAGTCGTCAATGGTCAGAATGGTGGTAAGAAATAGCAACAGTGGATGATCAATTTTCGAAGAAAATCATCTTCAGTAATGAGGCACATTTTCACCTCAGTTGATTCGTCAATATCGAAAAAGCAATGCACCCACAAAGAGTGACTGTTTGGTGCGGTTTATGGGCTGGCGGCATCATCGGGCCGTATTTTTTCCAAAATGAGGCCGGTCAGGCAGTTACTGTGAATGGTGTTTGCTATCGTGAGAAGATAACGAACTTTTTATGGCCCGAATTGGAAAATATGAATGTGGACGATATGTGGTTTCAACAGGACGGTGCCACTTGCCATACAGCTATCGAAGCAATGGCTCTTTTGCGCGACAAATTCAATGGCCGTGTTATCTCACGTGGTGGCGATGTCAATTGGCCGCCAAGATCATGTGATTTGACACCGTTGGACTTCTTTCTTTGGGGTTATTTGAGAGAAAAGGTGTACGTCGATAAGCCAACAACAATTCAAGAGCTAAAGGATGAGATAATTCGGCATATTAATGGCATAGAACCTCAATTATGCCTCAGCGTCATCGAAAATTTGGACCATCGGATGGAGGTGTACCGCCGAGGTCGCGGCGACCATTTGGCCGATATTTTGTTCCATACATAATTGAACCATACCAATTGGTTTGATGGCGAATAGAAGCCCTCTGGTTGAATGGAAACGCTTGGATATTAAGAATTCAAACTTTGCCTTTATTGTGGCCACTTTCCAATTTGGATTTTAAAATGTTATATATATATATAATATAAAATTAAAAAGTATATTGTTTCAAAAGTTTAATTTTTAATGAGGAAAATTTAATGAGATGCAAATTGCTGACACCTGTTGTTCTTGATGGGTCCAAGAGAAGAGACCGGAAGATCGCCTCCATAAAGTGGAGCTTGGCTGGAGCCACAGCGGTAGGCTGTGTTTAGTAATCAAAAAAGCAAAGAAATAATAAAAATGGTGTAAAAACGCGTCGCCTTCAGTGCGTTCAGTACAATTGATAAATATGACAAAACGGAAGCAAACGGATCGTGACGCGAACATCGCGCCCGCCTTGCACTTGTGCAAGTTGTTATATCAAGTCCTGCAACTTCTCCAGAGCTTTGATCGCTTTGGCCAAGCAATTCCGCTGCGGATCCGTGTTTGCCTTCGGGTGCGCCTTGACATCGTGATCAGTTGATCGAGAGAGTTTTGCTTGCGGTGGGCGCTTTACGCCTATCCTTTTGCGGTCGATGCCCCGGGCTGTTGTCGGTGCCAGGTCGTACGTTATCCGGGGATGTTTAGCTGGGTGCAGCAGAGTATGGTGCTGCAGACCGCACAAATGGCACGCGCTGGAAGAGGTGCATTCCCAGACATCATGCGACCGCGCCAGGCAATTATAGCAGTACGCATGTTTGGCGACCGAGTGTCTTCGTTGAGGCACCGTCATGGCCAGGAATCGGCGACACCTTCGTAGCGAGTGGTGCTCTCTGCACAATTGGCACTTCGTGAAGCTGTAAGAAGAGAGATATCATTATTACTTGGAAATTACTATGATTGGACAGATCAAAACTAAATCAGAATATTGAGTGATGTGTATATGAGATTATAAGAGAATATGCGTGATTGACTATTGATCGTGAGATTGTTTGGTTAGGTGGGTAAAGAGCTACTGAGAAAAAAAAGGGGGGGTAAAACATCATAATTCATCAGAGGGAAGGATACATAATTTTACTATGGGTCGAGTTATGATTCCGTTCTGAGTTTTTATATCCGCTACTCTAACTCGAGCATCGGTACCGCGATACGTTTTAATGATGCGACCTGGGCGCCATTCAGTTGGCGGGAGCAGCTCGTCCTTAATAACGACGAAGTCGTCAATGCTGAGGTCACGTTTGGGGTGTTTCCATTTATGCCTTTTATGCAACTCAGAAAGGTATTCATCTTTCCATCGACGGCTAAACTGATGATGTAGGATTTTAACTTTTTCCCATCGATTAATTAGCGAGAGATTTTCCTTAGGGGGCTCGGGTATAGCTATCAGTGGCGCACCTCGGAGAAAATGGCCAGGCGTCAATGGTAAGAGTTCGGAAGGATCTTCGCTTAGTGGAGATAGAGGTCGCGAATTTAGAACGGCTTCGATTCTAATGAGAAGAGTTGAGAACTCCTCAAATGTAAATTTTTGTAGCTGTGCTACTTTTTTAAAATGGATTTTAAAACTTTTTACTGCTGCCTCCCAGAGTCCACCCATATGAGGAGCAGTTGGGGGTATAAACGACCATTCAAACCCGCGTAGGCTGAACTGTTTGGATAGCTCTTCAGCAGATTTTTTACAAATTGGTCATACTCTTTTCGTAGGGTTCGATCGGCCCCAACGAAATTACGGCCGTTGTCTGAGAACAACTTTTGTGGGAGGCCACGTCGACCAATGAAGCGTGCAAAGGCAGCACAAAAGGCTTCCGAAGAGAGATCGGACACAGCTTCTAAGTGAATAGCTTTGGTTGAGAAGCAGACAAAAACACTTACGTATCCTTTGAGATAAGGAGCTTTACGAAGCATTGAGCTCTTCAACTCGAAGGGGCCCGCAAAATCAACTCCAGTAATCGTGAAGGGAAGTGAAAAATTGACTCGCTCAGGAGGAAGAGCAGCCATTATTTGGGATTGCAACTTTTTTTTTAAGATCGTGCACACTTTGCATTGAAAGATACAGTGCTTTATTTTGTTTTTTAGTTTTGGAATATAGTATTCCTGACGAAGCGCTCTCAGCATGAGTTGCTGTTCGGCATGGAGAAGCGTTTTGTGAGTAAAATCGAGTATAAGACTACAGAGGCGAGATTTTTCTGGTAAAATAATGGGGTGTCTTTCGTTAAAACTGAGTGCGGCATTGGCCAAACGACCATTCACTCGAAGTACTGAATCTGGGTCCAGATAGGGATTAAGTGTTAAGAGAGAACTTTTATTGGAGATTGGTAAAGAGGAGTTGAGATTTTTACACTCTTCAGGGTAGTATATTGATTGCGATTGTACAATCATTCTGATTTTAACGAACTTTATTTCATTTTGAGATAATTCTCCGGAGTTTTTTATGCGGTTCTCTCGGTAGGTGGGTGAACAACGATGAACGAATCGAAAGATATATGCGATTACGCGCACAGCTCTAGGATATGAGGAAAATCTATTGAGTAGATCATCGTCAGGAGTGAAGGTATGGAGAACTTCCACTTTTTTAGTTTCGGGAACCACCAGGGCAGATGGTTTTTTACTAGGCCATTTGTTGGATTCTTGCAGTAACCAAACAGGGCCATGCCACCAAAGAGAGTTGTCAATGAGTTGAGGTGGCGAACAGCCTCGTGTTCCGAGATCTGCTGGGTTTTCTCCTGAGGAGACATGCCTCCATGTGGCATTTTTGACATTATTTAAAATCTCTAACACTCGGTTGGCTACATATGTTTTCCAAGTGTAGGGGGGTTTTTCAAGTCAAGCCAACACAATTGATGAGTCAGACCATAAGAAAAGTTCGAGTGATGGGAATGGAAGGTCAGAGAGTATGTGTTTGACTAATTTTGACAAAAGTACTGCCGCACAGAATTCGAGACGAGGTAAGCTGATAGTCTGAAGTGGAGCGACTTTGCTTTTTGCGACCAATAAATGAGAGCTGAGTACGTGGTTAGAATCGCAAGTGCGCAGATACAGCGCCGCACAGTACGCCTTTTCTGAGGAGTCACAGAAGCCATGGATTTGAATTTTGTTTTGAGGAACAAATCCAATCCATCTTGGAATTCTTATTTTCTCAATGGAAGGTAAGTTTTCGAGAAATTCATTCCATTTGATCAATGACATGGGCTTGACGCACTCGTCCCAGTCTACTGATTCTATCCAGAGTTGCTGAATAAGCATTTTAGCTTGAACGATTATTGGAGTTAGCCATCCTGCAGGGTCAAACAATGATGCTACTGCAGACAGGATTTGTCGCTTTGTAGCAGATCCCATGAATGTGACGGGTTTAATAGAGTAGCAGAATGAATCACTGATCGCATTCCATTTAATGCCGAGAGTTTCGGCAGAGCTTGTGTCGTAAAATCTTAAAAAATTGTCATCTAGCAGATCTTGAGTAGGAAGATGCTGTAAGAGATCAGCATGATTCGCGATGATTTTTCTAAGTGGTAAGCCAGCCGACTTTAACGCACTTATTACTTGGGTTTGGGCATTCAGAGCAGAATGCATGTCGTGACCGCCGGACAAGATATCGTCGACGTAGGTTTCACGTTTGAGTATGTGATAAGCTAATGGGAAATCATCTTTGCAATCTTCTGCTAGCTGATGCAAAGTTCACTCACTAATGGGAAATAATCTTTGCAATCTTCTGCTAGCTGATGCAAAGTTCGAATGGCTAAGTACGGGGCACAATTAACACCAAAAGTTATTGTTTTGAGACAATAATCTTTAATAGATTGAGACGGGTCGGGACGGAAGAGTATCCGTTGATAGTCTTGATCATCTTCATGCACCATTATTTGACGATACATTTTTTCAATGTCGCCATTAAATACAAAGCGATATAACCGCCAATTGAGAATAATGGTCATGATGTCCGCTTGGAGAGTAGGACCAGTACAAAGTGCGTCATTGAGAGAGTGACCACTTTGTGAAGCTTTTGACGCATTAAAAACCACTCGAACTTTTGTTGTGGTACTGGCTGGTTTGATTACCGCATGATGCGGGAGATAAAATGAGAAGTATTTTCCATCACGTACAATTTCGTTAGAGACAACTTCTTGCATGTGGCTAAGAGTCAAATATTCCAATAGAACTTGGTTATATTGAGGTTTTAATTGGGTGTTTTTGTTCAAATTGAGTTCGATGTGTTTGTATTGTTGCAGGGCAACGAAACGAGAGGCACCTAATGTCACCTGAGAAGGAAAAGTTTTTTTGAAAGGGAGTTTGACCACATATCGACCATCGGTTTGACGAAATGTGGTGCGTTTATACAAACTCTCGCAATACGCATCTTCAGCTGAGACAGCTTTGCAAGTTGGTACCTCTTCTAGCTCCCAAAACTGACGAACTAAGTCACTTAAAGAAGGTTCGGTGACGCATGAAACTTGAGTGGAGAATGAACAACTACCAACAGAGAGCAGACCACTTAGAATCCATCCAAAAACAGTGTTTTGGGCTAGAAGTCCACCGAAAACATTTGTACGCAAGCCTTCGAGTAGAAGACTTGGAAGAACATCACTTCCAATTAGCATATCAATTTGACCTGGCAAATAGAAGTTAGGATCGGCGAGTTTTAATCCTTCCAGTTCTTTAAAATTAGGTTTCGAGAAGGTGCTAGATGGCAATAAGCTTGTAAGTCTGGGTAAGACAATTGCTTGCACGTATAGTTGAATGCTGAGATCTTTCGTTACAATTTTAAGAGTGCAAACTTGGCTTGAGCTGCCAACGATCTGACCTCCTATGCCAGAGATATTTGTGAGAATTTTGTGGGTTGGAAGTGCGAGAAGGTTTTTAACTCTTTCAGAGATGAAAGTTTTTTGAGAGCCCTGATCAATTAGAGCTCTTAGCGTAAAAGTTTCTCCCAAGTGCAATATGTGGATAAGTGCTGTGGGTAATATAATTTTCTCCTCATTGGCAGAAAAGTGAGTGCTGACTTGAGCAATTTCTTCTTGACGAGAGTCAGAAGAGCTTTCGTTAGAGGCTAGAGATTGTTGTGCCGTCGTTTCGATATGCATCGATGAAGTTGGGCGGGACTGAAAAGTGGACGGTGTTTGGCGATTGTCAGAGTTCGCTTGATGGTTTATATGCAGAATAGTGTGATGCTGTTTTTTACAGTGTAAACACAAGCATGAACTTTGACATTCTCTTTTTGTATGAGAGTACGCTAAACAATTGGAACAAATTTTGTTTTGGGTAACAAATTTGTTTCTTTCTTGAGCAGAAAGTTTTTTAAACTGGGGACACAGTCGAAGAGCGTGCTGCTGCCAACATTTCGGGCAGAGAGAATAGTTTACTTGCGCATTATTTTCCGAGTGGAAATTTTGCACATTGGACCTATTGGTTCGAGCCTTGTTGAGCATGACTTTGTGGGTAGTGAGCGTTGGGGTTTCGGTTATTGGAGCCATTTTGCTGGTTCCTATTTGGAGCCGTGGGCGGAGACCATTTCGGTTTAGCCCCTTTGATGCTGTTTAACTTCTCGACGACTTCGTAGCGAGCTGTCAGGAATTCGTCCATTTGTAGCCACGTTGGGAATTCTCGCCTTGAAGTGAGGGATTGCTCCCAGAGTGCTAATGTTTCCTCCGGCAACTTCGACGAGCAGAGATAGATGAGAATAGGGTCCCAATGATCTATGCAGACGTCTTGCGCTGATAGCATGGCGAGGTAGTCGTTTATTGTCGACTGAATCCTCTGGATCGCTTCACTGTTTTCTGTCGTTGCAGCTGGGATGCCAAATAGGATTTTGAGCTGGTTGTCAACCAGAATCCTTTTGTTTTCGTAGCGGGAGAGTAGAGCCTCCCACGCCAACGAAAAGTTTTCATCACAAAGCTGGTACCGTTTTACAATATTTCCCGCAGGGCCACGGGTTTTATTGCGTAGGTGATACAGCTTTTGTGCTGGTGTGAGTTTCGGGTGATGCGTGTAGACTGCCGTGAACATATCTCGAAAAGATGGCCAGTCTTCATAGCTTCCATAAAAGATTTCTGTATCACATGGTGGTACTTTGATATAGGCGACCGAGTTGTCTTGAGCTGGAGAATTGTTGAGAGTGGTGCTATGAGTTGGTTTGACCATCTCATTTTCGAACATCTTTCCTAGGTCCATCATGTGTGCCTTACATCTGTGGTATGTATCCACATACGTGCCATATTTTGTCCGAGTTGAAACTTTGAACGCTTCATCTGCTACTGAGTCCTCTGCGATCATCACTTCTGCATAGGCGTCATTGAGTCTGGCCCATCTCTGATCCAGGTCGAGAAGCTGGACGTGTACACTGGAATCTGTGTGATCGTCGACGCTGATGCCTTCAAACTTCGAACAAAACTCCACTAAATTGTCCGAAGTGAAAATGAATTTTTGTTTGATGCTCATTTTGACCGATGACCTAAGCACACGAGTTGATTTGGAATCCAACGCGGCAACGTATAGTGAGTATTATTACAGAAGCTGCACGGGGTTGTCAACTCTGAACTGAGATGTTTGAATAAGTTTCTATGCAATTAATAGAAATTGCTCAGGGTTGGCAACTCTAAATCAAGAAATTATTTTTGAGAAAGAAAAAAATTGTTGAAAATATTCAGAAGTTGCGCGAGATGGCAATTCTGAATTCGCGAGAAAATTTGTTTGAGAAAATTAAATCAGGTACCCAAGCGTATGAGCACTGATTTTCCAGGGAAAAAAATTTTTTTTGAAAAATGAGAAAAATTATCACAAATTTTTCTTTAAGACGAAAATATTCAGAAGTTGCGCGAGATTGCAACTCTGAATTTGCGAGAAAATTTTTTGGAGAAAATTAAATCAGGTACCCAAGAGTATGAGCACTGATTTTCGAGAAAAAAATTTTTTTTTGAAAAATTAGAAAAATTATCACAAATTTTTCACAGGTACCCAAGAGAATGAGCATTGATTTTCAAGAAAAATTTTTTTGAAAACTTAGAAAAATTATCACAAATTTTTCTTTAAGTCGAAAATATTCAGAAGTTGCGCGAGATGGCAACTCTGAATTCGCGAGAAAATTTTTTTTAAAGAAAATTGAATCAGGTACCCAAGAGAATGAGCACTGATTTTCGAGCAAATTTTTTTTGAAAAATTAGAAAAATCACAAATTTTTCTTTAAGTCGAAAATATTCAGAAGTTGCGCGATATGGCAACTCTGAATTCGCGAGAAAATTTTTTTTAAAGAAAATTGAATCAGGTACCCAAGAGAATGAGCACTGATTTTCGAGCAAATTTTTTTTGAAAAATTAGAAAAATCACAAATTTTTCTTTAAGTCGAAAATATTCAGAAGTTGCGTGAGGTGGCAACTCTGAATTCGCGAGAAAATTTTTTGAAGAAAATTAAATCAGGTACCCAAGAGTATGAGCACTGATTTTCGAGAGAACAAATTTTAAACAAAATATTATTCTGGTGCCCGAGCACTGAATTTTGAGAAATAAATTTTTTTTGAGAAATTAAGAACACAAGTATATGATATATTTTTTAGTCACATGCAATATTAGTATTTGTAATTGTACAAATTTTCCACAAGCTGGCAATACTTTTTTTGCAAATCTTTGCACGCTTATTGTATTGCCTCCATCAATGTATATATCAGATATACAAGATGGATTGCTTGATCTGTAAGTTATAATTTTTTCTTTGTTATACACGGTATGTGTTATATGCTGTTAAGAGATATTTGTATATATATATGTATATGTATGTGAATATAAGAGTAATGTAATTTCGTGTGTAATAAAAATTATTAATCTATATAATAGTTCGAAAAATTTCTACCACCAAAATTTTGTTTGGTAGGTTATGTTACAAAAATTTTTTTTGTGTGTGTGTCTGAGCTTTAATTGATTTAATTATATCTTTATGTGTGAATTTTATTTTTGCAGCAAGTGTAATTATTTTGTAAAAATTATGTTACTATTTTTTACAAGTGGACGAATATTTTTTGTAGGCAGTGTTCTATTTATGCTTTATGAAATAAGTGTAATTTTTCGAGTTATTTGTTAGTTTTTTTATTTGTTTTTTGTCAACTTAGTGACAACATATTTAAAGTGTGTAATTTTTTGGGTAAAGAGTGCTAATTTTTTGTGCCACTACTGTGAGTGACAATCATGAAAAATGTGACGAGTGCAACTAATGTGAATGCATGTGTGTGTGTGTGTTTGTTCTTTTGTGTTATATTTCAGTAAAATGCAAAACTACCTTTGACCTTGGGACTGCACAAGGTTTTAAAGAACGCAGCTTTCTTTATTCTTCAGTGCTCCAGACTTCCTTCTAAATGGATTCTGGATTCTGCTATCATCCAACTTTTCACACACTTTTCTCACACTTTTAGTTACTTTATGCACTTTTCTTTCTTTTCCTTTTCTTAGTCTTAATTTCAATATAATTTTAATTCTTTTCTTTTCTACTTTTTTTTTAGTTTTTTAAGCACACACTAAGTATAATAAAAAAACACTGCCTTTAGCTTTTATTACTTCCAAAGAAAAAAAATGGCGTTTTTCGCCACGCACAAATCTTACCGTCTGTTACAGCGAGTTACCTTCTTGATTTTTCGTTGCTTCGCATGGTACTGTTCGGACGAAAGCTTGATATTATAGTCAATATGTACACACTACAGATGAAAATTATTAGTGCTGCACGGAACGCACCGGACTGTTCCTTAGCCAATTCTTTGTAGATTCGAAGGACCAATGGTTTGATGGCGAATAGAAGCCCTCTGGTTGAATGGAAACGCTTGGATATTAAGAATTCAAACTTTGCCTTTATTGTGGCCGCTTTCCAATTTGGATTTTAAAATGTTATATATATTTATAATATAAAATTAAAAAGTATATTGTTTCAAAAATTTAATTTTTAATGAGGAAAATTTAATGAGATGCAAATTGCTGACACCTGTTGTTCTTGATGGGTCCAAGAGAAGAGACCAGAGGATCGCCTCCATAAAATGGAGCTTGGCTGGAGCCACAGCGATAGGCTGTGTTTAGTAATCAAAAAAGCAAAGAAATAATAAAAATGGTGTAAAAACGCGTCGCCTTCAGTGCGTTCAGTACAATTGATAAATATGACAAAACGGAAGCAAACGGATCGTGACGAGAACACCAATATTATCATAATAAACAGAAATGACAATAATTTCCTAAATAATTTGTGTTTTATTCAAAATCAACATTGGCCCATAAAATTTAACCACCCTTTATATATTCGATCTGTGTATTCTGTTTTAAGGCTAAAAGATATATATGTATATTCAAGAAGTCAAACCGATCGGACGTGTTATTACATAGCTCCGCAACCTCGCTCAACGTTCTTAATACAAAAACAAATATAAAAGCCCTAACTCTCTGTGCAAGTTCTGTTGACCTAGTTACAACAATTAATTATTGCGAAAAACGCAAAGAATTAAAAAAACACAAGAAAAAATTAAGTGTCAAATTGCAATTCAGCAAAATAATTTCTTTGTGACAATCCAGTGCGACACCAAAAATAAACTATAAACAAAAATCAAAAAATAAAAATAAACCAAAACAACAATAAATAACTGTTATTCATTCGGCTAGAACTTATTATTAAAGCAATTCACCGATTTTGACCTAGTAGCGCTAAAAACAATTTTAAAAAAAAGCATTTAAATATGGGAAAAAAGCTGTGCTTCATCTCTATGCACCGTGGAAGACCACAATGCAACAAAGGTGGCATGCAAGGGCCTGTGTGATAAATCTTTCCACGCTTGTTGTATAGGCTTATCTAAGAGAAGTCTCACATATTTAAATAACTACCTTGCGAACTTTTCATTTTACTGCGATGAGTGCAAGGATATTTCACTCTCACACGTCCTTCTTGCAGTAAAGTGCCTAAGTGATAAAACAAACTCGCTACGGTCTGACACTAAACAATGTTTAAAAAAAAATAAGTGAGCAAGTTACTAAGGTCGATGGGGTCTTAAAAACTGCCGAAGATCTCAGCAGCTTTATTGAATCCGCAAAATCTGACCTGGATACCAAAATATTCAAACTATCAAGTAACCTTATAACAGTCACGGACACCATAGCTGATTTAAAAAATAATGTGTCATCTTTTGCAACCGCGATAACCAAAATCAATGACTCTTTAACGCATAAGTATAAAACAACAGACAACGAAAAACGTACAATACAAAACATATCGGAAAATCTCGCTGTTCTTAGAATGGACGTCGACACCATGATACAATCCAATTCAAGGGTAACTTTACCACCACCCCAGCAGCCAGATCCACTAATTGAAGTTTTATACCATAAGGTAAATGAAATGAGTGATGATCATGAAATATTTCGGGTGTCGCTCGCTGAAATTACTGATTATATCAGATATGCTCCAGAAAGAGTTCAGAACATCCCCGAATCACCCCATCATAACGCCTCCTCTATCTTTGAAGAAATCATAGAAGCTACCGATCCTACTTCACTGGTTCATTCTTTGCGCTCACCACAGGCGTGATAAAGAAATGGGGCCACCTATTGCTATTCCTGTGGCTTCACCGCGCAAATTGATCCATAAGTTTGGAACATCATGGACATCATCTGAATGGGATAACCGCATCAAAAAGCTGAAGAGTGTGAATGATAGACTAAAAACGACATTGTTTGTTAAGGGCCTCCTAGTAAAAACTAAAGTATCCTGGCTGCGTAATCATTTTCAGAAAAAATTCGGTGTCGCAATTTCTGACTGCATAAAAATGTCCATCAAGGCCAGAAAGTTTTGCAGTTTTAAGTTGGACATTCCAACTTAATATGTATGGATGTTTCTGAACATCTCTGGTGGCATAATGATGCATGGTAAGTGGAAAATCTCCGAGTGGATAGACTTTTTTATTTTAGTAAAATTGAAAGACATTGGAAAAAATTTTAAAAGACAAGAAAAAATGGTTGAGGCAAGAAAAGAACCATATATTTAATTTGTTTTTAATTACTTATTTATATAATTACTTAACTAAATAATTACTTAATTACCCAATCAAACTACAATGGCCTTTAGAACCATGTGCCTTTAAAACGCGACATTTGAGATGAAGGTCGCTTTTTTTTAAACTTATTTAATTTGCAATTTCGAAAAAAGCAATAGTTTTATTCAGGGACCGAAAATAACGATAATTTTTTAAATTTTAGATCAAAAGATCATGTATAAGAAGTTGTTGTATAATTCTTTTAAAAATAGCAATGTGAAGCTAGGGAGCTAGAGATTCAATTTTTTACATAATTTTATTTCATAATTTTTAAGATAAAATCACTTCAAACCAATTATTTTTTGATCGATATTTTTTCGATCAGATATAGAAGTAATTTTTTGGTCGTTATTTTTTTCAATCAAAAATAAAAGTTATTTTGTGGTCATTATTTTTTCAATCAGAAATAAAAGTTACTTCGAGGTCGTTATTTTTTTCAATCAGAAATAAAAATTATTTCGTGGTCGATATTTTTTTCAATCAGAAATAAAAGTTATTTCGTGGTTGTAATTTTCTCTAATCAAAAATAAAACTTAGTTCTTGGTCATTATTTTTTCGATCAGAAATAAAAGTTATTTTTTAACCGTTATTTTTTTCGATCAGAAATAAAAGTTCTTTTTTGATAGATTTTTATCGATTAGACTCATGTCTTTTCTCTTTTTTTCTCAACTCAACTGTTCTTATAACATAAACTATTTTGGCGAAATTACAATGCAGCACTTTCAGCGAAACAAAGCAATTGAATCTGATTGTCTTATAAGAAAACAAACGAACTACAAACAAGGAAAAAGTCAAACTGCTGTCAAAACAAACCAAGCACAGTATTTTTTTGTGTAAGGGAAAACATGAGAAAACCCCCGTGATATATGATTTTTTCTTTTAAAGCTTATTAAATCTGGAATACTGTTGCATATTCATAATTGTTTTGTTGAAAAATCCTTTTTAGTCTTTTGTAAACAAACTATAATATATGTTGTTACAGATTTTTCCTTCAAAAAAGTACAACTTTTTATAAGATTTTTATATTATTGAACTAAAAAAAATGTTAACTGTATGCAGGACCGAAAAAACGAAAAACTACAAAAATCATTTATTTAGTATTTATAATACTAAAGTATTTATAATACTTATAAAATTCAATATTTCGTTAAAATTTTTCAACTTTTGTCACTATTATCCAAATTTAATTGTCATTCATCATTTTTGTTGCCACTTTTTTTAATATTAAAATTAAGATTTGCTCTGAGAACTCTCACCTTATAACATTTAAACATATTTTCTCTTTTGGAAATTACTTCAGTCAAAAAATAATTTTTTCTTTTGTTTGAAAAAAATCGACAAAAAATAACTTTTATTTTTGATCGAAAAAATAACATAAACGAAATAACTTTTATTTCTTATTGAAATAAATAACGACCACGAAATAACTTTTATTTCTGATTGAAAAAAATAACGACCACGAAATTACTTTTATTTCTGATTGAAAAAAATAACGACCACAAAATAACTTTTATTTCTGATTGAAAAAAATAACAACCATGAAGTAACTTTGATTTCTGATTTAAAAAATAATAACCAAGAAATAACTTTTATTTTTGATTGAAAAAAATAACAATCAAGAAATAACTTTTATTGCTGATTGAAAAAAATAATGATCAAGAAATAACTATTATAACATGGTTGACTGATGGCGATAATCGTTATTATCGGTACCTGGTTTTATTACTACATATGGGTAAATCCTAGCGTTCGGACTCCACATTTGCATAAATTTTTTTTATAAATTTCGCAAATTTTACTAACAGTTTTTCAATTAATATGCTTCTGGTGAAATAGTTCTTCCTGAGTGTTATTTATAATAAGTATACTATCTTGCATCTTACCGCAGTTTATCTAAAACTTGTTCTTATTTCATGAATACAAACGTAACTAAAAAAGGATGTTCTTGTGAGACTAACACTCGAACTTAGAATATTTCTGCGAAATTATCGATCGCACCTCGAAAGTCCATAAGAACAAAAAAAAAATTGCAAATTAAATAAGTTTAGCGACCATCATCTCAAATGTCGTATTTTTAAAGGCACAGTTAACAATTTTATTTGTTCGGACGTTATGTGTCGGACTGCACACATATCTCCATTGTAGTTTAATTGGGTAATTAAGTAATTAGGTAGTTAAGTAATTATGAAAATAAGTTATTAAAAAAAAAATTTAATATATTGTTCTTTTCTTGCCTCAACCATTTTTTCAATATCTTAAGCCAATGTTTTTCAATTTTACAAAAATAAAAAAGTTAACGCAACATTTACGAAGCATCATATATATAAAATATCATAAAATATAACGTTATATATAAGTTATACTTTTTGGTCACTTTTGGTTGACTTTTCTTTGGATTTTCCCATATACTTTAGTTTTTTTACTATAAATGAAATATTTTATTCACATCATACTTTTTACAAGAAGCTCTTTTTGAAGTGAAATATTATTTGATATTTCTAAATGTTTCCGGCTTTCATTCTGAAATAAATGTTGAAGTTTTCTGAAATATAAAAAATCATTATGTTTTTTATTAAATAAACTTAATATTTAATTTAAATATTTAAAAATTTAGCGAATATTTTCAATTAAGGACCGTAAATGTTATAATTTTTTTTATCAGAAAAATTATCATACTATAATCTATATTTTTTTATATAATTTTTGTTAATGTATATTTTTAATTATTTCCTGTTATAAGTGTTTCCCCTACAAATACAAAATGGGATTTCAGAACTCGACTTTATCTTCCAATTATTGTTGAACTTTTTTCCTTATATTTTTCTTTGCACATTACAACTGTTTTGTTACCTTGTCTGCATTAGTAATTATTAGGGCTAGGAAACTCATGCACTAAAAAATTGAAAATATGCACATGTAACATGCATTTAAAACTCTAAAAAAAACAGGTAAAATATGCAATAAAAAAATATTTTTCTTATATATTTTTATCGGTACAAAAATAATATGAAATAAATAAAATAATAAAATAATTTAAGAAAAGAAAAATAATTACTTTTAATATACATATAAAATGAATTTGTCAAAAACAACAAAAATATGAAGTGAACATAAGAGTTACATGTGTTGCAAATCAAAAAATCAAAAATATTCAAAAACCACATGCAATTATTGCAAAATATACAAAAATATGCGCATTAAATATGCAAAAACAGGCATTTTTCGTAAAATATGCAAAATCATCTATTTATTGCAGAATATGCAAAAATATGCAATAACGATTGAATGCCATTTTAAAGGAAATTTTATGATTCGGAAAGATAACTTAACCATTTTCTTTTTAAGATTCCCAGTAAAAACATGCATTTGCATGAGATTCCTAGCCCTAGTAATTATGATTTCGGCTTAGTGTTGTCTTGAAAACTTTTAATTGTTTTTTTGATATGTTACGTATTAATAACGATAACGTTTGGATTTCTATTTTAAAAATCAAAAGAGAAAAAACATATGTGTAATCATATTTCCAAAACGCAGAAATTAAGATAAAGAGTTATTAACGGTTCCTTATTTTATTACAGCTACATGCCATTACTTTAAAATTTTGACATTTCGGGATCCCGGGATTTTCGGGATCACAAATTTCAAATCCCAAAATCCATAATTGAAAGACTTAATATGTATGTATAAAACTGCAAAATGAAGACTTCCTAAAGAAAGTTTTTTCGATTTTATTACAATCTCTAGGTGCAGTATGCCTTATTAATTTTTTGTCACGTAAGTTCTTCCTATTATAATAATGTATCTATGAGTCGACCTTTCGGCACTGTTAAATTTGCTATTCAACTGTCCCGATGGTGCAGAAGCAACAAATTCCTGAAACTTTTCAACAAATGCCAATAACCATACAAAATAAAGATTAAGGCCATGTAACTGTATTCTACAAACTTTTATCGACTTTTATAGAAATACTTTATTTTTCTACAACGTAACTTTTTGCTTATTTTTATGAAATTTTATTTTTAAAAACATAAAGGACAATGTTTACAGCACAAGAGTGCATATAAAACGTTATGTTTAAAGCAATGTGTTAATTTCTCATACATACAAAATCTTTTCATTTCACATTGCTGTTTAACACATTTCCTCATACTTTGACCAAATTTGCTGCAAACTATATTATAACTAATATTAGAGGCGTAGAACAGTTCAGAAAAAAACAATTTTAAAATCGGTCAACCCATTTAGAAGTTATGCTCTTACATACATTTTTCAAAAAAGCTGTTCCAATAAAAAGCATGATACAGTACAAAGGTTCTTGTTTTTGTATTGAGAAGAAAAAGATGAGATATAGTAAAAATATTGCTTGAAAAAAATTCTAAAATAAATATTTAGCATTCTTCTTTTTGAAAAAGAAAAAATAATAAGTAAAATATGGTTGAATTATTGTTTAAAAATTTTTGAAATAAATATTTAGAATTATTTTTTTGTGTTAAGTGAAAAAAAGATACAATATATTTAATATATATAAAAAATATTGGTTAAAAAAATGTGTAAAATAAATTTTTATAATTCTTCTGTTTTTATTGAGAAGAAAAAGATAAAATATTTTACAATTCTTCCAATAATTTGATCAAATATTTGCCATAATTAAATCTAATGTAAGAGAGAAAAAATTTGTAACGAATAAATGCAGTAATAAATGTTAAATATATGTAAAAAATTTAATTTTTTATGAAAATTGTATTAATAATTTAGTATATTTAAAAAATCTGATGTTCTATTTAATTGGCTAAGATTTCCAATAATATAGAATCTTAGCCGGTTAGATAGATTTTAGTTTTTTATCTAATCAGCTAAGATTTCCAATAAGGTAGAAGCTAGAAAAAAAAAGACACATTCCGGTAAGATACAAATATGTATTTCAAAACTTACATTTCTTTCATTTCAGCCAAATAATAAAATAGCAAAGTGAAGCTACAACAAAGGCACAACAACAAAGTAAAGCTAATAACAAAACAAAACCCTTTCAACATAAGGAGATCGCAGAAAAAAAACACATACATCCAAATAAATGCTGTAAAAGTTGTGGCAATTGACAACTTTTTATCTCATTCATAAGTGCAATTCGGAACTACCATAGTTTCCGCCATATCGTCTGTTTCTTTGGTTTTGTTTTGTTCTTGCTTTATTTGGCTGATGTTTTCAATCTTTTCCTTCAGCCACTCATCAACTGAACACTTCGTCATTAGCAAGACGGTTGAGTGTGCATTGAAAAACTCTCTGAGTACGAGTTCAATTCAATTTACTCATATCAGTGCCTTTCAACTTCGCTTTCAACTTTGCTTTCAATGTAGCTGACATATTTTGTATCTTCTGCTGCAGCACAGCGCGTAAAAACTCTTAGCTTATTCAACTTATTCGCCTATAATATCTCTTGCTGATATATACTTTTTGCTGCTACCGACAACAGCATAATGCAACTATGCGACAGTGAGCAGATGATCGGCTTTGAAGCATTGTATGACGACGATGTTGTATTGAATGAAGGTAACGATAATTATTTCAATCATGCTATGGACTGATTATTATATTTTATGTTGAACTCTTTTAGATGTGCTTTCCATAAATTGTGTTGAAAATACAACCTCAATCCATGAACACGAAACAGGTACTTTAATTTAAGCATAAAGTAAACTTTGATATCAAGACATTACACGTTTTTACATCTTTTACTTTAGTTGATAAAGAGAACAATGAAACATCCTGGGCTAAGTACACCCCTAACCTTTTAAGAACGCCAAGGCAAGGTGTTCTCAAACAAAAAAAAGCAAAGAGGCACGCAAGATATTTGGGCTGACGTAGGTAGGAAAAAAGAAGATAAAATTAAAGTAAAAATTAAAATTTTAAAGAGAGAAAGCCGTATAAAGATGAAGATTTTAGAGAAGGAAAACGAATTGAAACTAAAAATATTAAGCTTGGAGATTCAACTGCTGCAAAAAACAGCTTAACGCTTAATCATCCTAGTTCCGTTATGCTATTGTTGATAGCAGTTACAGCGGATTTTGCTTTTGGACCACCACCTGTAATATATCACTGAAAGCTGAACCAAACTGCGAACTGAATTATTTTTTGATCTCTTTCCAAGCCTTATTTTTTCCATTCTGGTTGCATTCAAATTTATTTTTAAAATTTGCAACCAGCGCCAGCAATAATTATATTCTGTGTTTTTAATGTGAAATCTAGTTTTTTTAATTTTATACCTGCTGGCAGCAATAATTATATTCTGTGTTTTTAATGTTTAATCTTGTTTTTTTAGTTTTAAATGAATTTTTTGTTAAATACTTTTACTTATATGTAAATATTAATATTAATAAAATACGTTTGTGAAAAATAAAAAGATCTTTCACTTGTCCAAAGTTTATATTTCGTGTAAAAGAAGTTATAAAAAAAACAATAAAAAATGAGAAATCAAATCGAGTTAAAATAAAATGGAAATATTTATTTAAATTTTCAAGTAAATTTTTAAAATATTCATTTATCAATACACGTCGTTGAATATTACTGGAGTTTGAGCTGCTCCGAGCCCGATTGTTTGGTACCGATAGTACAAAATCTATTGCGTCTGCATATTCTACACTGAAGAGTATAAAAAGGATAAATTACAAAAAATATAAAAATTGAAAAAAGAGATAAATTCATACGAAAACTTAGCTACTTGCAAAAATTTAATATTTGAATTTAATAAAGTTCACAGTGAAGTGAATGAAGTAATAGAAAATTTAATAATTCGTAAAGAACTTAATTTAAATTTGTCAGAAATTTAGGAGGAAGAAGCAAATTTGCCAAAAATTTCGAATTTTGACAAAAATATGGTAGGTAAAAACCTACCAGTTTTTAAAGGAGTTTATGCAGAATTAGAGGAAGATGAAGAGAAGGCCATTTTTATTAAGTATGTGTACAATTTTAAATTAACAACCCAAGTGAGAAGTATTTTATTTATTTAGGACGTTTGAATAAACCTTCGACATTGATTGAGTTAAAATCTTTATTAATGAAATCTTACCCTAATCCAAAAACACTACAGCAAATGCTAAATAAATTTAGTTCAATAGCACAGAACAACTTATCAATTTCAGAATTTAGAGAAAAAAATAACGAAATTAGAAGAGCAATTAAGCAATTTAAAGCTACAAAGCTTAGAAAAGTTTATAAAACTTCTAAGTTTAACTCTAAGTCTAATAAAAGTAATGCTCCTAATAAACCTTTGCCAGATTGTAACTGGTCTTATAAAACAAATGTTTTTCCCAAATTTTCTCCTTTTCCAAAACATACTTCAATTCCTCTATCCTCTTCCGTTCAAAAATCATTAAAATCTAAACGCGTCTCGTTTAACCTTAACCCTGAATCAGACTCCCCCTACATTAAAAATACACCTAAAATCCACAGTACATCCTATCCTAATTTCGTGCACTCTCATACTCTAAGCCCATCTCCATCTGATCCAATTATAATTGAGCCCTCGAACCAACCTGTCAGTCCGAAGTCATTCCTAGACCCTCTACTACCACCAAGAGTCAAATTAACGTTAAATTCTTGCGCAGAGACTGAGAGTAGATATGCCCTTTCTCGCCTTAGAGAGAACAGTGTATTTAATAACGTTCGTCTATATCTCACCTACATGCATAAAGCCCCTGATTCAACATGCATTGAAGACAAGACTAAAACTAATCTAAAAGTTGTAATTCAGCAAGAAGGTCTGCCCACCAATGTTGATAACTTGCTTAACTTATTTATTCGTTTTCACGACCAACTCGGCGTAACGATCGATCAAGTCAAGGTGGATCTTGATACCTATGGTGCTCACGTCAGGACTAAACATGTCTCCCTTCTTCAAAAATCGCGTAAAGACCAACAACGATATTATCGTCCCTAACTCCCATTTCTTAAATATATTTTACGATAACTGTGGCGGCATGAGAAGCAAATTAAATAAACTTTATGTTGACGCCAAATCATATCACTTCAATGTTCTAGTATTCACTGAGACATGGTTAAATGATACCTTCAATAATGAAGAAATTCTTGACAGTAATTGGACTGTCTTCAGAAACGATCGGGATTACTCCTCTACTGGTCTTTCTAGATGAGGTGGCGTTCTCATAGCAACTCACAATTCTCTTTCAAGTGAGCTAATAGATACGCATACCCATAAACTTTTTGATCACCTGATAATTAAATTCTGCTCAGGAAATAGTCTTTTTATGTACATAGGTGTCGTTTACATTCCTCCCGGCTCAAGTGAAACAACATACAATGAGCTATGTGAAACACAGTCCTTTTTTACATTCACTCTTAAAGAGGAAGATAAGGTTGTTATTCTTGGTGACTTCAACCGGCCAAATATCTCTTTTGTCGTTGATGAAAATGGCAAGTATCTTCTTTCTGTTAACCTTTCTAATGCCATAGATTTATCATTATTCAGTACATTTTATGGCAACGATCTGCAACAAGTTTCTTCTGAACAAAATAAAAATGGCAGATGGTTGGACCTTATCTTTACAAACTCGTACGATGAAGTGAAGGTTAGGCCATGCACTGAAGCAGAAAATTTATTTACTAACACTGTTCACCATACAGCTTTAACAGTTGCTTTCTTTGTTAACGACATTACTATTACCCAGTCTTATTATAACTCTATTGCATACGATTACCTCAACGCCGATTACGAAAGTATTAAATGTTATCTAAATGCTCTAAACTGGAATAATATTCTATGCAACATAGATTTAGACAGCGCTGTCTCAAGATTTTATCAGCTTATTTTTACTGCCATCGAAAACTATGTGCCAAAAATAAAGAAAAAGAATAAGCTTTCGGAGCCATGGCTAGACAAAAATCTCAGATTTTTGAGAAACCAAAGAAACAAAATTTACAAACTTCTCAAAACCACCGAAAATGTAAGCGATGAACTGAAGCTAAGATATGACGAGCTATCTAAAGAGTTCTCAATCAAGTCAGAAGAAGCGTATAAGTTGTACACTAACTTTATCAGCGAGAAAATTGTCCAAGAGCCACAAAAATTTTTTGACTTCGTTAACATGAAGCGAAAATCTAGCGGCTATCCATCTTCTATGTTTAAAGGTGATGTCAATTCCTCCAACCCTCATGAAATCAGCAACTTATATGCAGACTATTTTAAAGAAGTTTTCTGTGTTTTCACAAGTAATACTTATAGTTCCCCTCCCTTTTCAGGAATTAACCCTATAATTAATCATATCCAACTAACGTGTGATGAGATATCTAATGCGATTAAAGAAATTGGTACAAATAAAGGACCCGGCCCAGACTTGTTACCCCCGCACTTACTAGTCCGATGTTTAGACACACTTATCATGCCTTTATATATAATATTTAACAAATCTCTACTCCAAGGATCTTTTCCATCGTATTGGAAGATATCTCACCTAACACTAATATATAAAAATGGCGATAAAAGGTCTGTTGAAAACTATAGAGGAATCGCCATATTATCGGCTATTCCAAAATTGTTCGAAAAAATTATATGCGCAAAACTAACATCTATTATAAATCCTTTACTCAACGAACAGCAACATGGTTTCCGTAAAGGTAGATCAACCACAACAAATCTAATGACTATGATCTCTGATTTTTCAAGTAAAATGGAAAAAGGACATCAAGTGGAGGCAATATACACTGACTTTAGCAAAGCTTTTGATCGAGTCGATCATGATATCTTGGCTTCCAAATTGGAAAAGATTGGTATCTCAGGATCTTTGCTCAGTTGGCTGAAGTCCTATCTCCACGACAGGTCTTACTTCGTAAAATTTCAAGGTACCTTATCCAAACAGATTTTAGTTACATCCGACCTATCTGATATTCTTTGCGATATCCCACACCTAATGTATGCAGACGACCTAAAAATGTACCATGTTATTAAATCGGAAACAGATGTAATTTACTTACAGTCGAAACTGTCATCTCTTGAGCACTGGTGCAATCAAAATAAACTACATCTTAATGTAAAGAAATGCTGCGTAATAACCTTCTCCCGTAAAAATTTGGTAACAAATAACAGTTACTTCCTCAATAGCATTGAACTTAAAAGAGTCAACCATATTGTTGATCTTGGTGTAGACTTGGACAACAATTTGCGTTTCAACTTATATTATGATAAAATTGTATCTAGGGCCAGCAAACTACTCGGTTTTATAAAACGGCGTGCAAAAGAGTTCAAAAATGTTTTGGTCACGAAAGCTTTATACTGCGCGTTAGTGCGCCCTATTCTTGAATATGGATGCATTATTTGGAATCCTGCTTTCGAATCACACAGTGAAAGACTTGAATCTATTCAAAAGCAATTTCTGCTTTTTGCGCTTAGGGACACGTATAACCCCCGTGAGTACAATATATTGCCACCTTATAATTTTAGGCTTAGCCTTCTGAATTTAATGCCCCTTTCAACAAGAAGGACTTTACTTATTTCATGTTTTACCTTCGATATCATTAACGGTGTTGTTGATAGCGAGTATATATCAAACAAGATACAATTTAATGACCCGATCAGACGTACACTGCATACACGACTGTTAAATGAATATCAACATCACACTGTCTACGCAAGAAATGAGCCGATAAATAGGTACTGTAGAGAATTCAATAATATCAGCGAGTACTATTCACCCCCTATGTCTAAATTAACTTTTAAGAAAAATCTTTCCAAGTCCCTATTTCCGCCATAACACCTTCCTTTAAGCAACTAGGTTTGAAATCTTAATCTATAATTAAGCATGCCCTCTCCAAATCTTTTTTCCCTACTAAAAGCCCAATAATCTTGCGCTCTTCATTTATTGTCCTTTTAGACATTAAGAATTAAATGCTAAGATAATAAATAGCCAGTCCGATTCCCTATCCCCTTCTCAGATCTCTCCTAATCTTATCAAATAAAATTCTTAGCTATATTACTATGTATAAAATATGTTAGCATGTAAGTTCCTTTTCTTTTTCTTTTCTTCTCTCCTTTTCTTTTTGACGTGTTATTGAATTCATGTCGATCAGGTGGGCGGATTACGCCCACATTGATTTGCATATCTTCGAACACTAAAACAAGGAAATGGGAGAACGAAAAAAAAAGAAAAAAAAATAAACGAACCTGTTAGAATAAGTAAATTGCCTTGCTTGGCCAATAAATAAATAAATAAAATTATTTAAAATATGTGAAAAAAGTGTGGTTTAAAATTGTGCACTATACAAAATTGTAGTGAGAAAAGTAGTGAGGAAAAAGTTCGAAAGTGGTTGCAAGCCAACACTTTTTTAAATAGTACCAAAATTTTAGCACGCGCACCATAGTGCAGAGAATAATGCTGCATAATAATTTTTTCTATAACTACAATTGGCCCAAGCCAACCCGCTAGGTCAAAAAGCTGTGCAATTGCAAACAAAACTTTTCGTTTGGTAAAGCTAGTTTTCATTTCGAATTGTGTTGTGACAAAATAAAAGTGATCAAATCTAGCATTCCAACGAACTCCTACGGATTTTCAAACTTCAAAAAATCCACATTGAGCAGATGTTCCTTCGGCAAATCTTCGAGTAACTCTTTACAATTTGAAGTCCATTTTCGCATCAAACACCCTACCGATTTTAATGCTGAAATAAGCTAGTTTCGAGGCTTTCTAGCAGTTTCTACATCATGAGCTCCAGTCACCGCATCATCTACGTACATATACTCTCTCAATACGGACGAGGCTAAGGGATATGTCTTGTGAACATCGTCTGCCAATTGGAGAAGAGTTCTAATTGCCAGAAATGGAGCGCAGTTTAGTCCAAAGGTAGCTGTATCTGATTCGTAATCATTTACATCACTATTTAACGTATCGCTATGCAAAATACGTTGATAAGGGGTATGCTTGGGATCAACCCAAATTTGACGGTACATTTCCTCAATGTCACCGTTGAGAACATACTTAAAAAAACTTCTATTTCAAAATGAATAGAGTAAGGTCCGTTTGAAGAACCGGTCCAGTGTACGAACACCACTCTTATCTTAGTAGATGTGCTATCGGGTTTCATGATGGGCAGGTAGTAATAAGTAGGTGCATATTCAAATTTGGGGGGATCAACTTGATGCATATGACTCAAATCAGAATATTCTTTGATCACTTTGTCATATTGAACTTTAAAATTGGGCTTCTTACTAAGTGAGGATTCTGTTCGCAAGAACTGTTTAATTGCGTTGGAACGAGAATGAAGGTTATGTGGAAAATCTATCTTAAAAGGCAAAGTTACAATATATCGACCCGTCATTGCCACGGCGGGTGGTGTTTGGAAAATTTTCTGCACACAGTTGCTCTTCACAAGTTAACAACTTTTTCTTTGAAATTTCCTCTAGCTCCCAAAACCGTGCAATCTGCTGATCGAGCGAAACCTCAGCAAAGAAATTAAGACATGTCGTGAAAGCAAACAGTTCTTCAGTTGGGACTGGACCCGTAAGAATATAACCAAATACCGTTTCTTGAGTAATTAAAGAACCTAATACATTGCGGTGGCCATCCAGGAGAATGTTAGGATAAATATCGCCTCCTATCACGATATCAACTCACGATACTCTTATAGAAATTACTGTCAGCAAGATCTAAATCAGGAAGGCGTCTATAAAGCTTGTATTATAAATGTCTATCTTGTAAATCTATCTTATAAATGTCTATAAAGCTTGTGGGAAGATGCCCTGTGAGTTGGGGGAGAATGTAGCTGGGCGATCACTTACACTCATGGCTATAAATGTGGGATAACCTTTTTAAACATGAGGTTGATTGAGTCAAAGTTTGCATGGAGAGCTATTATTCACATTTGCATGATTAACATTCACCCTTCTCGCTAAACTACGTTGATGAGATTGTGAACTATTTTTATTATGGGAGGGCTTTGCCGGATTGGCTTGTAACGAAGCTCCCGGTCTTCCGGGTCTATAGCTGAGGTAAGCTCGCCGGGATTCCAAGGTCCTTACAAAATTTTATTAAAATTAAGAAGACGTGCAGGTATAGTTTGACTTATTTATTGAGGTTTTAGTTCAATGATACATTGAGGTTATGATGATGGGAATAACGGGTGGCTCGGTGTTCCATAGGATCTTGGTTCTGATGTAGTTCTTGAGCTGGCCGTAGCAAGACGTAAAGTGTGGCGTTGTTCGTTAGCGATTGTCGTAGTTCGGGGTCTGTTCTCGTTGTCACTAATGCGTAGGTACTGTTCGGTTATTTTCGTACTATATGTTCTTAGTTGGTATCCGAAGACCCCGTTATAATTATAATAAGTGAACTATCACCACATCTTAGTTGGTATCCGAAGACCCCGTATAATTATATGAGTAAATATACAAACTATTACTTCTTAGTTGGTATCCGAAGACCCCGTATAATTATATTAGTGAATATACGAACTATTACTTCTTAGTTGGTATCCGAAGACCCCGTATAATTATAGCAGCAAATATACAAACTATTACTTCTTAGTTGGTATCCGAAGACCCCGTATAATTATATAAGTAAATATTCAAACTATTACTTCTTAGTTGGTATCCGAAGACCCCGTATAATTATATAAGTAAATATACAAACTATTACTTCTTAGTTGGTATCCGAAGACCCCGTATAATTATAGCAGCAAATATACAAACTATTACTTCTTAGTTGGTATCCGAAGACCCCGTATAATTATAGCAGCAAATATACAAACTATTACTTCTTAGTTGGTATCCGAAGACCCCGTATAATTATATAAGTAAATATTCAAACTATTACTTCTTAGTTGGTATCCGAAGACCCCGTATAATTACATAAGTAAATATTCAAACTATTACTTCTTAGTTGGTATCCGAAGACCCCGTATAATTATATAAGTAAATATACAAACTATTACTTCTTAGTTGGTATCCGAAGATCCCGTATAATTATATAAAACAAACTACCACTACGTCTTAATTGTTCATCAAGTTATACCGTCCTGTACGAGTTCCTATCCTTAGTTGTCCACACTTTACTTACGCTTCCTTTCCTTGCCAGGCTCCTCTATGTCCGTCCTGACTCCTCTTCTCGATTGTCCTTCGATGTCTTCTTAGTACTGTTATCCACTAATAATAGGCACGTCCGCCTCCGATTGTCCTTCGATGTTTTCTTAGTACTTTTATCAATTAATTAAAGGCACGTCCGCCTTCGATTGTCCTTCGATGTCTTCTTATTACTTTTATCAACTAATTATAGGCACGTCCGCCTCCGATTGTCCTTCGATGTCTTCTTATTACTTTTATCAATTTATTAAAGGCACGTCCGCCTTCGATTTTCCTTCGATGTCTTCTTAGTACTTTTATCAATTAATTAAAGGCACGTCCGCCTTCGATTTTCCTTCGATGTCTTCTTAGTACATTTATCAACTAACCATAGGCACGTCCGCCTCACTCGATAGTCACCCAGCAACTCGTTATAGGCACGTCCGCCTCGTTCAATAGTCCAACAGCAACTAACTCTTCGTTGTCTTGCCAGCCAGCCTCTGACTATGCTGCTGGCTGTTCTTCTTCTTTCTCCGCTTGCTTGACTTGTTGAGTCAACTTTTCTGTTGTTGCTCATGTTCACGTATTATATTGTCGCTCTCATTCTTTCATTGTATTAGTGTTTGGGTCTCATTATTGGGCTGCTGTGTTAACGATCATGCTTTGCTTGTTTGTTGCTTTTGTTCGGTTGAGTCAATGATTTCTTCTTTGTATGTAATGCTCTGCTTGTGGATTGTATTATACTTTCTCTTAAGTTGCTTCACCGCTTGCTCTTTCTTGATGTCTGTTCAGTATTCATGCTTCTATGGATTCTCAGCTTTGTCGCAGTGGCCGTTATTCCCATTAGTAAATACATATATTAAGTTAGGTTTATTGTAATACAGGGTGCTTGCTTATTATAACAATGTTTATATTTTACAGTAGTTAAAACGTTTGTAGGTATTTCTTTTCCTTAACATTCGAGATAAATACAATATTATTTCAATGTGAATTAAGTGGTAAGTAGAAAAAATATATATATATATTAGAAAGAATTAATTTAATTTATTTTAGCAAATAAATAATTCAATGTTAAATTCAGGTAAGTTTTCTCTTCTTTTGAGTAAGTAAATTAGGAATATAAAACTACATATTTTCATTCAAATAATAAAATTAAATTCATTTCAGTTATTATCAAAACCATAAATATAAATGTTGGCTGCTTCGTTGCATCGTTGTGTCGCGTCGTGTCGCGGCAAAACTCGCTCCGGGTTTTGCCCGTCACACTCCCCTCTTAATTCGCCGGGCTTTTGGGAGTAATGGTTACTTTCCCGCTTCTCGCTATCTGGATCCGATATTGGATCCCGTAGACTTCTCTTAGGGTCTCAGACTGATAATTAGGGTATTTGTCTTTTACGTACGTAGCCTAATCGTGCGGTTGCTCTTCTTGCATTTAACCTATTTTTCCCAGTTGTGTGCTTATTTTTACTTTATCATTTTTAATTTATTTAGGCTTCATTTTTTTATGTTATTTTCTGTTTCTTCTTTTCCCATTATTTTCTTATATTATTTTAAGCTTTAACTTTCATTTTTTTTTATTTTCATTTAAATTTACCGATTTCATTTTTAGTTATTTAAAGTTTAATTATTAATTTTCTTTTCGTTTCTCTTTTCAGCTTATTTACCGTTTATATTTTCATTTATTTTAGGTTTAATCGATATAATTTTATTTTTCGTTTTCATTTCTCAGTTTGTTTTCTTTTATTATTCTTAATTTATTTATGCTTCAATTTTCATTTCCTTTTACTTTTCTACTCTCAGCTAAATGTAGCGACTTTGTTTTCAGTTATTTTAAGTGTTATTTATCATATTATGTTTCGTTGTTTCTATTTTCAGCTTAATTTTGATTTGGTTATTCTTAATTTATCTTAGGCTTTGGTTTTCATTTTTGTTTTTATTCCCATTCATGCTGATTGTGGTTTCCGGCGGATAACTTTGGAATGAATTGTAGCATATTTTGATCTTTGCCTGGTTCTTGCATTTTTCTGGAGATTCATTTTTCGTCTGTTCATCGGTCGGTGTTTAATGATGTTGGGGAAGTTCTTAGTGGGCGAACCGCTGTTGAATTTTTCTTCTCTTACGTTTGTGATGTATTATTGTTGAGTGTGCTCTCGGCCGTGTAGTAGGTTTTCAGGTCGCCGATGTGGGCCGTGCGGGATTGTGTTTTCCCAATTTTTCTGACACGTACTATAACCGGGGATATAAATGCTTCTATCTTATAAGGTCCATCGAAGCGTGGAGCCAATTTGGCCGCAAATTTGTCAATAGCTTTTGACAGGGGGTGTTGCTTCACCCATACGAGCTGTCCGATTTTTGGCTTCCATTGTCTACGTCTTAAATTGTAGTGTCGGGCCTGTGTTTGTGCTGCTTGTTCCATGTTCCTTTTTACGATATTAAATACGCTCTTTAGTCGTTCTGCTCGCTCTCTTATCGAGACTATCTCTTGGCCTGTTCCTATAGTTTGCTCGTCAAACAAGGCATTTGGTAGGCGGGGTTCTCGTCCTTGTACTATAAACGCGGGACTGTACCCTGTTGATTCTGACTCACTTGTGTTATAGGCTAAGGTCAGTTCCGGGAGTAGCTCATCCCAGGCGTTGTGTTGTTCTGCCGTGTACTGCGCAATCATTGTTTTAATGGTCCGATTCGTGCGCTCTGTGGGGTTTTCTTGCGGGGTATAGGGTGCCGTATATCTTTGCTGCACCCCGAGCTCTGTTAGAAAACTCTTGAATTTGTTGCTGGTGAACTGTACGCCGTTATCCGTGATCAAGATTTTTGGGACCCCGAATCTTGCAAGGATTCTTTCGCGGAATGCTTTCACGAGCTGGTCGCTGGTGGCTTTTCGCAGTGGCGTCATCTCCATCCATTTGGAGAACTTGTCTGTGAACACTAGAAGCATGGTGTTGCCGTGTTTTGATCTGGGAAGTGGCCCTACGAAATCTGCACAAACGGTTGACCAAGGTTCTTCGGCCAAGTGGGTTAGCATTTCGCCTGCTGGTCGCTGTTGGCTGGATTTATAGCGTTGGCATATTTTGCACCCTCGCACATATTGACTTATGTGGCGGAACATTCCTGGCCAATAATACTTATTTGCCACGCGAGCGGTGGTCTTACGTATACCTAGGTGGCCTGCGGTTGGTGCGTCGTGGTTCTCCTGCAAAATTCGCTCATGAAGATGGTTTGGCACACATAATTTCCATGGTGTGCAATCCTCGTCGCCAACGGTCCTTGGAAAATGACGGTACAATTTTCCATTTTCTATGGTGTATTCTGGGAACTTTTCCGGGCTCGATTCCACATTGTTAATGTATCTTTGATACCAATTTCCTACTCTCTCGTCGCACTGGTCGATGGCGCAACCACGTGCCACGTCTGCTGGCTGTCTGGACAGGGCGTCAGCTATAATATTCTGTTTGCCTTTACGATACTGGACGTCGAATGAATACTGTTGTAGTTCCTTTTTCAGAAATGCCTCTATCTCGTTGTTTTCCATTTTACTTACTTCTTTCATGCGGTTCGCGACGCATGTGTAGCGATCATCTTGCCTTCTTGATCTTCCCTTTGTTGTTGCTGTCGTTATTCTTCTTATTTCCTTGATAGTTGGTGACGCAGGTGTCGCTGCCCTTCGTGATCTTTTCCCTTTTGTTCCTGTAGTTACTCTTCTTATTTCCTTGATAGTTGGTGACGCAGGTGTCGCTGCCCTTCGCGATCTTCTTCTTTTTGTAGCCTTCGTTACTCTTCTTGTTTCCTCGACAGTTAGTGACGCAGGTGTTGCTGCCCTTCGTGATCTTCTTTTTGTAGCCTTCGTTACTCTTCTTGTTTCCTCGACAGTTGGTGACGCAGGTGTTGCTGCCCTTCGTGATCTTTTCTTTTTTGTTGTTCTGGTGTTTGGAGACGTGGATACGCCTGCGGCAGTTTGTAGCGCAGGTGCTGCTGCGATGGCCGTTGATGATGCAGTGGCTGCTGCTGTGGCAGTTAGTGACGCAGGTGCTGCTGCGATGGCCGTTGATGATGCAGTGGCTGCTGCTGTGGCAGTTGGTGACGCAGGTACTGCTGCGATGGCCGTTGATGACGCAGTGGCTGCTGCTATGGCAGTTGATGACGCAGGTGCTGCTGCGATGGCCGTTGATGATGCAGTGGCTGCTGCTGTGGCAGTTGGTGACGCAGGTGCTGCTGCGATGGCCGTTGATGATGCAGTGGCTGCTGCTGTGGCAGTTGGTGACGCAGGTGCTGCTGCGATGTGGTGGGTAACCTCAACTGGTGAATTTGATCTGGGTTTATCACGCAGGTCGAGTTGGAAATCTCCGCATCGTATCGTCGTCCCGATTCCGGTCAAAAAATCCATTCCCAAGATAAGATCGTCGAGTACTTCCGGCAGGATCAATATTGTTGCCGAGAAACTATGTTTGCCCAAGGAAACTTCCATCTTCAGCGCTTCGGTTACCTTTTGTGTACTTCCATCAGCCAGGCACACATAAGTTGCAATGCGTACGACGTTGTCGTTGGTTCTTAACTTGTCAGCGAAATATTTACTTATAAAACTTCGAGTCGCTCCTGTGTCTAGTGTAGCCTCCATCCACGCCTCATCAAGGGCTACTGTAACGATGATGCGTCCTCCTTCGGCTCGTAAACCGTCTAGTGGTGTCGAGGTCTGGCAAAGCTTGGACCCTGCTCTTCTCGACGTTGAGAGGGCCCCTGGTGGTTTCCCGATGATCGACGGCAACAATCGAATGTCCTTGTGCCTCTTCGGCCGCAGTCCCAACAAAAGTCCACGGGCGCATTTCGGCAGTCTCGAGCCAGGTGTCCATGTTGTCCACACCGTCTGCAGGCCGTACGCGGGTCTACATTTGTACCGGGTCCGCTTCTCCGTTCCCTCGTCCTCTCTGCTTGACTCTGAGACTCTGACCACCTTGGTGTCCTTTGTGGCCTCTCCAGATTTTCAAAGTCGCCGGCCAGGCTAATCAATTCTGCTAGGTTTGTGAACTCTCTGCGCTTTATGTAGTGTTGAAGATCATGGCTACTGTTGCGATATATTCTCTCCAACTTTTGCTGTCCACTTAGACCAGCATGTCGCATCAAGTTTTGGAGAGCGATGACGTAGTCCTTAAATTTCTCACCTCGTTTTTGTTGGCGTTGCCGGATGTCGTCTTCCAGTCTCTCAAAAAATCTTGCTGGCAGGAAAAATTCAAGAAAATCAGTCTTGAAACTTTGCCAACTTCTCCAGTGCTGGTTATTGTTTCTAAACCAGCAAAGGGCCTGAGCCTGCAACAACTCTGGCATAGTTCGTGGCAGCAAGTTGATATCAACATTGTAGACTTCTGCCAGTTCTTCAACTCGTTCTATGAATGCGAGCGGATCTTCGCCTTCGTGGTATTTCACTCCCCATCTCTTCACCCGGTCAATAATATCTCCGTAACAGGTTACTCGTTGTGTCTCCCTAGGAACCTCGTAGTGTGCCAACGACGGTGAACAATATTCTTTTAAAATCTCCGTGGTTGGTTCTCTTGCCATCTCGTACTTGTGGGCTGCGGTGGCATCTGGCGATGGTATCGTAAGCACGATCGGTGGGATAACATTTTCTGTATTTAGTAGCGTTGGTCCTGGTGAGTTACCTCGCCTGTGTTTGACTACTAGTTCTACTAGCCGCTTCTCTTCATCGGCCGTTAGCGCCTCTTCGTTCACTCGCGTTGCAAAGCGCTTCCTCAGCTCTTCCACTGAGCCTTCTGCTTCAAAACCGAATTCCTCGGCGTAGCTAAGCAGGTCCTCGCGTCGAAGTGAATAGATCCACGTCGTCTTTACCATTTTGCTTTGTATATAATAACCTTTTAAAATGAGACCAGTCTTTTTTTTTTGTAGAATTTTCGTATTTAAAATCTTCTTGTGATCTCGATTAGTTTGCTCTCTTTTTTCCTTTTAATTCTTTTCTTCGTTTTTTTTTTTTTTCCTTTTATGTCCTTAATTCTTTACAGAAATTCTTCTTTTCACCAAAACATTTGCTTTTTTTCTTTATAGTTCCTTTTTTTTTTTTTTTTTTAATTCCTTTTTTTTTCTAAACACAAATCCCTTTAATTTATTTGTTCTTTTGTTATAAAAATATTCCAATTATTTACAAACTCTTATTTTCATCACACCATTAGCCTGTTTTTATATGTCCTTAATTCATTATTATTTTTTTATTACATCATTAGTCTTTTTTTTTTTTTTTTATTGTTTTATTGATGTTTCAGTTGCAACTTCATTTCTTCATTATTTCTTATATTGTTCAATTATTATACTATTTTGTTCATTTGTGGCACACCACCAGTTTAATTTTTCCACCACATTATGTCGCCAACTTTATATTTTAATTCACGCACGTATTCCACGATCATATTTTATGTACCTCTAACTATATTCTGCACGTCCCTGCTCGGGCGCCATGTAACGAAGCTCCCGGTCTTCCGGGTCTATAGCTGAGGTAAGCTCGCCGGGATTCCAAGGTCCTTACAAAATTTTATTAAAATTAAGAAGACGTGCAGGTATAGTTTGACTTATTTATTGAGGTTTTAGTTCAATGATACATTGAGGTTATGATGATGGGAATAACGGGTGGCTCGGTGTTCCATAGGATCTTGGTTCTGATGTAGTTCTTGAGCTGGCCGTAGCAAGACGTAAAGTGTGGCGTTGTTCGTTAGCGATTGTCGTAGTTCGGGGTCTGTTCTCGTTGTCACTAATGCGTAGGTACTGTTCGGTTATTTTCGTACTATATGTTCTTAGTTGGTATCCGAAGACCCCGTTATAATTATAATAAGTGAACTATCACCACATCTTAGTTGGTATCCGAAGACCCCGTATAATTATATGAGTAAATATACAAACTATTACTTCTTAGTTGGTATCCGAAGACCCCGTATAATTATATTAGTGAATATACGAACTATTACTTCTTAGTTGGTATCCGAAGACCCCGTATAATTATAGCAGCAAATATACAAACTATTACTTCTTAGTTGGTATCCGAAGACCCCGTATAATTATATAAGTAAATATTCAAACTATTACTTCTTAGTTGGTATCCGAAGACCCCGTATAATTATATAAGTAAATATACAAACTATTACTTCTTAGTTGGTATCCGAAGACCCCGTATAATTATAGCAGCAAATATACAAACTATTACTTCTTAGTTGGTATCCGAAGACCCCGTATAATTATAGCAGCAAATATACAAACTATTACTTCTTAGTTGGTATCCGAAGACCCCGTATAATTATATAAGTAAATATTCAAACTATTACTTCTTAGTTGGTATCCGAAGACCCCGTTTAATTACATAAGTAAATATTCAAACTATTACTTCTTAGTTGGTATCCGAAGACCCCGTATAATTATATAAGTAAATATACAAACTATTACTTCTTAGTTGGTATCCGAAGACCCCGTATAATTATATAAAACAAACTACCACTACGTCTTAATTGTTCATCAAGTTATACCGTCCTGTACGAGTTCCTATCCTTAGTTGTCCACACTTTACTTACGCTTCCTTTCCTTGCCAGGCTCCTCTATGTCCGTCCTGACTCCTCTTCTCGATTGTCCTTCGATGTCTTCTTAGTACTGTTATCCACTAATAATAGGCACGTCCGCCTCCGATTGTCCTTCGATGTTTTCTTAGTACTTTTATCAATTAATTAAAGGCACGTCCGCCTTCGATTGTCCTTCGATGTCTTCTTATTACTTTTATCAACTAATTATAGGCACGTCCGCCTCCGATTGTCCTTCGATGTCTTCTTATTACTTTTATCAATTTATTAAAGGCACGTCCGCCTTCGATTTTCCTTCGATGTCTTCTTAGTACTTTTATCAATTAATTAAAGGCACGTCCGCCTTCGATTTTCCTTCGATGTCTTCTTAGTACATTTATCAACTAACCATAGGCACGTCCGCCTCACTCGATAGTCACCCAGCAACTCGTTATAGGCACGTCCGCCTCGTTCAATAGTCCAACAGCAACTAACTCTTCGTTGTCTTGCCAGCCAGCCTCTGACTATGCTGCTGGCTGTTCTTCTTCTTTCTCCGCTTGCTTGACTTGTTGAGTCAACTTTTCTGTTGTTGCTCATGTTCACGTATTATATTGTCGCTCTCATTCTTTCATTGTATTAGTGTTTGGGTCTCATTATTGGGCTGCTGTGTTAACGATCATGCTTTGCTTGTTTGTTGCTTTTGTTCGGTTGAGTCAATGATTTCTTCTTTGTATGTAATGCTCTGCTTGTGGATTGTATTATACTTTCTCTTAAGTTGCTTCACCGCTTGCTCTTTCTTGATGTCTGTTCAGTATTCATGCTTCTATGGATTCTCAGCTTTGTCGCAGTGGCCGTTATTCCCATTAGTAAATACATATATTAAGTTAGGTTTATTGTAATACAGGGTGCTTGCTTATTATAACAATGTTTATATTTTACAGTAGTTAAAACGTTTGTAGGTATTTCTTTTCCTTAACATTCGAGATAAATACAATATTATTTCAATGTGAATTAAGTGGTAAGTAGAAAAAATATATATATATATTAGAAAGAATTAATTTAATTTATTTTAGCAAATAAATAATTCAATGTTAAATTCAGGTAAGTTTTCTCTTCTTTTGAGTAAGTAAATTAGGAATATAAAACTACATATTTTCATTCAAATAATAAAATTAAATTCATTTCAGTTATTATCAAAACCATAAATATAAATGTTGGCTGCTTCGTTGCATCGTTGTGTCGCGTCGTGTCGCGGCAAAACTCGCTCCGGGTTTTGCCCGTCACAGGCTCTTCAAATGACAGAAACTGTTTCTAACGTTTGAAACCGGCTGGTATAGAAATTGTCCAAATCTTTCCATTTGGGAATTTCAGCTTTGTCAACTATGCCTTGTTCCCATAGCGATAACGTAGTTTCTGGTAAACGAGTATTTATGCTTTAGAGCATAAATACGTAAAAATAGGATCTCAATTGCTGATATCGATACTATGGAGCTCTAAAGCTGAAATACATTTATATCTCGTAATTTGTTGATAGCGCTCCCTGACTCTGAAGATATAGAAGGTAGATTGAATAAAACTTTCAATTGGCTATTCACTAAAATTCGCTTATTCTCACAGCGATCACTTAAGTTTTTTCACGCTTGAGTGAACCCATCATGAGTGAGGGGATTTCTTAACAATCTCTTTTGCCTCTCCTCTCGTCTTTTGAATAAGATGGTATAATTTCTCTACAGGCGCTAAGCGAGTATTGGATATATTGAGTATTGCGGAAATCATATCTCTAAATGAGGGCCAAGACACATAATCGCCATAAAATATTTCTGTGTCGCAAGGAGGCAAATTGATATTATGTCCACTCGCAGGCATATTTGAAAAGCTGTCAACATGCGATTGTTTTTTTGCTAAATTAACTTGACGAACTTGAGTTAGTTTTTCCGTTAATTCGCCTATTTTGCCTGCACATCTGACATAAGCGTCGTAGCAAAAGCGGTACTTCACTTTGACACTCGAAATATCAGCGTCATTTGCTTCAGTGCCTGAACTTCCTAACTTTTGCAGGCAGGTACTATAGCTTCCTTTGACAACTACCCACTGTGACTTTAATTTCTCCTTGCGAACTTCCAAAGTAAATTTTAAGTGTTCAGAATCAAAAATTTCATGAAATTGTACTTCGAACTCCAACAACTCATCAGCTGCCCGGGTAAACAATTTTAATGACATTGTTTATTATTTCTTAAAGAGTATAAACAAGACCGATTCTGAGAAGTAGACCGAAAAAAAATCAATATAGTGCTTTAAATCTCATCTGCAGTTTGATATAAGCGAAAAAAATCGAAAAAAATGAATTATTTACAAAGGGAACAAATTTTATAAATAAAGGGTGGTTAAATTTTAAGGGCCGATGTTGAATGTGAACCACACCCAAACGTCAAGTTTTTTCTGCATTTCATTTTACATTTCTCAATTTCAGACTAATTCAATTTGAACCATGGAAAGATACACAATCGAGCAACGCGTAAAAGGTATTCAGGCTTATTATGAAAATGGACGTTCAAATCAAAATGCATATCGAGCACTTCGTGATTTTTTTGTTCAATTTAATAGTCCAAATGTGCGTACAATGGGAAAAATTGTACAAAAATTTGAACAAACCGGGTCTGTATAAGATGTAAAAACACCAGTGTATGCTCGGACAGCTCGACCTGCAGAAAATATTGCTGCTGTTCGCGATAGTGTGGCTGAAAAGACCTCCGCCTCAACTCGTCGTCGTGCCCAACAATTGCACCTCTCACACTAGTCGTTTATGAGCATTATGCATAAAGACTTGCATTTACACGCTTACAAGATGCAATTGACTCAAGAACTAAAGCCTCTTGACCATTGCAAGCGTTGTCAATGGTCAGAATGGTGTCAAGAAATGGCAACAGTGGATGATCAATTTTCGAAGAAAATCATCTTCAGTGATGAGGCACATTTTCACCTCAGTGGATTCGTCAATGTCGAAAAAGCAATGCACCCACAAAGAGTGACTGTTTTTTTTTTTTAAAGATCAAAGAACCAAGGCATGCGCCTTATACAAACAAGGTTTGGTCTTTGACCTGAAAAGAAAGGGATAGATTATTTAGAGGAATTGATTGGAACTATACGTGAATTATTAATTAGGGGAAACAACCGCGAAAGACAATTTGAATTGCTTTTTAACCGAGGCTAGTGTTATGCCTTAACCTCGGCAAGCATTTCAAGCCCTTAGTTGTTCCATTCCTTCACATTTTCCACAATTTAGTTATGGATTTTTAGTTTTCCATAATTCTTAAATGTAGGACAAAGAAAGAACAAATAAAGTGAAAAGAACCATGCCCGAGCCCGGATTCGAACCAGGGACCTTTGGGTTGAGAGTCTAGCGCACTCTCTACTAGACTACAAAGGCCGACAAAGGTTTGGTGCGGTTTATGGGCTGGCGGCATCATCGGGCCGTATTTTTTCCAAAATGAGGCCGGTCAGGCAGTTACTGTGAATGGTGTTCGCTATCGTGAGATGATAACGAACTTTTTATGGCCCGAATTGGAAAATATGGATGTGGACGATATGTGGTTTCAACAGGATGGTGCCATTTTCCACACAGCTAACGCAACAATGGCTCTTTTGCGCGACAAATTCAATGGCCGTGTTATATTACGTGGTGGCGATGTCAATTGGCCACCAAGATCATGTGATTTGACACCGTTGTACTTCTTTCTTTGGGGTTATTTGAAAGAAAAAGTTTACGTCGATAAGCCAGATAATATAATTCAAGAGCTAAAGGATGAGATAATTTATTTATTTTATTTAGTTTAATTTACTTATCATGTTCACATATAAGACAAAGTCTTTTAAATGCAGTAAGAAATCGAAGAATAACAACAAGTTATAACCAACAAATAAATAAAAACAACAAATTTTAAATTACTTATTTTAAATTAAAGAAAAATTGTAAGCAACGACTAAATTTAACTTTAAATTTAATTTATAACCAACAAACAAATTCATTTGACTCAAGAAATTAAATTTAGTTATAAGCTTAAATTTTAACAATATATTAGGCGTGTTTTATTCGTTCTGGTTAAACCAAATAGGTTCTAAATGCAGAACACTAACAAAAAGATGAACTTGCTCAGTAGCTACGGCTCTATAGATGTCGCTATTGGTTTAGTTTGTGGCAGCACTCGCAAGTAAGAGTTTGGTTTACAACCCTTCTTAGTCACCCAATGCTGGCAAAAGAAACATCTGTGCTGTTTAGTCATATCATCGTCGACAATGCCCCAAGCGGTCAGAAGTAGTAATGGTATTGTTTTGCAATCAGCCGTTTGGTCATATCATTTGGCGACAATGCCCCAAACGGTCTAAGGCAAAACTTAAAGCTTTAACTAATGCGATCTATTCGTTCGCTGGTTAAACCAGAACGAATAAAACGCAGCTATTATAATTGAATTGAATTTAGACTTTTGTATAAATTACCTTTAAGAAACTTTATCAAATAATGAAGAAGATAGCATTAATAAAATAGAAATTAGAAGAAAGATAGTATCAAGAAAAGTGTTGGAATATTGCATGCTTAAAGTTGTGCTTATTTCGGATACTTTTGATTCTTGAAGGTAGCGAATTCCACATTCTAATAGCGTTCACAAAAAAGAGTCTGTTAGAGTTCAAAAAATTGTATACAGGTATTACAATCATATTTCTGGTCGATCTACAAAACTGTAACTTATTAAATAAGTAATTAGTAGTTTGTGTATAAATCAAGTTATGCAAAAAAATAGTTTCTAGCATCCAAATAATTGAAAATATTGCAACCAAGTACTCGATTGCTCAAATGACTTATACGGTCAAACTTTTTAAGACCATAAACGTATCTGACAGCATAACTAAATGCAAGTTGTAACTTAAGCTTTGATCTAGAATCAAGCTTACTGTATACAACTTCCTAGTAGGAAATTATTAGCATTATGAGTTGAATCACTAGCTTTCTTCTAGTCTCAACAGGCACAAATGATGCAGCTCTCCCCAGGTTCCGTAGGTTATAGTAAACTTTACAAACAACAGAGTTTATATGATCTTCACAAGAAAGTGAGTAGTTAATATAGTAACCGAAATTTTTAACTTTACCTATAAATTTCAAGTCGATTCCATTCAGAAAAATGCCTGGTGTATCAGAGAAAGACTATCTAGACTTAAAAATCGGCAGAACAAATGATTTAAGAGGGTTAAAATTAAGCTTATTAGCTTTAGCCAAATCTACTATTTTACTCACGTCTTCATTTACCGCAAAACATAAATCATCAACAAGATCATCTGGTTTGGACAAGTACAGCTGAAGATCATCAGCATATGCATGCATGGTTACATGACGGCATTTGCTGAAAATATCATTAAGAAACATTGCAAATAAAAGCGGACAAAGTACCGAGCCTTGAGGAACTCCACAGGATAAATTGTAAAAGCTGACAGACTATTTCCCACCCTCTTTGAGACCTTCCTACTAAGTAATTATATAACAGACGGACCGCAGTGATAGAAAACCCAAAATTAAGCTCTAGTTTTTGACATAGTAATAAATGGTCAACAGAGTCAACATTCGGCACATTAACGGCATAGAACCTCAATTATGTCTCAGCGTCATCGAAAATTTGGACCATCGGATGGGGGTGTGCAGCCGAGGTCGCGGCGGTCATTTGGCCGATATTTTGTTCCGTACATAATTGAACCGTACCAATATTATCATAATAAAAAGAAATGACAATAATTTTCTAAATAATTTGAGTTTTATTCAAAATCAATATCGGCCCTTAAAATTTAACCACCCTTTAGATGAAATGATATGATTGTATTATTACTATTATTATTATTATTATTATTATTCTTCATCAAACAGAGATTTGTTCTCTTAATGACTACTTAAAAATTTAAAATGCAGTATAATAAAACAATTTGATACAGGTAACGTTAAGTTACTGGAATTATTACTAACACTATTAAAATATAAAAGCAGAGAATTCTTAAAGACACTCCTACTTAAACCTAGATTAAAGTCTATATCTCGACATACTGAATTTGCCAGTCTTAAGCAACGAGTGGTTGGTTCGTTCATATCGTAGTTTAATCTATGAAATGGCTCATGAAATAATCTTTGAGATCTCAGATCACGTGAAGGTACGTGAAAGCATACTTGAAAAAGCAAAGTGGAACAGTTTATTTCAAAGCATATTAAATCCCGTACGAACATAATGGCAAAATATTTGCGGCGATTTTGCGAGGATAATATACCAAGAAGAAGCCTTCTCACATAATATTCTGGCATTTCAATATTGCAATTTGAGCGACTGATTGCAATTCTCGTAAAGCGTCGCTAAATTCTTTCGATTCTATTAGAAGCGCATCTATAGAAAGGGTCCCAGATTATGCAGCAGTATTCTAAGATAGATCTTACAAATGCAAAATATAACGATTTTAAAGAAAATGGATCACAAAGGTATTTAGTGTTTCTGTTTATAAAACATAACATAGCATTAGCTTTTGCTACAATATAGTCTATATGCTTTGAGAACCTTAGTTTATTATCAAGTATAACTCCAAGATCTTTCTTTTCAGTTATTCTAGACAATGTCATAATTCCGAGTTTATATGTGTAAACTACGGGCGATAAAATTCGATTGAAAGTCAAACTTTGGCACTTAGACATATTCAGCGGGAGTAAATTGTCGCTGCACCAAACAGATAATTGGAGCAAATATCTTTCAAGATTCAAACAATCGTTAGTGTTTTTTATAATAGGAAAAATCTTTATGTCATCAGCGTACATTAAACACTGAGAAAATTTTATTTTTTTAGGAATGTTTTTAGGAAAAGAAACAGAAGTGGCCCCAAGTGACTGCCCTGCGGAACTTCTGAAGAAACCGATATAGCATCTGACAGTATATTGTTAATACGAACAAATTGTGTCCGTCCTGTAAGGAATGACTCTAACCATTTTAAAAAGTTAGAGTGAAAGCCAATTAATTCGAGTTTTTTTGTGAGTAACTCATGATGAACTCTATCAAAGGCTTTTGAAAAAACTGTAAATATAACATCACATTGATGTCCTTCTTCAAAACAATTCAAAATATATTTAGAAAATATTGCCAAATTTGTAGTTGTTGACCTTCCCGTGATAAAACCGTGTTAATACGGTGATATAACCTCTTTTATTAAAAAAGTAAGTCTGTTATATACTAATTTTTCAAAAAGTTTAGGGATCGTGGATATTTTACATATTGGACGATAATTAGAGACCTCGTTTTTAGAACCGGATTTATGGATCGGTGTAGTGTAAGTAATTTTCTAATCCGTTAGAAATTCGCCTTTACTTAATGATTGATTAAAAATTGTCGTTAATGGTCGTTAACGTAACATAACGCGTCTGCGCAACTTTTTAATAGAATGGGTGGAAAAGCATCCCATCCGGGTTGTTTATCAAGGTTTAGTTGCTTTAACCCTTCCCAAACTTCTATTGAGCTAAGTTCTAGGTCAGTAATATTTAGTAAACAACAGGATGAGTCTGTGTAGGTATTTGTATTTGTGATGTTGTTTGAAGAAACATATACTGATCGAAAGAAGCCGCGAAAATATTGAAAATTGATAGAGGGTCAGATGTTGTATTGCCCATGTATTGAATAGTATTTGGAATGCCCGTAGACTTCTTTTTGCTATTAATAAAATGCCAAAAACTTTTACTATTGGTCTTCAGTTGACATTCTATCTGGAAAATATAATTTTTATATAAAAATTTGTTCAGTTGATCACATTTCCTTTGAAGAAAGCGATAATTATTTAAAAGAATTTGATTATTACTTGATTTTCTGTAAAGTTTATATGCTTTATTTTTTTATTGTTTAAATTAATTAGCTCTTTATTGAACCATATTGGTTTTGATAAATTTTTTAAAGAAGCTCTAGGAATGTAAAGGTTTATAGCTTCTTTGAGCTTGTTTGAAAAAATATTGTAATTTGTTACTAAGTTATCATTATTTAAAACTGACAACCAATTAACATTTCTTAAGAAAAGCGAAATGTTGGTATAATCACCTTTGGCAAAATCAAAATTTAAACTATTTTCGTTTACAGGTTTTAAATATTTCTAGAATTTAACACTAAGACATAATGCTGTGTGATGATTTGAATTAAGTAACGATGCGGAGCTAAAGCTATTTACATCGGCATTGATTTCACTATCCACAAAAATTAAATCAAGTAAGTGATTGGAGTTGTTATATATACCATTAATTTGGTGGAGATCAAACTCTGCCAGCCTATCAACAACCTCGCATTCACTATTATTAGCAACATAATATGGTAACCAATAATGCATATCCTCATCAAAAATCCAATATATGTTGGGGAGATTGAAATCACCCATAACTACAACATTCTGATTATCTTTGAGATTATTCAATATGCTTATACAATTATCCATATGTAATTCATATTTGGTGGTATATAACTTAGTATAACGCAAATTTTTTTGAAAAGAGTTTACATTTATTTTTATAATTAACTGGTCCAAGTTTAGATGCGTTTCCGAAAAAGGCAGTGCAATTTGCATACAGAAAAGCACTGAAAGCACATACAGGAAAGCACTATTAAGACTCCACCACCTCTACTTAGTCCGGATAAGAGTGGACATCGATCTTTCCTAAAGACATTGTATTGGTTAGAATCAAAAAACTTAGCGTTATTATATTTATCTGTGATTGTGACTCTTGTGTTGAAACTAGTGAGAAAATTTATCGTGTATTACTTCGGATTGTGTTCCTGTAGCTACTTCGAATTGTGCTCCTGTAGCTGAAGAAAATAAGTAAAATCGACTGTATTATGTTGATGTGTTTTTTTTTTGTTGAAATAATTGTGATTAACCTAAGTTTTATCTACAATTTACTTATCAAATAGGCGCGAGGCCTATTAAAAGTTAAAGTCACGTGATAACTTTAATGTTCTGCATATAATTTTGACCAATCAAGATTTTGATGATTTTTATGGAAAGTTATTTGTAATAAAGCCGTTATATACCAACAAAGTTGAGTTTTGTCTTATTTTAGTTTCCAGATACGGAAACTAATTCAAGCATGTCCAGTCCTATTGATGCAAATAATTCTCATGCCTTTAGCTACTCTGGTAATGAATTTTTTGTGGCAGAAACTACTGAAAGTAGGACCACGGATGATTTTTATAAACAAAAAGCTCGTATTGATATTACACGGAAAACGAGTATTAGTCAACGTTTCTTGCAAATTTTCTTATTTGGCTGCTTAGTAATCAGTTGACGAATGGGTACTTTAAAAAATTAAAACAATTTTTATCAGTAAATGAGGCGCAACGAAAAATTTCTGTTAAAGGGTTATAACTCCGAAATATGTTTATTTGTACAATCCTGATATAAAATTACAAAAAATTTAGCAAAACGTTCTTCTAATAAGAACGAAGCTTTACTTTCAATTAAAAATAAGTAATTCATTTCATGTTTTTTGGTAATTTTCTTACTTTAATGATTGCTAATTAGGAGATTTTAAAAATTAAAGTGATTTCAAAATTATCACTGAAAGAGACATAATTTGAGATAATATCACTAATCATTTGAACAAATTTCAGTTAAATGACAATATAGTTAAATGATATAGTTAAATGATAATATAAAATTAAAAAAAAACCATAGCAAAACTTTCTTTTAAATGGGGTTTCTGCATAATGTTTTTTTTTATTATCTTTTGAATACAATAACTATTACAGCAAAAACATGCAACAACAACAACAAAGCGTTAAACGAAAAAAACTTGCTAACAACAGCAACGACCGCTCTCATGTTTATGTGAGTGTGAAGGTTGCTTTTGGTGGGAGTGAGCATGTGTATTTGAAAATTTTGTAAGCTTCAAGCGCTTTGTGTTGTTGTTGGTTTTAATTATCTTTAAAAAGTAGCACAACAAAAAAGCACAACAAACTACGACAAAAAACAGTAACAACAAAATAACAACAAAGCGTTGGACGGAACAACTGCAACTTCCACGCACATGTTTATGTGAGTGTGAAGGTTGTTTTTGGTCGACGTAAATAGAGATATTTATGTTGTTGTTGGTATGCTGTTATTTTTGCATTAATTTGTGTCTGTTTTGCCATAAGCGGAGCATGAAAAATAGAAAAGATGTAAAAAAACAAACTTATTCTCGCACTGATCTGCTCGCATTCTTCCTGCACGGCTTATTTATTGAGCAGGTACCTGCCTGCGCCTGCCTGCCCACTTCAGCGTTTACTCTGTCCGCAGACTACCAAGGCAATAGCTTATTGTTTAATTTTTTTTGTTTTACTACACACTGGCTTCGTCGACATGAAAGTGTGACGAATTGTAATTTAATCTTAATCTGAATGGAGCGGAATTGGTGTGTGACCCACTGACTATCTTTTCTTTAATGCGAAATATTTTGTGTACATTGCATTTATTCATAAATATCGGTCAACAAAGATCGATTTTCACAAGTTGACACTATGCCACATTTTCCCATATTTTTGTATTAATATTTATGTAACTAGGTTAAGATTTGTAAATATTATGTACTTTAGAACAAGAACAAGATAATAAGATTTCTATATAAGTTAACTCGTAAAACATTCAAAATTCAAATTAAATAAAGTAATCGAAGCCCGGCAACAGTTTGCAACATTATTCCCCTGAAAGACCAACGAATTGTGGAATGCTGACGTAGCGTCTACTACGCTCATGAGAAACAAGTAACGACAACAACAAAAAGGAACGCTGACACAACATCCGTTGCGCTGCTGTTTAAATTAGTTAAGTTATGAAGCGTAGAAAAATATAAAATATTGTTAGTTGATTTAAACTCGGAATAAAGAATGGTCATAGACCAGAATAAAAAAATATTTTTTTTAATAAATTTGGCAAGTACAAATATAGCTGGTGCCCAACGTGTTTAAAGTTTTGATTTAAAAATAAAGACCCGAATCCAAGCTCAAAAGTTAGTAAAATCGGGAAAAATAAGAGTGTGAAGTTTTGATTTAAAAATAAAGATCCGAATCCAAGCTCAAAAGTTAGTAAAATCGGGAAAAATAGAAGTGTGAAGTTTTGATTTAAAAATATAGACACGAATCCAAGCTCAAAAGTTAGTAAAATCGGGAAACATTAAAGTGTTAAGTTTTGTATTAAAGACATAAACGCAAAAATCAGCACAAAGCTAAACTTCAACCAGCGGCATTGAAGGACAGAAAGTGTTAAGTTTTGCATTAAAAACATAATCGCGAAAAAGAGTGCTTTGAAAATATAAATGCACTACCCGAACTAAAACTAGCAACATCGAAGAGTTAAGTTTTGGGAGAAAAACGTAAACGCGTAAAAAGAAAAAAAAGCTTAAACGATAGTTTCAGCTAACTTCGCAAGTGTGTGCGACGCAGGATCCTGAGTAGTGAAGACAACAAAACGGACTACATCCGGTCGACCAGCGGAGGATAATAAAGCAACATCAACGTCAGAATGATGACCGTAATATATTTGTAAGAATATGATTTTAATATTGCTGTAAAATAATACGGAAATTATATATTTAAAAACCTGTTTGGAAAACATAAAAGAGAGATCTTAAAATACTTATTTGCAATGTACGACAGTGAATTTAAAGATAGTGAAATTAAAGATTAAGAAATTATAAGCTAAATTAAAACAAATTATACAAAGAATTTAAAAATAATTTGTAGGAAACATTAAGCAAACGACACTTTATAGAAATATCTAAAATAATTATTAGAAATTAGCAAACAATTTAGTAGAGTTTAACATTCTTAAAAAATAAATAATCACAATGTCAAACCCGAATAATTTAATTAGGCCACCGGTTTTAGGCAATTAATGTGCTCCCATAGCATCAGGCCAAATCACCCCAGAAATTTAAGCCATAATCAGGCAAGCTGTTGAGCAACAATGTGCAGCTTCAATTAATTAATTTATAAATCCCATTCCTACCCAACTATCGGACGAAAGAATTACAACCGGTAACATTGACGACTGTGACAAAATACCGGACGTCGTACGTTGTTTGAGGGAGTTTTCGGGAGAAATTTCAGAGTTTGCTTCATGGAGAAAATCTGTAGAAAAAATAATGTCCCTATATGAAATTAATAAGGGATCATCAAGATATTTCGGCATATTAAGCGTCATACGGAATAAAATAATTGGACAGGCTAACGCAGTGTTGGAATCTTGCAACACGCCATTGAATTGGGAAGCTATTAAAACATGCCTTATCACCCATTATGCAGATAAGAGAGACATTGGTACATTAGAGTACCAAATGGCGACTCTCGTTATCTCTGCAAGAGTTTTACCAATCGGTCTATGAACACTTTCCTTTAATTCTAAATAAAATTTCTTGCATGAACATAAGCAAGGACGCTGAAAAAACCTTAACGGATTCCCATAGCAATAAAGTTTTGGACACGTTTATAAGGGGTTTGAATGGCGAACTTCCGAGACTTTTAGCCATAAAAGAACCTTCAGATCCTCCACAAGCCCTCTATCTTTGTCAAAAGCTAGAAAACCAAAATTATAGAACCAATTATGCTCAAGGAAACAGGAAAACTATTCCTTCAGAGCAGATACATCTGAATTCTTTGATAAAACGTTCGAGGTTTTTCGCCGTGATCGATCATTGACATCAACTGGCTTAACAAGAGGTGGTGGTGTCTTAATTGCTATCCGTGCAGTTTATCGTTGTCAGCAGATATCATTGCTAAACACATCCGATCTCTTGGAACAAATATGCGTTCGTGTAGATTGCCCTTGGTTGGGATGGTGATGGTTCTAACTATATTAAAAGTATATATATATTTGTATCATATATTCCACCTTGCTCTTCAAGTGAAGTTTATTCTATGCACTTTATTAATATTTTGAACGTAATTGATAGGCTCAAAGATAATGAATACCCAATTGTATTGGGTGGTTGCAACTTAAGTAGTGTAAATTGGACTTATTCTAAGGATCTTTTAAGTATGATTCCGGACTCGATGTGCAACAATTTGGAAATCGATTTTTTAGACTCTATATATTCCTTGGGTCTGATTCAAATAAACTCTGTCACAAATAGCTTGAACTTGAATAGCTTGAAATCTTAGATCTATTTTTATTGATAATGAGCTAAATGCCAATTGTGTTGAATCGGATTTACTTCTTTCAAATAATAGTTTTCATCATAAAGCACTTTTAATACAATTAGAAATTCTTATTAATGATACATCTGCCATAGAAGAAGATACAATACTTTTGTTTTTGCATTTAAAAAAGCTGATTACACAGCGATATCTACATTTTTATCGAGTGTGGATTGGCGTCTGGGTTTTGGTGATATCTTGTAAGATAATTACGACTTTTTTATCGAAATTATAAATCAAGCATTTACTTGCTTTGTTCCTATTAAAAAGATAAGGAAAAGTTCTAAGCCTGAGTGGTTCAATAAAAGTCTTTCAAAATTAAAAAACCGTATGAACAAATTGTTCAAAAAAAGTAAAATAAATATATCTTTTCGTCAAAACTATTTACAGGCGCGTAGAGAATACGCATTTCTTAAAGAATCGCTCTACAAATCTCACCTTAATAAGCTGGAGTCTGATATTAGAGAAAATCCGAAGAACTTTTGGAATTTCTTAAATAAAAAAAGGATCACGAAGGGTTTCCCTAAAAAAATGTTTTTTAACGAAAAAACTGCAAGTAGCACTTCAGACGTCACAAATCTTTTTGCTGATTATTTTCAATCGAATTTTTTATTGGACGACGGAGATGACGTTAACTGCCTTTTTTATTATAATGACAACCCTATTATTGATATGGGTTCATTAGTTCTTTCTGATGATGATGTCTTACAAGATTTGCTCACTCTAGACATTAATAAAGGAACTGGTCCTGATAATATTCCCCCCATATTTCTAAAAAACTGCGCAGCTGTGCTAGCCCAGCCATTAGCGCTTTTATTTAATTTATCTTTAAAGACAGGGCAGCTTTTGAATATTTGGAAAGAATCCATTATAGTTCCTATCCATAAGTCTGGCTCTAGGCCAAAATTGCCCTTGATCCCTAAATTATTTGAGTCAATTTTCAAAAAACACATTTATGCTAGAATTAAAAACTCTATCTCTGAATTCCAACACGGTTTTGTTAGTGGTAAATCTACTTCTACAAACCTAACACTGTTCTCTCACTTCATTAAAACTGAAATGGAAAAAGGCAATCAAATTGACGTTATTTTTACTGATTTCGCCAAAGCCTTTGATAGAGTTCAGCACTCCATTATGGTTAAAAACTTTCCCTAATGGGGTTTCATTCCTCTTTGTTATCCTGGCTGAGGAATTACCTTTCTGATAGATATCAAGTTGTCCGTATTGGTAACTGCTACTCAAAATCTATTACCAACCATTCTAGTGTGCCCCAAGGAAGCCACCTTGGACCTCTATTGTTTGTCTTGTTCATCAACGATCTCCCAAACTTTTTACAGCATACTAACTGTTTGATGTATGCTGATGATGTTAAACAGTTTAATTCGGTTTCTTCACCTTGCGACCATCGACTTCTTAAAATTGATTTAAACAATATGATTAAATGGTGTTCAGTTAATAGACTTTATTTAAATGTTGCCAAATGCAATATTATATCTTTTTATATGAAAAAAGAACCAAATTTTTTTTAATTACTCAATCGCAAATAGTGGTCTTTCACGTGTCGAGTCTACATCTGATCTGGGAATTCTATTTGATAAAAAAATGTCTTTTTCCAACCATTACGATTGCATAATTACTAAGGCTAATGCAATGATGGGTTTTTTGAGGCGTAATTCGAAGGAATTTAAGGATCCATATACCCTTAGAACGTCATTTTTATCTTTAGTAAGGTCTATCTTGGAATAGGGATGTGTGATCTGGGATCCATATTACGAGGTAGATTCTTTGCTATTGGAAAGAATACAAAAACGTTTCACTCGTTACATAATGTTAAAATTAAATTGGAATTTTATGCCAACGTACGTATCCAGGTGTGCTCTTCTAGGTCTTAATACCTTAGCCTCCAAACGTAAATTTTTTTCTTGTTATTTTTGTTCGCGATATAATTATGTCACATATAGACAGCGCGCCACTCCTCGCTTTTTTAAGAATATATGCGCCTGAGAGATATTTTAGGCAAAGAGATTTTTTTTACATTCCGTATCATAGGACAAACTATGGCCGTAATGATTCTATTAATAATATGTGCTTAGCGTTCAATTCCATTAGTGCTCAAATAGATCTCACTCTGAATAGACAAACTTTTAAACAAAATTTTTTAAGAATTGTTTAAAATGAATTTATAAAAGTGTAATATTCTTTAACATGATTATATTTACATTTTATTAGTTTTATATCATATTGTTTTTATAATTTATATGTTATTACTCAAACTGTTAAATGATTGTTGATAGTTAAAATAGATATAAATAAAAAAAATTAGGATTTTAGCGATATTTTTTATTGCAACAAGAAAACTAAATTCTTTTTGAAAAGTAAAATATCACAACTCTAGTATTTTAAATACGATTTTAATGTTTGATAGTGTATTTAAAAGAAATATTTAACTAAAAACGAAATGTGTACCACTATTTTATTATTTTTAAAAATTTAATTCACAAAAGGTTTTTTTCGTTGACGTCTTAGACTAAGAGTATTCGATTAGATATGAAATATATAAAGTGTCGTTTTTAAAGTTTTTTTAGACTTATTCTAATTTTTTTTATATTATAATATATAATAACAATATATATTTTTTTCGGGCTATTGCATTTAAAATTTCTTCCGTGGTCACTTCCATATCCCTGTGAACATTTAAAGAGCTAACCCATTCTTCTCCAGTTTTACTTATCATGCATGTTTTGAGTCTTCGAAGCGATGAAAACGAGGGTTCGCTTGACTGAAACCGGCAACATTGTACCAATCTTCAGGAATCGGCTTATTGATAGATGTATTCACGTATGGATATATAAACATTACAGGTCGATTTGTCTGATTCAAGCAGTGCCTACAAATATTGGGTACAAAATATTTTTCAAAATCAATATATATACTGAAAAAATCCATCACATTTTTAAATTCAACACAATGCCTTTAATATCGATGCATGATTTTTCATACAAAATTTTATAAAATGTATCTAGCAATTTTTTTAACCACAATATGTTATAAAAAAATTCGCATTAAACATATTTCGTCAAAGAAGAAACAAATTGTTTTCAATATGTCGCCCATTTCACATTGAAGTGTAATATCAGTTGCACTGACTATCACCGATTTGGCTCTAATTTTCTGTTTAGATGAGTTTATTGTTTAGAAAACCAAATCCGGAGTTTAAGGTTTTGAGATTTTTTTTGCGGACTCATAGCCATGCGAATGCTGAAATAGGGTATATTTTGAGACAACGTAGCTCAGTCAATTTAAATGCAATTTTTATAAATAGAGTATCATTGGAAATTTTATTTTGAGGGAAAAATAAAGCTTTTCAAAAAATTGCAGTTACATGACCCATTATTAATTTCAAAGTTTAATACCATGCCAGCAACAGGCACTGCAATCTTTTTTCATTTTCGTTATTTTCATTTTTTTTAAGGTTCCATTATCTTTCCAAAGATGTGAAATGAAAGTGTGTTCTTTAAGGTTCAGAAGTTATGGCGTAAAAACTTTTTCAACGAATTCAACTAGCGTTGATATTTATTGTGAAAAGACTACAATACATAGAGACTTCAAAATTTTTTTACGTAAATATTATAAAAAATTTTTTTTCAAAGTAGGTACATTTTTTGTTTGTTTTTAAACGCATCTTCTCTTCACTAGGTGACATAAAATAATTAGTCCTTTAATAAATCTAGATTTTTTTTCTGATAAATTGGTATCAAAACATCTTGACACCGTCTGAAAAGAACTGATTTTTTAAGCCTATCGAGAGGAAGATGCATTTAAAAATAAACAAAAAATTTATGTCGGAATATTTTTTTATATTATTAACACTGAGAACAAAAACGTACTTTAAAATTAAAGAAAAAAATTTTAAATAGAAATTTAACACTTTTGCGTTTCTACAAAAAAAAGTTTTAAATAGGCGTATTAAATTTTCAAATATAAACTCGTCTATTTTTTATAATTTTTTTTTATTATTTCCTTGCAATAACAAAAAATACGTGGCTATCTGAGATTGAATTGAAAAATAAAATGCAATAGAAAAATTGCTAGACAATTGGGACCAAGCTGAAAAAAATGCGATTTTACATCTGATTCTGTGGAAATATTTTTAAATTGGTTTTACAAATAATGAATATAAGATGAAATAAAAACTTATTTATTATTTAATACATTTCAATATTTTTAGCCGCAATAAAACACAAACTTCATTAAATAAGTCTATTAAATAAACAGCTTACACATAAGATATATTTTATTTTATTTAAAACTAATTCATAGTGATGTTCAGAAGCTAACCGTGGTTGTATGAAACCTACCCTAACAAAACAATATATTCTTACAGTAGTAAGAGATCAAAAAATTTAGGGCAAAGTGCATTATACATCTAGATGGCGGCATATGACAATATATATGAGGTGGCATACTACCACGTATATCTTCTGAACATCACTAAGAATTAGTATTACATACAAAAACATATAAATTGTGTAAGTTGCTTTTTTAATAGAAAAAAAAAATTGAATAGTCTGTACATAACAATTTCAGGTGATAATATTTTCTTGTTTCACACTTTTTAGAGCGTGCTTTTTAGTAGTCGGGTTTTAGCTTTTTGAACTTATTTTTTATTAATGCTCCGTTTCATACTAAATTTGTTTTTCCATTACTTTGAGCAGTCGTAAACAGAAAATAGTTATATCAAGCAATTCAGGAATTTGTAACTTACACGCTGAAATTTCAGCATGTTTTTTATTATTTTTTTAAAAACAACGAGAAGTGTAAATTCAAATTTGTATGTATGTTTGTAACCCTCGAGCAATACCGGATATATCAGCTAGTGGATAATAAGGCAAAAAATTTTAAATTTTTTGACACCAATAATATTCTCATATCTTGAAAGCTATAGAAAATCTTAGTACAATGAATTGTTGTATACAACATCGTTATCTAAAGCTAAAAAAAACTATTCCAAATTCGAAGTTTTAAATTTCGAAGCAAATATCATTGTTGTTTTTTTAAATATTTCACTCAATCTACTTTTGTCTAAAAGTTTATATAAAGTATTTGAAAAAAAAAATTATTGCAACAGTACCGTAAGCTAAGGATTTATATTTTTAATTATTTTACCAAAAAAGGTCCAAAAATGTCTTATTCTTCAAAAAAAAGTACAGAAATATCACGCAAAAAATATTTGAAAATATAGCAAACAAAAAGTAAAAAATTATGCTTTATAAAAATTTTCAATAATATATGTATATAATAATATGTATATAATAATTTATCGAAGAAAAAGTAAAGAAATATTCTGTAAAAAAAATATTAGAAAATGAATCAAAGAAAAAGTAAAAATACTTAGCTATATGCTAAAAATTTTAAAATGAAAAAACGATCATAAAAACAAATAAAAATATCTGCAAATGCATTGATATAGGCACTTGCTGCATTTGGTAAATTGAAAGAAATCTGTTTTGTTTAATTTCTTTCATAAATCTTCCAATTTATCAAATGCAGCCAGATAAGAATGAAAACAATGTGTTAGATATTCAAATAGGAAGAAACAGGCCAGGGCATTAAAAAATCCGATCTTTTTGCTCCCTTGTGCACACAGCCGAAATGATCAAAACTATAGAAAACAAAGTGTAAGCAAACATTTTTTTCCAATAAAACGACCTTCAATTGATTCTATTCAGATCATAAAAGGAAGAAAGAAGCCAACATATTTAAAACAAGGGATCTATTCCTAGCTCGCTTGTTTGCACACATTTTCATTTATATTTCGCTGATCTCAAAAGAAAACATCGAAATTCGCTGCGCTTTGCCGCTGCTGCGGAGCTTTTAACTTCTAAATCTCGACCTCACCGAGATTTAGAAGGAAATTTTAACAGTGAGTTTCTGGTCTTCTTCTTACTCATTTATCCTCTTTGTTGGTACCTGAAAGTTTATGATATAAACAGCTATACAAACGTGCGTTGTGCTTTAAAAAACTGTTCAAGTAGTCAGAACTTGAAGAATATTGTGGTTTCCTTCCATAAGTAAGTATATGAACACCAGTTGAATTTTTTAAACGAAACAACGTTATTTATAATGAATTGTGCTTAAAAAAGTTATATAAAGTGAAAATTTGTGCTTTTCCAGTCGGAAATAAGTGAAAAATAGCAAATTGGAGTACGTTGTTTCCAAGCCAATTTTAAGGGATTGAAATGTCAAAGTATTTCAGGGGCGTATTCAATTTACATATTTCCACATATTTTAAGGGCGCTCGTGTTTTCAGTGAACAAATTTTGGTCATAAGTGCAGTTTATGGCCCATGCGTAAATAATTTTTTTCTTTTTTTTATTAAACGTATTTGAACCTCCTTAGTCCAAAAGTACAATAATAAAATGTCGGTCTCAAATGGCTTAGTAGAAAAAATTCGCGAAAGTTTCCAAATTCAGTGCATAATATGAAGTGTGTGGAATAAAGGCCAAAATAAAGAATAAAATAACTTAAAAATTTTAAAAATAAAATAAAAGGAAATAAATATTTTATTTATTTAAAATAAATTTTTATTTATTTTTAGATTTCCATATATTCCTGACTTAAAGCAACATTGTATTGAATCACTAGCTTTAGATCCTAATCTGGGTAATAAAATATCAGTTGTTTGCTCAAATCAATTTTTTGAAAATGGTTACATCGGCTTCTCAAAGTCGAGCAGATTTATTTCCATCAGCGGTACCACATCTTGACGCTGACGACTTTGAATTGTAAGTATTAATTCTTCTATTAATTAAAATTAATGCTTTTAACACATTATTTAGCGATATTGATTTTCTGCCTAACCGCAGTAGTGATTTTGTCGAAGAAATGACGCACAATGACAAAGAAAACGTATGTATAATAGAAAACATTCAAATTGCTCCAAATTGCATTTTGTTGAACACACAACACTCTCTGCTTGGTTAAAGTATGAGGGTCATTTTGAGTCTTCCGGTCATTTTAATATTGTTGTAAAATCTTTAATTGAAATATTTTTAAAAACTTTTTATATATCTAAAAGAAATAATGAAAAGCTGACAATTAGGCAAACGTTACATAAAGCAATTCATTTTAAAGGTGTTTAGAAAAAAAATAATTTTATTTGTCTTGATTTATTGAAATCCATTTTTTATATATAATTTTTTAATTTATAATTATTTATAATTTAATTAATATATAAAATTTAATGCATGAATATAAATTAATACAAACCCAGTAGATAGCGTTTACCATAATTTTTTACTTTACAAATATTCTTTTTTGCTCTCGGGTGAAATAGGCCTACTGGGGAACCGAACACCCACAAAAAAATCGGTAACGCACCAAATTGTATACCTCAAGGGTGGTGTGGAAATACAATCTGTTATTGTTATTGGATAAGAACAAACACGATAGCGAAAACTTTAAGCCTTAATATGTAAATATGTGATTATCAAAGAAGTAAAATATAAGGAAGTGGTGTAATAGCAGAAAAGTGTGGTATTTTCTATATTGGTGTTGGTTCACACAAATACAGAAACAATCACAAAGGGCCGTATTCGGTTGTATCGTAAAAGAAGGCCCAAACTGTTAAAGTTTGTTCTTATGCATTAAAATTTTAGAAACATTTCTAGAATAGCAACAACTCTAATTATTTAAAAAATTTTTGATCGCTCGCAATTGGCTTAGAAGTTATAGGCATCCAACGTTGGAAAAAGTAGACTAAAAATTTAGCTGATTTTTTAAGTTTTCCAACAAAACTAAACTTTATGGGTATCAAAAGAGAGATAATACAAGTATCTATTCAACAAGATATCAAACATAAAAATACATGCATTAAAGATACAACCCTTTTTTTACTTAAAATCGCGAGGTTTTTCCAAATTTAACAAAAAAAAATAAATGTATCAAAAGGAGGCCTTCGGATGCTGCTTAGGGTTTACAAACCTCAGTAAGTATCACACAGGCCTTCTCTGTCTACAGCAGTTCTGAATGTAGTTATCTTTTTAATAATTCTCTTTTTAATGTATTGCTTTCGTAAAAGAGAAACCACTAGTCTTTCAGACAAATTCTAATTATAAAAAATTATATCTTAATGAATTCTTATGGAATTCTAAATTTGACATCTCGTTGAATAGATACGCACATTACCTTTGTTTTAATACCCATAAAGCTTAGTTTTGTTGAAAAACTAGAAAAACTGCACGATTTTTAGGTAATTTTTCTATATTTGAAGGCCTATAAATTCTAAACTTCAACTTTAATTACAAATTATATTAGGTTAATTTTTTGGGGGGGTTTCTGCCTAGTTGTTGTGTAAAAATCAGAAAAATTTAACAAACAGGTACTAAATCTGATTCACTATCCTGAAAACAAAAGCGCCCCAAACATGTATTCAACTGCGAAAAATGACTGCGCCCCTGAAGCAGTGTTTGTGTTTTGACAGATGTGGTTTGATCAAACTGGCGGAAAATCAACGGGGTCTAAATTGCATTTTTAAACCATTTTTTATAAGAAATATATACATTTCTAACACAAATAAGTTAAAAAAATATCGTTAGAAACTAAATAAAGCACTTTTGTTAAAAGAATTTAAACCGTATGGACATATTTACCTGTGAAACGAATGCGCATTGCTTTTAAGTTTTCGGGAACTATTACAATTCTTAACCGCACAACTCATATTGCATTTGTTTTAGTGGTTTTTTTAAAAATTTTGTTGCTTTTTAAGCTGTGAAAAATGCTTAAAATTAAATTATTTTCAACTATTTTGCTGAGGAGTCTTCCAATCAGATGCCAGGGTTCTCAAAAATGTCAAAAAACACACTCTTTCTCGCTCGCACAATTTACGAATGGTGCGACAGTTCACGTACAGTGTAGGTGTAAGCAACACCATTTCCTTATATTTTACTTCTTTGGTGATTATCATCAGAAACAGTTTGGGCCTTTTTTTGTGATGCAACCGAATTAAATGTTCATGTGTTTGTGCGAACCAACACCAATATAGAAAATGCCGCACTTTTCTGTTACTACACCACTTCCTTATATTTTACTTCTTTGTTTTAAATATGTTGGTTTCTTTCTTCCTTTTATGATCTGAATAGAATGAATTGAAGGTCGTTTTATAGAAAAAAAATGGTTTGTTTTTTATATTTTTGATCATTTCGGCTGTGTGCACAAGGGAGCAAAAAGATCGGATTTTTTAATGCCCTGGCCTGTTTCTTCCTATTTGAATATCTAACACATTGTTTTCATTCTCATTTGGCTGCATTTGATAAATTGGAAGATTTATGAAAGAAATTAAGCAAAACAGATGTTGCAATAATTTTTTTTCAAGTACTTTATTTAAACTTTTAGACAAAAGTAGATTGAGTGAAATATTTAAGAAAACAACGATGATATTTGCTTCGAAATTTAAAACTTCGAATTTGGAATAGTTTTTTTTAGCTTTAGATAACGATGTTGTATACAACAATTCATTGTACTAAGATTTTCTATAGCTTTCAAGATATGAGAATATTATTGGTGTCAAAAAATTTAAAATTTTTTACCTTATTATCCACTAGCTGATATATCCGGTATTACTCGAGAGTTACAAACATATATACAAATTTGAATTTACACTTCTCGTTGTTTTTAAAAAAATAATAAAAAACATGCTGAAATTTCAGCGTGTAAGTTACAAATTCCTGAATTGCTTGATATAACTATTTTCTGTTTACGACTGCTCAAAGTAATGGAAAAACAAATTTAGTATGAAACGGAGCATTAATAAAAAATAAGTTCAAAAAGCTAAAACCCGACTACTAAAAAGCACGCTCTAAAAAGTGTGAAACAAGAAAATATTATCACCTGAAATTGTTATGTACAGACTATTCAATTTTTTTTTTCTATTAAAAAAGCAACTTACACAATTTATATGTTTTTGTATGTAATACTAATTCTTAGTGATGTTCAGAAGATATACGTGGTAGTATGCCACCTCATATATATTGTCATATGCCGCCATCTAGATGTATAATGCACTTTGCCCTAAATTTTTTGATCTCTTACTACTGTAAGAATATATTGTTTTGTTAGGGTAGGTTTCATACAACCACGGTTAGCTTCTGAACATCACTATGAATTAGTTTTAAATAAAATAAAATATATCTTATGTGTAAGCTGTTTATTTAATAGACTTATTTAATGAAGTTTGTGTTTTATTGCGGCTAAAAATATTGAAATGTATTAAGTAATAAATTAGTTTTTATTTCATCTAATATTCATTATTTGCAAAACCAATTTAAAAATATTTTCACAGAATCAGCTTGGTCCTAATTGTCTAGCAATTTTTCTATTGCATTTTATTTTTCAATTCCATCTCAGATAGCCACGTATTTTTTTTTTATTGCAAGGAAATAATAAAAAAAAAATTATACAAAAATTGACGAGTTTATATTTGAAAATTTAATACGCTTATTTAAAACTTTTTTTTGCAGAAACGCAAAAGTGTTAAATTTCTATTTAAAATTTTTTTCTTTAATTTTAAAGTACGTTTTTGTTCTCAGTGTTAATAATATAAAAAAATATTCCGACATAAATTTTTTGTTTCTTTTTAAATGCATCTTCCTCTCGATAGGCTTAAAAAAAGCAGTCTTTTTCAGACGGTGTCAAGATATTTTGATACCAATTTATCAGAAAAAAAAATCTAGATTTATTAAAGGACTAATTATTTTATGTCACCTAGTGAAGAGAAGATGCGTTTAAAAGAAAACAAAAAATGTACCTACTTTGAAAAAAAATTTTTATAATATTTACGTAAAAAATTTTTGAAGTCTCTATGTATTGTAGTTTTTTCACAATTAATATCAACACTAGCTGAATTCGTTGAAATAGTTTTTACGCCATAACTTCTGAACCTTAAAGAACACACTTTCATTTCATATCTTTGGAAAAATAATGGAACCTTAAAAAAAATGAAAATAACGAAAATGAAAAAAGATTATAGCGCCTGTTGCTGGCATGGTATTAAACTATGAAATTAATAATGGGTTATGTAACTGCAATTTTTTGAAAAGCTTTATTTTTCCCTCAAAATAAAATTTCCAATGATACCCTATTTATAAAAATCGCATTTAAATTGACTGAGCTACGTTGTCTCAAAATATACCCTATTTCAGCATTCGCATGGCTATGAGTCCGCAAAAAAAATCTCAAAACCTTAAACTCCGGATTTGGTTTTCTAAACAATAAACTCATCTAAGCAGAAAATTAGAGCCAAATCGGAGATAGTCAGTGCAACTGATTTTACACTTCAATATGAAATGGGCGACATATTGAAAACAATTTGTTTCTTCTTTGACGAAATATGTTTAATGCGAAATTTTTTATAACATATTGTGGTTAAAAAAAAATTGCTGGAAACATTTTATAAAGTTTTGTATGAAAAATCATGCATCGATATTAAAGGCATTGTGTTGAATTTAAAAACGTGATGGATTTTTTCAGTATATATATTGATTTTGAAAAATATTTTGTACCCAATATTTGTAGGCACTGCTTGAATCAGACAAATCTACCTGTAATGTTTATATATCCATACGTGAATACATCTATCAATAAGCCGATTCCTGAAGATTGGTACAATGTTGCCGGTTTCAGTCAAGCGAACCCTCGTTTTCATCGCTTCGAAGACTCAAAACATACATGATAAAACATAAAGAAAAAAGAAAAAAGAAGAATGGGTTAGCTTTTTAAATGTTCACACGGATATGGAAGTGACCACGGAAGAAATTTTAAATGCAATAGCCCGAAAAAAATATATATTGTTATTATATATTATAATATAAAAAACATTAGAATAAGTCTAAAAAAAAATTTAAAAACACTTTATATATTTTGGTTTCATATCTAATCGAATACTCTTAGCCTAAGACATCAACGAAAAAACCTTTTGTGAATTAAATTTTTAAAATTAATAAAATAGTGGTACACATATCGTTTTTAGTTAATTATTTCTTTTAAATACACAATCAAACATTAAAATCGTATTTAAAATGCTAGAGTTGTGATATTTTACTTTTCAAAAAGAATTTAGTTTTCTTGTTGCAATAAAAAATATCGTTTAAATCCAAATTTGAAAAAACTGCATTGAAATGTTGTTAAAATTTTTCTTGAAAAATATTAAATACAAATACAAAAAATTGTATGATTTCGTTAAATAACTTGGTCGCTTTGAAATTTTTTACTAGAAGTGTAACATTTTGTAAATTTCGAGTTTGGATACTTTTACTAAAAAAATCTCCAAAAAATTCACATTTTAATAGACGACATCACAAGTGGCTATGGCATAGTCTGAAGCTAGTTTTTGCAAAAAATTAGAAATATCAAAATTCGTATAAGAAATTTATAGCTGTTGAAACTGGACTTTTTTTTAAATTCTTAAAGTGTCTGTTGCTAAAATATGTCGAATAAAAAAATCATAAAAAATTAACCATTTTTTCAAGAAACTTCCAACAAATTTCTGTTTGTTTCTTCCGAAAACGGTGCAAAAGTTGATTTTGTCATGGAAATAATAAAAACTGGAAATTGCATTTTTTTACTTTTTCATATGATGTATCACTTCATGTTTCATTTTTAATTTATTAGATACTCAAAAATAATATTTGACTTTTTAAAAAATTAGGAAACTGTAAAAAAAATATTTCACAATTTATACGTACTTCATTTTTTCTGGTCGCATAAAATTGTATTCAAAATTAACTATGAAAAAAGTTTCCCATGCTGCTGATTTCCAACAACTTAAGAAATGTTTTTCAGAAATGGTTTTAAGAAAATGGCTTCAAAATATTGCATTTGTTCGCAGCCATGTCTTTAAATACCTTTGCTTAAAAATAATGCGTTCCGTAAGCGGGAAAGTAATCGATGAATAATACTTTCTCGGTTACATGAAACTAATGATTTTGCTATATGTACAAATAATAGATACAAGTTTAAAATATTACGTTAAAAATGTTATATATTAAAAATGGTTCAAATCAATGTTTAAAATTCAATAATTGAAGAGCTTATTGCAATAATGTGATAAGCAATAATTTGCAATAATGTGATAATTTTTTTTTGGGCTAAATACTTTAGAGTCGATTATTTCAAAATATTTTGTATGTGGCTTATCATGGTTTAGCAATAAGCCCTTCAATTATATTATAACTTCGTTTTGTTCTACCCAAAACAAACCTTGAAAATTAGGCTGGCGCACCAGAATACATCCTTAAACTTAAAATCTATCTGAAATAAATACGTTGTTTTCTTCTCTGATTGGGAAACACTTTTTTGGTGGTTGTTTGGTTATGAAACAAGAGTACAATAATAAAATTCCCAATGCAAATACTTTGAATCCAATTTAATTTGATTTTTATTTCCTAATAGGTACCTATATTCTAAATACATCAGAGGAAAATTTTTTTTAATGCATTCTTTTGTTCCGTTAATGAACAAAAAAATTTTCAACTCATGATTAAGAAATAATTATTTCATTAGCCGAATTAGAAATCCGTCTTTCTATTCAGCTTTTGAAATATCTGAAATTCTTTCTTGCAACAACGAAATCACAACAAAAATGTCCAGCTAGAAACAAAATAAATTTGTCAACATGTAATATAAGAAGGTGTCAAATTTAATTTTCATTCATAAATTTTGCAATATTTCTTCAGATATTCAAAAAGGAAAAAAAAAGGCAAGGACATTAAAAAACCGATCTTTTTGCTCCCTTGTGCACACAGCCGAAATGATCGAAAATATAGAAAACAAAGTGTAAGCAAACATTTTTTTCTATAAAACGATTGATTCTATTCAGATCATAAAAGGAAGAAAGAAGCCAACATATTTAAAACTAGGAATCTACTCCTAGCTCGGTTTTGTGCACACATTTTCATTTATATTTCGCTGTTCCCAAAAGAAAACATCGAAATTCGCTGCGCTTTGGCGCTGCTGCGGAGCTTTTAAGTGAGGCGCCAATCTCGACCTCACCGAGATTTAGAAGGAAATTTTAACAGTGAGTTCCTGGACCTCTTCCTACTCATTTATCCTCTTTGATCGATTTCTCTCACTAAAGAAGCTTAAAGCTCTTTAACACAGACACAAAAATGGCTATGTTTACATTAACAAATCTAGAATGAGTACCACTGTGTTCTGTGGTGCAGAACTACCGCACCCTGCTTTAGAACTATCACTACGCTGTTTACCATTATTCGCATCAATAAGCACAAACGATTACAGACTTTGTTTAAATTCAGTTCATAGCACGAAAAAGGTCTGTGTTTGAAACTTATTTTTATTCATGATTGAGCCTTATTGTGCATAAATAAAAGAGTCTTTTTATAACTGATAGCAACCACATGGAAATCCTTAGCTGCACGTGACCTAAGAAAATAAATAATAAACATGTTTATAACATCTTTCTGGTAATGATAACAAAGTTTTATTAATACAGTGATTATAAATTATCGTATATTTTATTTAGCTTATTAAATCAATTGGTTTAAAGTGATTTATAACATTTAAAGTCCAGTCTGACTCATTTCCATTAGTAAACTCCTTTATGAAGCGATAGTTGCACACAAAGATATTGTCCTGGTATTCTGGCAATGTTCTGAAAACAAAAAATGTTATTCAATATGCATATATATTGCTTTTTTATATTAGTTATATATTAGAGTGGGTAAAAAAATCAAATATTTTTTTAAAGTGACACGGAAAAATGGGTTGCTAGAAACCTTAAAAAATTCTCACCAAATATGAGCTATTAATTTTAGTAGGAAGATGCTCCGCATCGCAGTTTTTTTTTTCTTAGTCCAATAGAAAAAATTCATACCTTATCATTAATTGAGTGTACAGAAAAATGTTTTCCAAGATTTTTGTAGGAAATTTAATACTCTACAAAAAAAAATATTCCATATTTTTCCGGTAAACTCCACCATTTGAATGATATTGAAGATCAAAAATTGATTATTTTAAGACATATTTAATTTTTGTTTATGAATTTTTTAATTCGACAATTAATGACTGTTATAAAATGCACAATACAAATTTTTGTAGGAAATGAACTGCTCTATAAAAATTGTATCATATGTTTTGGCGATTAAATTAAGAGCTCAAAAGATATTCATCATCAAACTTTCATGTGCACTGATTTTAAGAGTTTTTGTGTAGATAGATAACCAAAAAATTTCAATGTAATTTACATATAAGTTTTGAGAAAATTTACATGAATTTTAGTTTTTATCAACTGAGAAACTTCAAAATATTTTTCAAGTTTGTTTTTTATGTGTAAGTATCTTTGTCTACATTTAAAAAATAAATTGTACATTATTTATCGCTTAATTAATTATTTAATAATAAAAAAAGCAAAGTTTTCATAATAAATATATTATGATATGTTTCAGTTTTAGAGAAAAAAAATGTACAATTAGTTATAAAAGAGTTTTTTATTTCAATTTTTAAATGAGTTATTAATTTTCAAACAATTTTTTGTTGCAAGTAGTGCAATTTTTTCGATGCTGCGACACCTCGCTCTGTCACATCATTAACAACTTTCAACTGTGCGTTCAATTCTTTATTTTCATTATAACTGTCATCAGTAGACCATAATTCAATATTTTTGTCAAGAAAATCATACGGCAGATCAAAAAGTTTCAATGACTTCTTAGAAACAAAGTCTCTTATTTTTTTTCTTATTTTTTCGCGAGTCTTAACAGCTTCGACAATATTCTTCTTTATGTTTAATGGAACGGTATCATCAAAAAGTGATTTTTTTTAAATATTTTAAAAATAAAACTCAAATTATACTTATATTAATGTCAAAAAATTAAATTTGTATGAAATTCATAAATTCAAATGAAATTGTTCGATTATCTTATCAAAAACTCTTAAAATCAGTACACCTGAAAGTTTGATGATGAATATCTTTTGAACGCTTAATTTAATCGCCAAAACATGTGATACCGTTTTTATAGAGCAGTTAATTTCCTACAAAAATTTGTATTGCGCATTTTACAATAGTCATTTATTGTCGAGTTATAAATATAAAATTCATAAACAAAAATTAAATATGTCTAAAAAAATAATCAAACTTAAATCTTCAATATTATTCAACTGCTGGGGTTTACGGAATAAATATGGGATCCCTTTTTTTAGAGCATTTTTAGCAAAGTAGGTTGGCAAACTTTCTTGCCATTTTTGCATTTATACTACGTTCGTGCTTATATAAGCATATTTGACACGTAATAAAAATTAAAAATATCTCTACTTTTACAACAAAATGAAACTTTTAAAAAGTTAGCATGTTTGTGGCTGCCGGTAAACTCAAGAACCGCAAAACGGATTTATGTGAAATTTTCACTATTCGAATCAGAATTGATTATAGACGGTTCATGTATACTGAAAATTTTTATATAAATAATAGCGAACAATTTATTGACTGAGAAACTGGCTTAAATCTCAATTTCTGGTAAAATTCGGCACATTTTCTCATTTCCTGCCTAAACAGTAAAATATATCTGAAAATGACTTATGAACATATGAAAGATCTTCCCGATTACAACAAAAAAGTCTAAGGTGACTGAAGTAAATATGTTTTTGGACCGCCATGTAATAATATTTTGGCGACAGGATCGCCACATAATTTTATTCGCGACATAGCATCGCCATGTAAGGGTTCGCGATTATTTAAAAAAGGACTCGCGGATTTACTATTAATATTTTAAGGTCCTGCCTAATTGGTTGCCGGCGAAGTTCGACACTAGCGCTATTTTAAATATCCTTTTTTTTATGCCGTTCACTAAAAAAAGTGCAGAGGCTAAAAGGGTTTAAGTCGGCAGCTATTAAAGCTCAAGACTTATTAAAATGAAAAAGTCGGCAGCTTATTTGAAGCTCAAGACTGATTAACTTTATTTGAGTTTTGTTCATCCTTTTATAGTATGTATAACGGTATTTTGTCTTAAAACTAGTTAACAATTGTTTTTGTATTTAGAAAGTAAACAGAATCATATTTTCTTTAATTAGTGTAAAAGTAATAGTAGAATACCATGTACATATTTGTAAATTAGTAATAGTAGTATAATGTGTGTGAGTGAGTAGACTTAGATTATCAGAAAACGTAAACATAATCATATGTTAATATATTTGTGTAGGAGTGAAAGTAAAAATGCAATTTCATATATTTTCTATTCAGCAATATAAGTACATGTGTGTGAATGAAATAGATAGTAGTGCTTAGTATGAACATATGTTCTTATGTTAGAAAAGTTTCTTAGTATAATACAATAAAATAGAATAAGGTGATACGTACCGTAAAGGTGTGTATCTGTTCAATATGTTTTATAATTGTTTGTTTTAGTATTTTTTAATGTAGAAGTGTAAACATTACATGCCATGCATCTACGATCAATGGTTTTGTCAAAAAATTGACATTTTAATAAAAAAATTAAATCATTTTCTCGCAAGCAGTTTTTATAGCCTGTTGATTGACTATAATGCTGTTTCTGCTTGCAGCTTTCGTTTCGTTGTTGTTGCGTGTTTCTTTGTAAAACTAAAACAACTGTGCGTTGGGATGAAAACAGGGGCGTACCGAGGCCATTTTTATTGGGGGATATCAATGTATTTCGGCCGACTGGATACCCTTAAGTCCCGACTTTTTTTAAATAGAACATAGTTGAATTATGGTCCGTTCGATCAATATAAATAAATCTTAAGGGGTATTTTTCATTTAAACGGCTGAGAAAAAAACTTTGTAATTATTTTTACTAAAAACTTTTTTTAATGATGAAAAAAAAAACTTGTGTACATCAAAATACATATAATTAAGTATGTTTTGAATTTTTTTTTGGTTTGGCCTTTAATCTGCTCTCTTAAGGTTTTCGTAATTTGGACATCATTTTTCGAATCCAAAAACGTGGCAACGATTTCTCAGCTTTTACAACAGGTAACTGAAAATTTTTTTAGTTCATCTAAACGATAATACTTGAAACTATAAGATTACGTATAATCAGCCAACTTAACCTCATACATGTTTTTGGCGCCATATTCAATAAAAAAAAATTGAAAAATTACCCTATTTTTTTACATCTAACGCTCTAAAACTTCGAGTTTTAGGTTTTAATAGATGTTTGTAGGTAATAATCTTAGAGATTTTACAAGCTATATAAATAAAAATCAAATGTCGTTCGTTGGTAATTGCATCAGTTGAGAACGGCTGAACCGATTTGGATAATTTTTTTTTAAATGTTCGTAATAGTCCAACTTAGGTTTTTACGGAAAGAAAAATTGACCACGCCCACTTTGCGCCCACTTTTTTTGATTTATCTAAAATCGGAAAACGGCTGGACCGATTTGGATAATTTTTTTTTTAATGTTCAAAGTAATCCAATTTAAATTTTGTCGGAAAGAAAAATTGACCACGCCCACTTTTGCGCCCACTTTTTTCAATTTATCTAAAATCGGAAAACGGTGAGTCACTTTGCGTGGTTCTTAAATAATTTTTGACTAGTTTTAATTTGCTGAGCATTCTCTCATTTCCTGAAACAGTAAAGGGCATGTCACACTTGCGTGGACACGGACAAATTTGTTGTTATTTTCGCGGGTAAAATTAGAAACTGGAAATTGAGAGAGCTTCTTTTACCTGCGAAAACAACAACAAATTTGTCCGTGTCCACTACGTGTGACATGCACCTAACAGGCACTGTGCACAGCAAACGCGACATTTTGTTAACTGCAGGAAGAGATTTTTTAGAGAGGAAGAGAGACCCAATAGAGTTTCTACGCCTTCGCATAGAATACTTCAAATTTCGCTTTCAATTGAAGTGAATCCAAGAAACAATTTTTTGGTAGCAATTTTATTGAATCTAGAATTCGCTTTTGGATCAAGTTAGTGGAAGATAGAATTAGATTAAAGAGTTCATACAGAGGCTTTATTGTTTCTAAGCAACTGCTTAATTTATCTCGCATCAGTGAGGTTATCTTATCCAATGCAAGTTTAAATTCTCTTCTAAAAAATCAGTTCATCGAAAAATAAGCCGCGTTGGCATTGTTATCTTCCAAACGTTTCAGCGCAAGACGACGGCGATGGCGAATTGAGAATTATTTTTCAGCATCAAAAATAAAAGATTTTAACAATTCAACAGCACTACTAATTAGGTTATCCGTACCTTCAGAGTCCGAATTTATTTTTTCTAATGATTTAAGGGTACAAGAAATAAATTTCATAGCATCTAAAATATTCAGTTCAACGGCTTCAAGAGATTCAGTCAAGTGTTCGCTGCTCTCTTTTACATTACTGTGCATTACTATTTCCGAACTTTTTTAACAAAATTTACACTACTTTTCTAAACTTTTTCTGCATTTTCTCACAAAGGAACACTGGATTCGCTTACAACAATTCAACGCTGATACAACTTAAAATGAGTTGGCCGACTGAAGTTTGTTTAAGGTACGACTGAAAGTGAGTAAGCCGAGTGAAGTTTGTTTAAGGTACGACCAAAAGTGAATTGGCCGACTGAAGATAGTTTTGGGTATGAATTAAAATGAAATAGCCGACTAAAAATGGTTTTTGTTATGAAAATGGCAATAAAAGGTACAGTCTTACATAATTATTGTTTACAAAAATCAATATTTTAAAAAATTTTTGTAAAAAATAACAATTAGGCCGACTCTAAAAAGTAAGGAGGATAGTCTAAACCTTACCCCCTCTAGTTACGCTCCTGGATGAAAAGAGAACAATGTGTGTAGTTTTTATTGCATTAACTTAACAAACCACGAAATAAAGCAATTATTGAGCAAAATAATAAGTGACACATTTTCATTGTAATATTTTGTTTGACAAATACAATTTTAAGACTTATTGAGAATTCAAAAATTTTAAATAGAGGTTTTGCAATTCATTAGTGTGTTTAAATGAATTCATATTGTTTGAATGTAATTCTTTTAAAATAAAAATTGTTAGCATTTAAATATGTTTCAAAATACGTTTATTGGAGCATAAATTGAGTGTTGCTTTAGCTTTATGATTGTTTGTACAAATATTTAATAAACCCAACCACAGTATATATACCAATACTAATACCAAAAAAGTTTTCTTTTTATATTCATTTATGAATCCCAAAATTATCAATTTATAAAACAAACAAGTAGAACAATTATAACTACTGACTATAAAAAATTGTTGAATAGGAACTTATTTTGGCAATCTTATCGTATTCTCTTTATGCATTGTAAATACAAAATTTAATTTCCATACAAATTTCATATTCAAATTTTAAAATATTAAAGTTTTTTCTAAATGACCTTGATATTTATTATGTGGATTTTATATGATTTAAATACAAATTCGAAATGTTTGATAGTTTAAATCATACTTGATTTTAAATACAAACCTTAGGTGTTTGATAGTTTAAAATAGTTTATTGAGCTTTAGGTCAAAGTTAGAACAATTAATTGTTCTAATGAATCTCTCCAAAGAAACAACAACAAAGTTTTCAATATGAAAAGGAAAAGGAAAAAAGGAAAAAGGACTGAAAAGTAAAGATCCTAAGAATAATTTAATATGGTTTTAAACTAGTTTACAATATAATTTTTTAAAAAGTATTGTTTCTTTTATCTCATGTAAGCCTACGTAATATATTTGAACTATAAAAACGCTTTGGGCAAATATAATTCTTTTTTATAAATTTATACGGTTGAAAATACATATATTCCTTTAAGAAATGCCAAAAACGCCAATTTGCATTTTTATGTTTTTTGGGAAATCGAGTTAAAAGATTTAAATGACTCAGAAATATCGAAAAATTAATTTTTTCTCAAATTTCTTTCTTAAACTGAATGGTGCATGCTTTTGTCATAAACAGTGAAAATCCGTTGCTCAAAAAATCATAAGAAAAAATACTTTTTTGCAATCATTTAAGGTTTATTGCTATAATATTGTGTTAAAATAATTGGAAAAATTTTTAAAAAATGTATATCCTAAAATTTTTTTCATACATACACAGCTAATTATATTCTTAGTCATTAAAAAAAAAATTCGCTGATCTCTCTCATTTGTAGCGGTCAAAAAAATCACTTTTAGTGAAAACATGTGCACATTGGCTGATTTCGCTGGTAAGAGGTGAGTATTCAATTAAATGATCTTGGATTACTAGACAATATGCTGATGTTTTATCTGGAATCGGTTTGTTTGCTTCGGTATAAAATTCAACTCGTATATCAATAGGTCCAGTTTTAACTGCTTCGTTTTGATGTGTTACATCAACAATAATTAGCGGAGCAATAGCCTTGAACCCAACGACATCTAGCAATGGTTGAGGTTCTCGCATATAATAACTTTGTTGAAATTTCACATACATATCATATAGAACAGCATACTGCCCCAATTCAAAGCGACTATGCATATCATCATAAGGATATGAATCAGAGTTTAGATATACTTTTAAATTAGCGATATTGCAATGATCGAATGTATTTCCTTCCTCTCTACCTTTTTCCTTCTGTAGACCGATGATAAGACATCTAGGTTTTTCATTTTGTGGAGCTAGTTTTACATTTCATAAAACCTTTGTCCTTTTTGGAAGCATTGGATTTATATGACAATCCTAACTTCGAAATGGCATTAAAATGGGGTTTTTTGTTGTTTATTATCTTGTACATTTCAAATTTTGCAAAGTCAGATAATTGTATGTGAGGCGTTTTCCATATTATATCCAATATTGGAAATTTTAATTGATCTGCGGCATTAGTAGGATGAAATGATCTCTCATTAGATGAAGAACGTTGAAGGACAAGCTCATGCTTCGAGTTTAATATTATTTAAGTATAATCTTCGGCAAAACCCATCAACATTTTCAGAGGTATACAGCAACTGAAATGGGTTTTTTCAAATGCAAAAGTCTCTTCCAAGCACCAACCGGCGTTTTTTAATGCATTGCTTTCAGCTGTATTCAAAGATGTAAAATTTTTCATGGTGGATGAAATTCCAAGATTGCGAGTACGATGAACTTCAAAACCATTAATTTCATATCGAATTTCGTCAAACAAATATGAAACAAAGTTATTTTTAAATTTCACACCTGTTGTTGCTACATCTTTTCCTCCTTCATGTTTTACTATAAAGCCATGAACGTAAATCATACTCTCACTTGGTAAGACAAAGAGGTCCTGATTTTGAATTGGTATACGAATCTTATCATTATTATTAAAAGATTTCAAATATGGTGAGTAACTATGGTATTCCTTTTTTATAATGCTCTCATCAAATATTGGCTTTTGAAGGACATTTAATATCTCATTCATGCTTGTAGATTAAGTCTCAAGGATTTTTAATATTCTATATAAGCTGCAGTCAACAGCTTCTTTTTTATATGTCCCGGGTTGAGTGTTGATGAAGGAGTAACTGGAAAATCTTTTTGAATTACGTTTTTATTGTTCTTAGTGTAAATGGTAATTTTTATTCTGGCTTAAAGTGAAGTCTTAGGAAATTTTTTCTCCTCGAAAATTTATAAGGTCTCCGTCTTGATTTAAAACTCTTATCGTTATGTTGTTTATTTGTTGACAGTTGATGGGTAAGTAAATGACATTTCGAGGTTTCTCATTTATTTTATATCCTGGTGAGACTTCCAGAGGGAATTCATGAATTGTATGGACCGATGTGTTATTAATATATGATCCGGTTGTCAAGTTACATTCAATTCGTATTGTGTTTATATTTGTAATATTTAAAGGTAAATCAGATTCTAAATTTTTCATAGTTTTATCCGACTGACATATATACGTATATTCTGTTTTTTCTATTTCTTTCAATGGTTCTAAAGATACCACTTTGATAAACTCCTCATACGGTAACTCATTAACTATCAATTTTCTTTTACTGAATCCCAACAGCTGTCCTATACTGTTTAGTTTTGAAAAATCTATATCCATGGAGGATACAATTTCAGTTTTAAGAGTGTTGTTGTTTGATTTAATTTCCAGGAAAATTGATCCATCAATGTCTCTTACCGCTGTTTCCAAGAAAAACCCAATGTCCTCAAACTCATACGAACCAACGGGTATTGTAATAGTATGTGGTCCGATATGAAATAAATTGTTGTGGACATCTACATTGGGTATAGAATTAAATGTTAGAAAGTCTACAAGACCGCAAACATATTTTATAGCCAATTCAATTGGTGGAAAATATTTTCCAATAAGAGTTGACGTGGTTCCGCTTAAAGAGATTGTTATGGATATGACGAGTTTTCGTAATGAACTGATGATGGATATCCATTTAATATAATTTAAGTACTTAATAACAACGCAAATTGTTTTATAATTTTAGATCTTTATTTATAAACTTCTTCAAGAGTAATACATTTTTTCAGCACTGATAAAATGTTTCTTATGATAGCTACAAGCATTTATTGCTTGACCATTTTGGTAGAGTTTTTAAATTGTGGCAGTTTAAATCAACTAGGTTGATAAATAATTTCATCTTTAAACAAATTTTTAATCCACTTAATTTTTTCTAAACCTTTAACATAACAAATAAAATGTTTGTCCTTAATATATGCTATATAATATGCTTTAATATTTGCCAAAGTTGAATTGCCTTCTTTCCATATTAGCCCATGATGATTATTATAAAGCCAAATATGAAACTTTTTCTCTTGATGTCAGCATAGAATATTGAAGAGGCGGTTTCATTATAAATGTTTGAACTTGTGAGTCATCATCCGCTTAAATACTCATCTCTTTTACACTAAATTCCTTATTGATGTAGAAACCTTGAACATCTATAACTAAAATTCTGTCCTCAGACATTGTCAAGTGTTATGTAGATCTCGATGTTGACTGAAGAAAATTTGATAAAATTTGAACTATTATAATAAAAGTTTATTATATTCAAAGCATCATCCTATAATACATCAATAAAGGAGCATCCACATGTATCAGGACCACAAGTTGTTTCATCCCTTGACCATACACAATTGCTATAATGATCACCAAATTTAGACGTATTTATCTTATATAGTGCATCTAGTCGAACTTTTAATTTTTGTAAAATAATCTTGTGCTCAGGCCATAAAAAAATTTCTTCACTTAAGAAATCATTTAAAAATTTAGCACGAAACTCATTATTCGTTCTTTGATAATTAAGACCTCTTAACATGATGACTGCAAATTTATAACTGATTGATAAAATTTTAGTAAATTTCCATTTCCAAATCGTGTTTGTAATCTTGAATGTTGATTAATGTCATATCTGAACGGAAAGTAGTATTATCCTCAGTAACCACCTCGACTTCACCGTTACTTAAAAATCTCTCGTATTCAACTTGACGATATTCAAAACACGAAATATTTAATCGACGTTTCAAGTAATTGCTATCATATGTACAGCGAATTCTCAATTTTATATTATCTTTGTATTGTAGTTGAAAATGCCTGTAAAATGGTTGTGAACTTTGAATAATTCCGGCAATAATTTGCTCCTTTTTAACTAAGTCTTGCCTAAATGCTTCAATAGCCTCATCAACTGTAAACGATTGATCTATAGGCGGCTGGCGCTCTTCCTCTCCAGCCGACTGAGGTTCTACTTCTGTTGCTGACTCAGCGTTTCCATTTAAATCTTTACTAAACTTTAAAAGTTTAAAATTTAGTTGTATGCTTACAGTATCATTATTAGGTAATTTTATGCAAACTCGGTATTTTTAAATTCATTTTCACTCAAATCAATTAGTACTGTAGCTGAAAATACTTGTACAATGCAAAAATAAGTGAGTAATAGGATGAAATTATTTTTAATTTTTTTCTTTTTCTTTTTTTTCTAACAGGTGTGTTCTTTTGTCGACGGTATATTTTTAAATGACATGATAAGAGTTTTAAGACAAAATTCCCTTTAATTCCCTTTATTTTTTATTTATTTATTTACTTGATTGCTAAACCTTAACCGGTTTTATAGCAAATTTAAAATTATAAAATAAGATATTTAATACAATTCAAAAATATAAAGTATGATTTTGATTGAAATCATGTATTATTAACAAACTAAAAGTTTTAATAAATTGCTTAAAGTATATAATTTTATTTCATCATATTTTGTATTATAAAAGAGCTTGCTCTTAGTGTACTCATGCTTGTTTCTTTTAAATAAAAAAAAAATAACAAAGAAAAAAGTTAAGTCAAATCGAATGATATCAGACAGCAAAGCAGGGTTACGTTTTCAAGACAAACAAGGTCAAGTTAGCAACAATTTTTGTATACGGCGGAGTCGTGTGACAAACAAGGTCTCATACCCAATAAAACACCACTCCAATAGGTATATATATCGTTCTGTCTTCCTGAAGCCGGTGAGATCCAGGCTTGACAGGGTGGTTACTCGACAAACTAGGTCAACTTCACCAAACCAATTTTCATAAAATAAAGAAAACCAGTTGCGAACGAAGGCACCAAGACAAACTAGGTCTTATCGGCCACTCATATTAATATATTACAAATCGATCTAATGTAGTGTTTCAAGAGGTAAAAAGACACCAAGACACCACGGTACCGTCGACAAATATAGTCACAATCATCATGAAGATATGAGGTAATTGAAGATCCCAGGTTTAGGTCCATTCAGATTATTTAGATATTTATACACAAAAATTTTCCATTTTACGCTAAGGTCCATTTATCCATTTAGACTGTTATATTAATGATAATGTGTTTACTAATCACCAGATGCATCAGTAGTAGAATTCTGTAGCATATTTCGGCCGATATTCGGTGTCGCAAAGTTCTATTTGCGATAATTTTCGGAAACTGGTATTCAGTAAATACTTTTTTCCGATTTTGTCGGTGAAATTATCGGAAGTTTGTCGGAAATTATTCGCATAGCTTGCGACGAATATTTTGTTGACGAAAACTGCACCAAAAACATCTGCAAGTTTTTTTTAAATTAAAATTATTTAAATTAAACTGCATCGAGCAAATTTAAATCTCTCTTTTTTTTGTTAGCTTTGAATGGCTTTTAGTTATTTGGAAATAGATGCTACGCCCCAAGCGACTGAAGATCATGTTCATTAAAAAAATTGAAACGATATGTTGATTCTCCTTTGCCATGATATGAAACATGGCTCGTATATTTGTTGATCTTCTGCAATTCGCAATGTAATTAGAAGGTCATTTGAAAATTTGGATTATAGAACTTTAGTAATAGGTTTGAACTTCCGAACCGGCATAAAGTTTTGCGAAAGTTTTATTTATAATTATATCGAAGCCTTTTGGATATATTCAAGCCCTTTGCAAGTTTAAAAATTGCCTAGAAATCCTTTATTATTTCAGCATCGTTCACTTAAAAACATTTATGAACAAATGTTGTATATGGAAATTAATATTAAATTAAAATTACTCTTACCACACGGAATCTTGTTGATCAATTTGTTTAATTCTTTAAAAAAGTTAGCATTAAATGTAAATCTTCAAGTAACGTATAAACACTGAGAGGCACGTTTTGTGTTTATTATAGTTTCAACGTTTTTCGCTTAGTTTGGCATGAGGATTCTCGTGGTGACATTCGTTTCGCCACTTTGCCAAACACTTTAGTGCAAATTCTTTAAATGATTTATTGATCAAAATCAAAAATTACTCAAGATATATACTTATTTTCATATTGATAACTCTTGAACCATTATGCTTTTCATTTTGGTTTCTTTAGAAAAGTAGTTTTTTTTTATCCTGGCCAACAACTTTGCTGAACAAACAAATTTGAAACAATCGTTTTTTTTCTTTTGTATGTTTCAAAAATTTGCATACTTCTTTTTTATTTGGAAAAAGTTTACATTTTAACTGAAAAAATTTTTATTGAAAGCGAAAAAATGAAGTTTCGACATCAAGAATGTGCCTGCATATTTTTCCATTATGGTCACAACAGACAACACTGGACAGATTCCAGTAGTCTACTTAAACTTCTTCTTGGAGCTGAGATTGTTGGTGTGTCCGCACTTCTTCTTGTGGCAATTGGTGGCTCTTGGGTGCAGACGAGCATAGCACTTGCGGCAAATCATCGTGTCGCAGTTATACTTTTGTGACAAGATACGCAATGAGGGATCAATGATACCACCATGCATACGGAGCACCAAATGAAGTTTGGATTCCCTCTGAATATTGTTGTCAGATAAAATTCGGCCATCCTCAAGCTGCTTGCCAGCGAAGATTAAACGTTGCTGATCTGGGGTATTCCTTCTTTGTCTTGGATCTTAGCCATGACATTTTCGATGTTGTTTGATGGCTCATCCTCAAGAGTGATGGTCTTACCGGTGAGGGTCTTGACGAAAATCTGCATTTTATTAGTTTCTTCAGAACCATGCATCCAAATGTTATTTACAAAAGGAAATATTAAATTGTCTTGAATTCTTTGACAAGCAACATATTTCTGGCCCGCTTTCAATGCTTAAAATAATTGCATATCACCACCAGCGCCAGTCCTACAAGGTAAATGTAATTAACACTTAACCTGCAAACACAATATTTAATTGATTATAACTTACTATTTGCCATTGTTTAGCTGCACTTTGGACACCGTCCAAACCATTCTGCATTTAAATTTAAACTGAATAAATTTGACATTTATCACCGACAAATAACTAGTGTTGCCACTTTTTCTCACTTAAATTCGTAAAATTTTTTCTACCGAATTTTGTCGCAAAGTACAAGTTAATGAATACCGTTTTCGGTATGACAACCGAAAAAAGCCGCAAATTGCGATTCCGATCGGAAGTTGCGAAAAAGTTACAGAATCCCACTACAGATACATGTTTGAAAGAACTTTACATAATCAACGTCGGTACTGCAGGTAATCTATAATTTTATGTTTGATTGAGTCCATGGATTCACTTAAGGATATAACATCAGATACAAAATTAAAATCACCGCAAGCGCTTCTAAGAGGTTCATTTTGCAAATAATCAGTTCTAAAAAAGTTCATGTGGAGTAACTCAAAAGATCTTCTAGGACGAAGAGGAATATTAAAATTTATTTTACTCAATAAATATGGACTGTTTACATAACCATTTAGGGCGGGTCGATTTGTAGGGAGTGAAAAAATTCACCAATTTCCCTATGATTTCCGTATTCTATGAGTTATTCCATGAAAATTTGCCGAAGGAACCATACCTCTATCGTTAAAATCGAGTCCCCTACTTTTTGTTGGTAAAAAGTTCAAAAGTTACGGGCATTTTTGTCCAAATTTTGGACCATTTTTCCATTTTTTTCATGATTTTGTCCAAGAATATTACTTTCATGGCCATTTTTTTGGCTTAATCCATTATTTAATTCAATTTACAATTCAAAACGAAGAGTTTAAGCCCAAATTTATCGAATTCGGTTGATTAATTCATGCGATATTGCTAAAACAAAATAACACATAAAACCAACTTTTTGATTTTTTTTCCCTTTTTATTTTTTTTTTCTACAAAAATTCAAATTAAGAGATAATAAAGTATCTATCAACCTATTATCAAAAAAAAAAATATTCAATTTGAGTGTAGTAAAAGACAAAATGTGAAAAAAACATTATTTTTTCTGAAAGTCTTGTTTGCTTTCAAGTCTTGGTGTTTTCGTACGGCTCTCTAATGTTGTCGCCATAGCGCCTTCTACATACTTTTCTGCAACTCGTTTAGCAGTGGCAGCCAGCAATTGGACTTGAGCCAAAAAAATGGCCATGAAAGTAATATTCTTGGACAAAATCATGAAAAAAATGGAAAAATGCTCCAAAATTTGGACAAAAATGCCCGTAACTTTTGAACCGTTGGACCAATGTTGGAGATTTTTTTTTGTAAATTAATCAAAATGAGCTCACCTTTCCAACGCGTCTACTGGCGGTTAAACCCGATCGATAGTTTTTGAGTTTTGTATGTGAACGTGTAGGTAATATTTCATACGAACGTCAATTTGGGAAAAAATCTACCAACAAAAAGTAGGGGACTCGATTTTAACGATAGAGGTATGGTTCCTTTGGCGAATTTTCATGGAATAACCCATAGAATACGGAAATCATTGGGAAATTGTAGAAAAATAAATCGACCCGCCCTAATAACCATGTAAAAGTTTTATAATCCAGCAAGCATTTATCATAATTCTCCGATTTTTTAAAGAAGGAAGATTTAAGAGTTGTAACCGATATTCATAAGGTGGTAAGTGAAAATCAGTATTACAATAAAGAAAGCTTAAGCAAAACAAAATAAATTGTTTCTGCACTGATTCAGACGCTCGTATTTATAGACTAATCTAATAATCCTCTTCTTCAAATGAGCGGTCAACTGAGCTGCCACCACCACCACCAACTAATTTGATAGTTTCACTCTCATCATTCAAATTTTTCTTGTGAGTGTGGGTTTTTGTGTGATTTTTATGAGACGGACGGACTGCAGCCTTACCAAGTATTTTATCCATACCTCCAAAAAATCTATCTATTTCACGGAAAATGCAAGATGATTTGAAAGAGTATACATTTGTATCTTTATAACCACCTTCATAGACTGTACCAACTAACGATATTATACCACTAGTTACATCAATTTTTATATGCTGATTGTGACTAAATTCAAATGTTATTAGGTTTGTGGGCATTTGCTGGCCTCTATTAAGATAAAAAATTTGTGTTCTAACACCTCCTTCTGCGGTTAAAAACACCTGCAAAATAATATCCAAAACTATAGCATTTATTATTTGTAAAGTTTTCCACTGTGCATGACAAGTGCAGTATTTATCATGACTTCTTAAAATTTGCCCCCAATACATATTTTACTGAAGAATGTAATACAACTAATCGCTCTTATCATAGTTTTTTATTTATATCTTGCACACGTCTCTATAAAAATAGAATCATGTAGTTATACATATTTACTATTCTTTCTAACTTCTCCTGACACACCATAGTATTTCATCATATCTATTCATCATATATATATATATATGAAATATTACAGGATATGATGAAATACTATGGTATGTCAGGAGAAGTTAGAAAGAATAGTAAATATGTATAACTACATGATTCTATTTTTATAGAGACGTGTGCAAGATATAAATAAAAAACTATGATAAGAGCGATTTAGTTGTATTACATTCTTCAGTAAAATATGTATTGGGGGCAACTTTACACTAAATATATACATACATACATGCATTCATCATAAAAAGTTATGATTTTATATACGCATTTAACCGCAACTGATAAGAAATTACCAAATAGCCGGATGTAAATAACGACAACTGGTAAGAAATCGTTAAATAATATGATGCAATATGCTTAATAAGTCCATTTTTAGAATATTAAGAATTAGTTTAAAAGTACCTCTCACAGCGTAAAGTTTAAAGAATAAAATGATGAAAGCCAGTTTACAAAATCTTTTTCAAAATCCTAGTATGCTTACCTATAAAGGATATGGAAGTAAACTTCCCATATGAAGTCAACAGAATCGAGAGAATAGATACAAAATATGGTGAAAGTATCAGATGTCTTGTAAACAAAGAATTTTACCTTTATTTAACGAAAAGATTACTGATTATTACTAAGAATCAGATGGACTACTTACATAATAATACTCCAAACAATTAACTGAAAACCAAAGATATGCATGGCATATTTTCCTTAATAGTTAAAAAGAAGAAGAGGGAAAATATAAATTTCGGTTTCTACAACAACAACAACAACTTATATGAAAGCTCTGCAGAAGATGAAGATGGCTCATGTGTTGTAGTATAAAAAAACGTATTTTAAAGAATCAACTTAAAAATTTTATAAAATAAAATTTCAATAAAAAGCCAATCAAATTTTCATTATAAAAAAAATAAAATGTTTTTCTTTATTAAGTACAGATATTTATCTTTATTATTTTAGGTGTTTTAGTTCATCTTTATTAATCCAAGAATTATGATGGCTGGAAAATCCTAACCATTTACCATAAGCTTGCTGCCCCTTTGTTTTAATAACCTTTTCAATCAAGTACGTATTCGGAAAATGTGTCTTCATTACTTCATGTAGGGTTTCCTTTATAGTCGTCTAATAAATATGTTACAGGGTTTGTGTTTCGTATGGAGCGAATTTTAAAAATTTCAGTTGTCCAGTTTGGAGTATATCCTTTTGCAAAGATATGCTTATATTTGCTAATTCGAACGTGGTCGCCAATTTTTAGTTTACCTTTTTTAAAAATTTTAGGATTATTATAAGCTTGTTTTAGTATAGAGCCTTCATTTCTTGTGCTCACCGACTTTGGAGCCATTCCAATGGTTCTATGCTTTTTGCTATTATATTCATTAATTCAATCTTTATACATATTTATCCAGTGATAATTTCCTTGTAAGCTTAATTTTTTTCACATCATACCTTTTATGGTCCTAGTAAATCGTTCTACAATAGATGCTTTCATGATGCTATATGTAGAAAAGTGAATAATATTATGTTTTTTCATCAGGTTTTGAAATGTTTTATTATAAAACTCTTTGCCGTTATCTGTTTGCAAGTTTTTTGGGATCCTCTTTAGCGAAAAAGTGGATATCATTGCATTAGTAATATCTTCACTACCTTTAGATTTTACGGGAACAATCCAAGCAAACTTTGAAAATGTATCTATTACTGTTTAAATAAACCGATAACCTTTATTGTACTTTGAATAAGCGCCCATTTCAACAAGATCTGCTTGCCAAAGATCGTCTATACCCTTGGTTACCACACGTCGCCGTATAAAATTTCTGCGTGCTTGCTTATGAAGCTCCTGCACCACTGCTTGTCTGTCCATTTCTAATGGGTTCACACTGAGAAAACAAAAAATCTAAAACGCACATTTTAAAAACGTTTAGTAAAATGAATATTTTAAAAAATATTTTACGCCATACAAAAATGAAAACGCACATTTTTCAATACAAAAGTAAAACGAAACGTTTTAAAAACAACCACGACTATTTTACTATGATAAAGTAAGATAAAAGTAATATTTTTAAAAACATTTTACTCCATACAAAAATGAAAACGCACATTTTTAAATAAAAAAGTAAAACGAAACGTTTTTAAAACAACTACGGATGTTTTGCTATAGTATAGTAGGTTAAAATTAATATTTTTAAAAACATTTTACGCCATACAAAAATGAAAACGCACATTTTTAAATAGAAAAGTGAAACGAAACGTTTTTAAAACAACTACGAACGTTTTACCATGATATAGCAAATTCACATACTTTGTTTCAAAACACTTGTAATAACGAATTGTTTGTTATATATGTTTCATTGACTTATGTATTTGATATTTGTTCAGAAAATAAAATATTTTTAATTCTCGATTTCATCACACTGCAGTTTGCCTGCAAGAAAGTAATGAAAGAGTTTGAGTTGGAGCATTTGCTGCCACAACTAAAAGGTAAGTATTTTAAATAAAACTAATAATATCTGACAAAATTCTATTTTTTTTATAGACGCTGGGATAATTATAATTGACAGTATAATTATCTAAAAAAATTTAACGAGATGAACATAGCTGATGATAAAATAACTAAAATAATACTGCCATTTTGAAAAGCAATAAACCTTTTTTTAATTAATAGAGGTAATGCGGGTTTCTTTTTTGAATTAATGGGAAATAATGAATATTTTCGTTTTTAAAATATAAATAATTGTTGTACCCTTGCATTTTAAAATGTTTATTGTTTCAAATCGAACGAACATTTAAAAATCTAATTTTAATATGTTCGTTTTTAAAATGAAAATAAACATTTTACATTTGAGAATATTTATTATTAAAAATCAAACGAACATTTTAGAATCTCGTTTTAAAATTTTTGGTTTTAAAATGGAAATAAACATTTTACTACAGCATTTTAAAATAGCCATTGTTAAAAATCAAACAAAAATAAACATTTTACTACAGCATTTTAAAATAGCCATTGTTAAAAATCAAACAAATATTTTAGAATCTCATTTTAAAATGTAAGTTTTTAAAATGAAAATAAACGTTTTACTATTTCGTTTTAAAATATTCGTTTTTAAAAATAAAATAAACGTTAGAAGTGCAAAATATGGGTTAAACGTTTTTAAAAGTAGCTCGTTTCTGCCACTTTTGAAAATCTTGTTTTCTCTGTGCAGTAGTTGTTACTCGTTTAATAGCTTCTACCTCTCCGTCTCTATCTGCAACCTTAGACCATACACGTTTTAGAGCTTCAGTTGGCGAATTCCTTTCAACACGGTTTACTTTCTCTTTCAAAAACTCGTAATAACCTATTATTTTTCTTAGCGTAATAACCTATTATGTAGCTCTTCGGCTACATCAATTTTATGCGTAAGATCTTGCGTTGATTTATTTATCGTTGCTTCTAAGTCTGCAAGTTTTGTCGTTATCGAAGTGTTTTGTTGTTGTATTAATTCATGAAAACAATTCTCTGCTCCCTTAGTTTTCTCCATATAAAATGTATTCAATTGTTTCTTTATTTCTTCAAAATAACTTTTTAAATAAATTTTATTCATTGCATCGTTTTCCAATACAGGATTTGCAATATTTTTTATTCTACGTGAGTTGAAGTTGAAATGACGATCGCTATCTAAATGAATCTTGGTGTGTGAGTTTTGATATCTTTAAGAGCTACCCATATAATGTCCAAACTTGTCGATAGGCATCTTATGAATATTGATTATGCTATATTTTGTAGTCTATTTATACAATAATATTTGCTTCTCTCAGCTCTTCAATAATTGAGACTATTTCATTATTATGATTCGAGTGACCAGCTATTGATGATGCTATTAAAAGACGCAATCTATCAACCAACTCGTTGGGTCATCCCAATATACATAATTTGATTTTTTGTACTCAAGTTCATCAAACCGTCACCTCTATGAACTTTTTTTTTAAATGGTTTTCTAATAATCGTTGTATCTTTTTTCGAACGATTTCCATTAATTTGCCCATTTATGCTGTTATTTCGTTTATGAGCATTAGTCATCTCTAATATTTGTTTATAAGTATTTAAATCTGAGTCATTAAAACTGATTGGTTCCTTGTAAGCTAATAGTTCATATAAGCCTGGTGTGAAGGGCCATTGCGAGTTACCTACATTTACATTGGTTGAATTAAAAGTAATTGGTTCATTACCCAATCTCCACGTCTGATTTTTATCCTTGTGAGGACAATAGACTTTATCGAATTTTTTTAAATGAACTCTTGATAAATTGAATTGAATACTTTGATCCGGATTTATTGCAATGGTGACATCATCATTTTCCAAATCATTATCAGCATTATCATCATCATGAGTATCATCATCATCAGCGTCATTATCAGCATCAAATGACTCAAACGTGGATAAACTTTTATCGATTTCCTCTCTATCAAGGCTTGCAGAAAATGTATTATTATCATGCCTGCTCTTTTTAAATGGTGTGCTAGTAGTAACTTTATTATCCTTAAAAGAGTTATCCGAATATTTTTAATTTTTTTTATTATTGTTCTCTTGCTATTAGTCGATTAAATTATTTCTTTTAATGGTTTTGATATTGGCTTAAAAGTTTTTTCTAAGCGCTCATCATTTGCAGCTTCTCCGAGTTGAAAACTTTTTCCTTTTCAAAATATTTCTAGTTTTAATAAGATTGCTCACTAGATTTGGTTTTTTATTTATATTGATAGTTGGTGAATTTAGTAGTTTCCTGTTTAACAGTATAGCCCAGTTTAGCGGTTGGCTGTTTAACACTATAGCCCAGTTTAACGGTTGGCTGTTTAACAGTATAGCCCAGTTTAGCAGTTGGCTGTTTAGCAGTTAGCTGTTTAGCAGTTGTAAGTTAAGCAGTTAGCTGTTTAATGTTATCCGTTAAGCAGCATTTGTTGTACTGATATTAAAATATCTTTACTGTTTCCTTTTATAGACTAATAAAAACATTGAATCCTTTCCTATAGCGTCCATTATTTATGGGATCATCCTTGTTTATAACTAGAAAGCTATAGTTTTCTTTTCAACACTTTGAACATAAGTCATGAAATGTCTTAAAAGACATATCAGAACCAACATGATCGCTATAAATGTGTTTTATATTCATCTCATCCTGTTTAAATATTAAAATCATACTAGCATTATCGCGAATTAGGTGTTTTGGTATACGTGTATAAGTTTGACATAAGTAAAAGCTATCAACATCCTTGCGGCGTCCCATGCAGAAGTATGAGCGTATGTGATTTTGTTTCTCACAAACTACATCATCAAATATAAATATTGAGTTGGGCTGCACTTCGTCTGGAGATATGATTATTAGAAAATGATGAAAAATGTATCCCCTTAATAGGTTTAATTAGACGCTCCAAGTATTGATGTTTCGGTTGCTGTGCCGACTTCGAGTATAAGTAAATACTTTGAAATTTCAGTCCATTAGGACTTTCAATAAGACTAATCATCACATTTGTTTTCCCACAATTTGAAGGTCCAACAATAAGACCGCGAATAGAGTTCGGCAGTAATGAGCTGTGCCGTGTTCTATGTGATGAATTTAACTTTGAATCAATATTCTTTACGTTACTTGACTTATGTTGTTTTAAAAATCGCATTTTAAAAACTACTAATTGTTTTCATATATAATCGGGTCCTTTTATGAATTTTAATTCACTTTCCATTCAACTGTGACGAACCTTTCCGGCCGAGGTATCACTCGCCGGTGTCCAGGGTTCGTGTCTCACAAAAGGAATCAAACAAAAAAACTCACGCTTTAGTTTTTTTAATCAAACATACAATGTTTCGTTTATTGCTATTAGCGAAATTTTTGTTATATCTTAAAATTACTGTGTCTTAAAATTACTTTATGGTTTATTGTAGATATCAAAATAATCAAAAAGAAACTTCAAAAAAATCATTGATGCTTAGCAAAACCAAATTGATCTTAAAACTATGGCTGCGAGGGTTAAAAAAAATTCACCTAAAGACATCTCGCAGCACGAGGCTAACTAAAACTATCGGGAACTGAAATAACCTAAATCAAAATGTAGCAAGTTACCACGCGCGGCGCAGCCGAGATATAAAAAAAATAACCTAAAGACATCTCGGAAACGCATTGAACAGTGGGTGGATAACTATGTTGCGGGAACGCGTCAACGGGTTTGTTTGATCTAGCAAGTTACCGAGCGCGGCGCAGCCGAGATATAAAAAAAATAACCTAAAGACATCTCGGAAACGCATTCATCAGTGGGTGGACAACTGTGTTGCGGGAACGCGTCGACGGGTTTGTTTGTCTTGTTGTTCTTCTTCAAACAAAAGAAAAGCTAGTCACGTGCCAGGCGGTGCAGCGTTTAATTACTAAAGTCCCGTTGTGCCGATCGAGTGGCGTGATCTGACGAGTGCAACCTATGTTCTAGCGTGCCAACCACGCGACGTAACGGTACACGAAAGGCTCGAAGGGGAAAAGAGAATTCTCGATGCACTAGGCAACGGCCATAGCGAAAAGACTTAGAAATATTTTCTTAAAAAAAAGACTTCGAAAATTTCCTGGCGTACTAGGCAACGGCATTAGCGAAAAGACTTAGAAATTTTTCTTGACTAAAAGACTTAGAAAAATTTTCTTAAAAAAACTTAGAAATTTTTCGTGTCGAAAAGACTTAGAAAAATTTTCAAAAAAAAAAATGTTCCTAGCGTACTAGGCAACGGTCTTAGCGAAAGACTTAGAAATTTTTCTTATCTAAAAGACTTAGAAAAATTTTCTTAAAAAAACTTAGAAATTTTTCGTGTCGAAAAGACTTAGAAAAATTTTCAAAAAAAAAAATGTTCCTAGCGTACTAGGCAACGGTCTTAGCGAAAGACTTAGAAATTTTTCTTATCTAAAAGACTTAGAAAAATTTTCTTAAAAAAACTTAGAAATTTTTCGTGTCGAAAAGACTTAAAAAAATTTTCAAAAAAAAAATGTTCCTGGCGTACTAGGCAACGGCCTTAGCGAAAGACTTAGAAATTTTTCGTGTCGAAAAAACTCAGAAAAATTTTCAAAAAAAAACAACTTACAAATTTTTCGTGTCGAAAAGACTTACAGCCCTATTACGGTTCACAACACAAGAGCAATTGCTGTCTTCAATGTGTAAATTTCTATTACGGTAGACAACAAAGCAACTGAATACATTCCACTGTTGTCTGTCAACAATGCTGTGTCTTCAATACACTTACTACGCAACACAGCAGTTGTGCTTTATTGTCTTGTTATCTGCCAAATTTTGAAGACAGCTTATTTGGTGTTGTGTTGAAGAAACGAAATAGATTAAAAATGAAAATTTTATTTACAATTGCGTTTTTCTTTATTAAATATGAAAATTTCACAGAAAATTGATAATACGTCTCCTTGTGAATAGAATTATATTGAATTTAGCAATTGAATTCGAAATTGTTTGTTTGTTTACTTTTTTATTTTGACAGTGACCAGTTCACAGTTGCATCGAAACGTACTAATTAGATTACGTTTTTATTTTGAGAGTAAGAAAATTTCTGCGATGCTACCTTTTTATTATTTTGGAATATTTATGATAGAAAGAAGTGTTTTTTTATTTTATTAGTTAAGAAATGCCGGGAGAGGGGTTTTAAACTAAAAACAAGATGTATTTTAAATTTGCCATAATTTTTAAATTATAGTTATGCTATTGGCATCAGAGAACTGCACAAGCCTACTTGAAGTCTATTTCAAGTACTTGCTTGAAATACAAGTTCAAGCTAGCTTGAAATTGATAATTTTAAATCAAGTATAGCTTGTAATTGAATATAAATAAGCCCACGACAGCTTACGACTTGCAAATATGCTAGTTTACAAGCGAACGGCACGAAGTTTCAAATGACACGAAGTTTCAAGTAAAGGAAAGCTTGATGCCTTCGGCAAAAAGCTTGAAAAACTTGAAATTGAAGGCAAGTATCCAATTGAAGCAAGTATCCAAAAAATTCAATGAGCTTGTTTAGAGAGAGCTTAAGCGTAATAGGACTTTTAAGGATTCTGTGAACTACGTGGTTGGAAGTTTTAGGGGTAAATGATTTCGAAAATAATGTCAAACTTTAAAATTTAAGATGGCGGATAGAGGCCACCTAGATTTTTTTATTTCTGCGAATTCTTGTAATTTTGAAATTCTGACAACGGATTTGATTTCGAATATAATGTCACAGTTTTAAAATTTAAGATGGAGGTTAGGGTTGCCACCTAAATTTTTATCACAGTATTGCCACCTAATAAAATGTATTTTCAAGAGTTTTAAACGTCATTTATCAGTGTTAAGGGGTCGCTGAATTCGAATCTAAAGTCAGAATTTTAAAATTCAAGATGGTGGATAGGGCTGCCACCTTAATTTTTTGTAGTTTAATGAATTCGGGGCTGGCAAAAAAAATTGTACACCAAAAATGGGTCGCTGAATCCGAATCCGTTGTCAGAATTTCCAAATTATAAAATTTTGAAATAATAGGGTTGCCACCTAATAATATGTCTTTTCAAGAGTTTTAAACGTTATTTATCAGTGGGCGCATTCAGCGTAGACAACAGTTGGCAACTGTTGTGTAAAAATTCGCTGAATGATACAAATTTGGTAGCGCTAACTAAAACTGATAAAGTAGCGAACGCCTTTTAATCGAGCGAGCAAATTCTATGCTACATGAACACAACTGTTTGTTTAACTGTCACATGCTGTTACTGACTCTGTTAAATTAATAAACGCAGAAAGAACGCAGCAAATTTAAGTGAGAAACCTTTGCAATTGAATTAAATTTACATAAAAATTAAATTGAATCTAACTTCTGACGTGTAGAGTAGCAACACATTCAGAGAAAAACATCGTGAACTAAGGTAGCGCTACCATTACAGTTCACAACATTTGTCTGCGCTGAATGCGGCCAGTGTTAAGGGGTCGCTGATTTCGAATCTAAAGTCAGAATTTTAAAATTCAAGATGGTGGATAGTGTTGCCACCTTAATTTTTTGTAGTTTTATGAATTCGGGGCTGGCAAAAAAAAATGGTACAACAAAAATGGGTCGCTAAATCCGAATCCGTTGTCAGAATTTAAAAATTATAAAATTTTGAAATAATAGGGCTGCCACCTAATAATATGTCTTTTTAAGAGTTTTAAACGTCATTTATCAGTGCTAAGGGTTCGCTGATTTCGAATCTAAAGTCAAAATTTTAAAATTCAAGATGGTGGATAGGGTTCTCACCTTAATTTTTTGTATTTTTATGAATTCGGGGCTGGCAAAAAAATGGTACACCAAAAATGCTTCGCTGAATCTGAATTCGTTGTCAGAATTTCAAAATTATAAAATTTTGAAATAATAGGGTTGCCACCTAATAATATGTCTTTTCATATGTCCTTTACTTGAAACTTCGTGCCGTTCGCTTGTAAGCTAGCATACTTGCAAGTCGCAAGTTGTCGTGGCCTTATTTATATTCAATTACAAGCTATAATTGATTCAAAATTATCAAACTCAAGCTAGCTTGAACTTGTATTTTAAGCAAGTACTTGAAATAGACTTCAAGTAGGCTTGTGAATTTCTCTGGTTGCTACTATAAAAAGGGTCCGTGTTCTTAGCCAAAAGGAGGGGCAGCGGGATTTTTTTTCAACACCATTATAATCTTAGTAAAAAAATGCTTCCTTGCACATAAAAACATTTTAAAATCCAGCTATTTCATTATACTAGATTTAATCCTATTTTTTAACGCCAGTTGAAATTATCGGGTTTAAATATGGGCTCACAATATTTCCTTTTCATATCGCAAAAAAATTCTTATCAAGATAGTACTTTTTGCTATTTAAAAAATACTTTTTAAAGAGTACGTTTTTACTTTTCTCCGAAGTAACCCTTGACCAGTCAAGCAACGAATTCTTCCACAATCAAACGTCACAACAACGTATTGTTGTTAACCATAATAGTTCGAAGCTGTTGTGTCTTCTTGACTGTTGTGTCTACTCGTAAGAAGACACAGTAGTTTATTGCTGTGAACCGTAATAAGCCTATTAGAAAAATTTTAAAAAAAAAGCTCCTGGCGTACTAGGCAACGGCCTTAGCGAAAGACTTAGAAATTTTTCTCGGCTACAAGACTTAGAAAAATTTTCTTATAAAAAGACTTAGAAATTTTTCGTGTCGAAAAGACTTAGAAAAATTTTCAAAAAAATGTTCCTGGCGTACTAGGCAACGGCCTTAGCGAAAGAGTTAGAGTTAAAGCAGAGTAGATGACTTACCCAAGTGGCGGCCGCAGCAAGAATGACTTTTCTTGCGCTGGTCGAACATGTAGCCAGCCAAGTTTTCATTCACCGCGTGAGTGTGGTGGGTTTGGTGTAGGTAGGTTTCGCTATACATTATGGCGGTGGTACTCAACTTAGTGTAGTGTTGGTAGCCCATGAAAATTCTCTCGCCTAGCGGTCGTTTACACGCTGACTGTCAACTAAGCAATTCGTACTTCTCCCTAGCCTAAACTATCTTCAACAATATACTATCGGTGTTTACAAATAATTATAGGGTATATATAACTCAAAAAAGAAAATAATTGTAGTTTTCCAAATCCTCCGTCTCGGCTTACGTGTGGACGCAAACAAGTGAAAACGACTTACGTCCTCACACAACCTTTACTTGGAAAAGAATAAATACTAATGGCAATTATTTATAAAAAGACAATCAGTCTTATCGGGGAAGGTTTCATCAATAATTTAATCGATAAACTTCCCATTGATCTGCATTTACCTGGATATCAGTTTTGTGGACCCGGTACTAAATTAAAGAAGCTATTAGCTAAAGGCGATCAAGGAATCAATCTTTTGGATGCTGCTTGCAGACAACATGATATATTATACTCAAACAATAAAGATTTGGAAAAAAGGCATAGTGCTTTTTAGATAGATAGAATCTTGTCTAAAAAAGCTTGGCAAAGAGTTACCGCAAGTGATAGTAGTATTGCTGAAAAATCAAACGCTTGGCTTGTTACTAACGCAATGAAAGCGAAAACAAAATTTGGTCTGGGTAACGTTGCCATTAAAACGGCGAGATCTCCTCAAGTAAATGGACATCGCCTATTTCGACACCCCTTAAAAAGTGCTAAAATGAGAATTAAGAAAACTTAAACTTGGATGATGCAGTTAAAATTTCAAGAAAAGTTGTAAACAATATTTTCAAGGGGAAAAAATCTCTGATTAAGACTCTTCGAGTAATTCCGCTACCTAAATCTGGAGGATTTCTCCCGCTTGCACCTATATTCGCTGCCCTTGGTGGTCTAGCTGGTGGAGTATCTGGCATTACAAAAGCAATCAATGCAGTAAAAACTGGAAAAGAGTAGTTAAATGAAGCAAAACGACATAATAGTAAAATGGAAGCTATTGCAATGGGAAAAGGCATGTTCTTAAAACCATATAAAAAGGGATTTGGATTATATTAAAGCCTTATCAACAAAATTTTTAATGCAGGTACCTAAAAGAGCCCTTACTGATGTAGATATAAGAAAATATGCTAAAGATACTCCAAATTTTAAAGGAGTGTTTATGTGTGATACTCTTCCAAGCAAACCATTTAAAAAAGAGTGCGGGATAATTAATCTCGAAACATCAGGGGCCCCGGCACACATTGGGTAGCATACTGGAAAAACAATAATCAAATTGAATATTTTGACAGCTTTGGAAATTTACAACCACCTAAGGAAATAATAAAATATTTAGGGAGAGATATAAACTATAATTATTGTATAATAGATATCAAAATTTTAACACAATAAATTGTGGACATTTATGTATGAAATTTTTGTTTTCGAAAATAGGCTGAAAGAATAAAGAAAAAAAATAAAATTTTAAAATCCATTTTGTTTCATTGTAAGTCATCACAATCATCATCAACATCAGATACTTACCCATACTAGAGATTATTATAAAATTCCAACAGCAGAGTAAAGTTTAAAAAATAAAATAAGTGTATTTTGTATAACGTTATAAAAATTTTATTTTTTTCTTTTTAACATTTATTCTTAAAGTTATATTATTCTAAATCCACAATGCTGAAATGACCACACGGTAATGTCTCATTACTATTTGCTATCAAAACCGCTTATTATCGTGAGGGCTTAATGCAATCTTTGATTGTACGATTGAACTTACTTCATGTTTCCGCGACTGAATCAAATTTTGTTGAAATGTCTTTTCAACGTTGTTTTCAAGGCAATCAACATAGTCACTAAACGTTATTTTAGTCTTGACTATGTTTCTTTTTACACCTTTAGATTTTTCATTGAATCTTCACCCTCTACCCGTATCGCATACATTTTTGCGCGGAGCCCTACAAATTCAGTCATGATACTGACATTATTCTCCTCTTTCATGAGACCCAAAACTTTTTTATTGGCCTGAGGAATACCCCACACGTTTTCAATAGGATAGTCGCTTGTATCAAAGTGTATAAAGCAATCGCGTTTGATGACCTCATACAAGTCTTTACAAGATACCTCATAAATTAGCGAATCGGTATCGGTATAGCAAATGCTACAATCGGAACCAAATTGAAACCAAAATTGAAATTGAACCAAAGTATATTTCAGTTTTATTGAGTTCAATTGCCATCAAATTTTCACCAAATATTGTTGAGGCTTTAAACTCAGGCTTAGAAATAAGGGCTTCGGCACCATATCGACCTAACCAACTCGTTACCAATTTAACAACACTGTGTTTACGTATGTTTTCCATAGTTTTTCCGAACACAGCATTATTCATGAGTTTGAAAAGGTTCTTCTCAAACTGATTTTTAGCTGCTGTTCGAAGACTCGTGTTTATATCGATATTTGGCTTCAACCATGCAGATTGTCTAAATTACAAAATTTTGTGAATTTTAGATAGCCTTAATCCATATTTTAAAGCCTGCTTTAGATTTCTGTAGTGAATAATATATCTCACGCTACCACCGAAAGCTGCCAACAGTTTTTTCTGCCTTGATCTTGGAGGTGAAGGTAGGTAGGATACGAGAGTTCTGGCGCAAGGATTAAGGATTTAGGATTGGTATGAGAGTTCTGGCGCAAGGACTAAGGATTGATATGAGAGTTCCGGTGCAAGGATTAAGGATTGGTATGAGAGTTCTGGCGCAAGGAGCAGGAGCAGGATTTGATAGGAGAGTTCAGGCACAAGGATTAAGGATTGGTATGAGAGTTCTGGCGCAAGGAGCAGGAGCAGGATTTGGTATGAGAGTTCTGGTGCAAGGAGCAGGAGCAGGATTTTGTATTTTGTACTTTGCCATCAGGTTCTGGCTCAAGAAGCAGGATAATGGATTGACGGAGCAGGATCAGGATTAAAGCAAGTGGTAAAAAAGTGTAGGTGAATTTTGATAGGTGGTGAAAATGTATAGCGGAATTTTAATTGGTGATGAGATCGTGTGGGGAATTCTGATGTATTGCACACAGGCGGACGTAAAAGTCAAATTTGTAGGAAGTTTTTATGGAGCAGGAGCCAAACCTAGGAATTTTTATTTAACATAAAGGAAACCTAGAAGAAGAAGTAAGAGCACAACACGCCCTATGAATATAATGTAACGAACAAATTATTTAAACGTAACACACATGTAAATATAAAATAGCTGATTTTAAAAAGCCGTAGCAGTAGCAAAATCCATTTTCTATAGACAAACGAAAAAATTATTTTTCATACTTACATCTATTTCATCATAATGTGAAATATATGTGAAAAAAAAATTCATCCATTATGCTAGAAAAGTAAAATAAGATAAGCATCAGAACCACAAAGCAAATAAACATAAAAAAAAACAGATCGATCTTTCTCTTGCATTGATAGAAGTATTCTAAAGAATAAAAATGTTATGTGTATTTCACCACAGGTGGTCTATGAGGAATGGCAGGTGGGAAGAGTTCTGAGCATGTTAGAACATGTTTTCTTTGCATTAATCGGAATGAACCCTTATTAAATTAATTTATGATCATCCCAACAACAACAACACGTATCAATAGCATTATGAATGCCATATACATTTAATGTGGTGGTGGGGATCTTTTACTTTTCTATTTATCTTTGTGTTTTAAAAAGGTTCAAGGCAATTTATTGTATGATACACACGTACAATAGGTTTTAAAAAAAGGTCTAGCTAATTTATGATTCTTACATCCGAGATGTTTTAAAAAGTAAATTTAGGGTCCAAAAGATAAAACGAATAAAAATCAGATACATGCAAGAACAACAAGGGTGTTTTATCAACATGAAGCAGACACTTGATTAGTTTTCTTCAAATCTCAGTCTCGCTTACTCTCTCTCTCTCTCTCTCTGTCTCTCTTTTACATTTTCTCTCGGTTGCACTCTCTTTCCCAATTTTTTTTCTTCGTTATATAGATTTGCTTAAAAAAATTGCTTTATAAAGAATATAATGAAAAATTTATAGTTAGTTTGGAATACTACTGCTGATAGACACTGCTGATTTCTAAGTAACATAATACCGGGATAAACTCTTCTTTTTCTATAAAAAAAAATAATATGGTATGTAATTTTGTTGTTTTATTTTAAATATTAATATTAATATAACAATTAGTCTTTAATGCAATAACTTAACCACTGCTACAAAATGGCTGGTGCTCAAGGATATACAAAAGTAGATGATCTCACTGTAGGAGAGGAATATCTAATCACTGGATTGAAGATAAAGGAAACACCATACGGTGATAAAATTGCAGCATATTTAGTTGGTGAACAGGCTGGTCGGCTGTGGGTACTTTTTCCAAAAAAATTAAGCAATATTCTTCATGTTAAGAATCCTTACAAAGAGCTCAAAGAGAGTGGAATTCAGTCCCTTATTTATAGGGGTAAAGATAAAAATAAAATGAATATGCCTATGTTTGAATTTGTGTGTACCAAAAAAAGCAGACTCTGAAATGAAATAATTTTTAATACAAATAAAATAAAATAAAAATCATTTTATGATTTTATATATTCTTTATTTTCATTTATTCTGGACAAATGCTCGTTTTAGTCAAAAACTTTATGGTAATTAGGTTTGTTTCTTATACATTTTTTATTCTTGCTGTATCATAATTTTTATTTCTTTTAAAGTTTTGGTAATACAATTTTAAAATGTTCTTATCGTTTAACTTAAGGTTACTCTTATCAAAAAGGTTAAGGAAATATTTTAACGTTTAATTCCGACTTTTCTATTGTTTTCGGTAGCTGATCAGATGCGAAAACTCCTTTAAAGTAGTTTTTTGTGACATTATGTCCCTGTAGAGAATTAGCTATTTGTATCGTATTCATATTTTTTTTTTTATAATGTTATTCTTATGTTACGATTTTTATCGATATCTAACACTGAGTCATATTCGCAGTAAACTAAACAAGTAATAGCCTCATTCAAAGGTTTTGAGAATCTCCCTTCAATTCTTATTGTTCCTTGATTCAATAAGTTAGTACACATTGTTGTATTTGACTGATCTGCAGTTAAATCAAATGCTAAAATGAAGTAGCCATTATCAAAAAGTTTTTTTGTGATATGCATTCCTTTATCAAAATATTTAATGCCATATCCTTTAAATATAATATTGTATGCCCTTGAGCTTGTATATTTTCCTGTAGTGTTATAATCAAAATCTAACGGTTGAGATGGTACTTGCACACCATTGGTTGATAGATTGAATCTCTGTATATTAAAATGTTGAAACTTAAAAGGATTTAGTTTTCTATCTTCAGAATAAGCCTTGTTTGAAACCATGCAAAATGTCACAAAATTTGGTAACTGTCCAATAACTATATTATCTAATGATAGAGAATGATTTCCCGGATAGAGCGTAAATGACTTAACTTCAACTCTGCTGCATGGATTTTTATCCTGTAAGACACGGTGATGAGCAGGAAGTATACTAGGGTTAACGGTTACATGGTTCATAAATAATTGCGCCTCTAGAACCTTAAGTGTCTTTGGCAACCATACAGAGACATCCTCAAAACCTACAAGAAAGCAATTCGAGACGCGAAAAAGCATTCTTGGCAGGAATACACCCAATCGATCGACAATATAAAAGAATCGGCAAGACTAAGCAAAATCCTGTCCAAAGAAAGCACCAGTCCATCTTTCATTCGGAAAGACGATGGTACGTGGACAGAATCTACCAAGGAATCACTGGAACACTTACTCAACACACACTTCCCCGGCTGCAGGAGCAACTGCAATGAGAACTTAGGTTTAGAATCACCTGAGGCAACTGCGGCGGTTCCGACTGGCTCCTTTATCGCAATGGAAAGGGTTATCTGGGCTTTAAGCAGCTTCTCTCCATACAAATCCCCAGGTCCCGACGGCATACTTCCAATAATGCTGCAGAAACTACAAGATGTAGTTGCACCTATCCTACTCTCTATCTTCACTAAGTGTCTCTGCCTTAACTACACTCCAAGGAGCTGGAGAAGAGTTAAGGTAATATTTATACCCAAAACTGGGAGGAGAGGTCATGAATCAGCCAAGGATTTTAGACCAATAAGCCTCACATCATCCGCACTGAAAACCCTAGAGCGTGTACTGGATATTCATCTCAGGGACGTTCTAAAGGGTGCTAACATATCCAGCGCCCAACACGCATACCTCAAGGGCAGATCCACAGATACCGCCCCACACGAGATTATTACCACTATTGAAAGATCAATCTACTTTAAACAATACACTCTTGCGGCCTTCTTAGACATAGAAGGAGCTTTTAACAATATTCATACTAGGGCCATTTTTGATTCTCTTACCAACCTTGGTGTACAAGCACCGGTGAGAAACTGGATAGTCTCAATGCTCAGTAACAGAATAATCCAGGCAGACCTGGGTGGCTGCCAACTCACGAGATTTGTCAGTAGGGGTACTCCGCAAGGAGGAGTGATCTCCCCCCTAATCTGGCTCATCGCCATGAATGAATTTCTTAATACACTAAATTGCAATGGGGTCATAGTGGTGGCTGTTGCGGACGACGTGGTTGTTATGGTGTCAGGACTGTTCCCCTCTACGCTCAGTGAGCTATTGGAGGTTGCTTTGGGAAAACTCAGTGTCTGGGCTGCCAGGTACGGCCTAGGAGCTAACCCTAGCAAGACGGAACTGATGTTATTCACCACAAAAACCAAAGCGCCACAATTTGTCCTTCCAAAGCTCAACAACCAACCTCTTACACTATCCATTAGCGCAAAATATCTAGGTGTCATTCTGGATCCTAAGCTAAGCTGGAAAACTAACATCGAACAAAGGGTCAAGAAGGCCTGCATTGCCTTCTACGCCTGCAAAAAACCTTTGGTAGAAAATGGGGTCTTCAACCAAAAATAGGTATCACAGGGGGTATCCGCTCATGTCCCACTGATGCACTTAATGTCCTGACACATTTACTCCCCATAGATTTGCACATTAAGCTTACTGCAACAAACAGTGCAGTCAGACTCAGAGAGTCGTACAACTGGCGAAATAGACCATATGGACACAGCAACATTCTTAATCCGCTACCTCGGGAACTGATTCCTGGAAAAACGGACTACGACACTCCCAAACTCGACTTCACGAAATCCTTTACAACCAAGTTTCCCACCAGGGTGGAATGGCGCAATGGGGGAATTGATCTAGCCTTCGATACGTCTTTTTACACGGATGGCTCCAAGATGGAGTGCGGAGTGGGAGCGGGTATATACTCTGAAAAACTGGGGGTGGCGGACTCTTTTCGTCTACCAAACTCAGCCAGCGTCTTTCAGGCCGAGCTTTTTGCGATAAGAGAAGCTTGTCGCACCCTAAGGAGAGCTAACACCAACCACCTTAACGCAGCTATTCTGACGGATAGCCAAGCTGCCGTTAAATCTTTAGCTACGATCAGTATCAACTCCAAACTAGTAAGGCGGATGAATTGGCTAGGCGGGGTTCTTCCCTTGACGTTTCCAGAGCGAAACCAGTCGAAGTTCCACTGAACACAGTCAAGGGAGGAATTCGTTCTTACTACTTAACCTTAGCCGGTCGTAGATGGAGAGAACTACCAACCTGCAACACATCAAGAAAAATATGGCCCCTTTACAACTTAGGCAGAACTCAACAGATGCTCTCAAAACCCCGGAACGACATAGCCAGATTAATGGCTATTATTACGGGTCACTGGTGCATCGGAGTTCACGCCGAGAAAATTGAACTACCTTTCAACACCCACTGTCGCAGCTGCGATAACCCAAATGAAAAAGAAACACTAACACACTTTCTGTGCACCTGCCCGGCCCTGGCCAGGTCCAGACTAACAACGCTTGGCAGGCCCTTCCTCAGCAACCTAGAGGAACTCTCAACAACAAAAATCAACAATCTCCTAACGTTCATCAATCGCACCGGATGGTTATAACCTAGCAGTGCGCTACCCAGTCAACCAACAGAAACACGAGGTTATGGTATCAAAAAGGCTCACTAGAGCTACTTGGATCCTACTTGCATGTAGAATCACCATCTAAACCAACCAACCAACCTTAAGTGAAGACTCTTCATTATATAAAACGCAGCTTTTTCAAAATTTAATGTAATACGTAGATCTACATTACTAAGTAATAGCTCTGTTTGATTAAAAATATCTTCATGGACTTTTCCATACAGTTCAACTTTGTTACTTTTTTGAAATATTTGTTTACGCTGTTCTAATCCTTCATTCCCAGTTAACTGAAATTGAAGATCCTCCAATATCTGGATACCAGCCTGACGTTGTTAAATGAGCTTTACTTGCATCTGTTCCATAGTTTAAAACTGTTTGTATGTAAGAACGATAGCGATAGTTGTTATCACTTTGTGAGACCAATATATTATTTAGATACACTGAAGAGCTTCTGAATAATGAATGGAGAATATTATTAACTACTCCTACGGATCCATCGGTTAAATCATTATTTTGTTTATCTTTAATTTGTACAACAAGTCTTAAATAAACACTTAATCTATAGTAATAAAACTCATTTTCTGTTTGTTTGTTTGTTTGTTTGGCCTTTATACAAATCTAAACGGCTCAACGAATTTTGCTCAAACTAGGTACACATATTAAGTTTATCCCAACTTAAAATGTTACATACTTAGTTTTTGCCACGCCCCATCTGAAATTTTTCAACTAACGGTAATTTTGTTATTATAAAACTTTTTTGTATCGGAGATTTTTGTATATTTAATTTTAAAAATTTTTTTGTTTTTTGACATCAAAAACACTCATATATCTTCCAAATTGGAGAAATTTTCAGTACAACGACTTTTTCATAAAACATCGTTACCTCAGAATGAGAAAAAAACGACATGAAAATCAAAGTTTGGTCTTTCGATGCAAATATCTCCGCTGTCCATTAATATATTTCATTCAAATTTTTTTTTTGTTCAAAAGTTCAATAAAATCACTTCATAAGAATAGGTTGAACTGTACCGTTAAGTCAGTGTATATATGTTTTATGAGTATGCCAAAAAATGTCCAAAATATTGACTTTTTACTCAAAAAATGACTCAAAAATTATTGTTGTTGTAAAAATGAAATCAATTAAAAACAGCAAATCTGACTACCTTTCATATGACATAGCATTTATTTGCAAAAATTCTTCCAGCTAAGCGCAAAAATTATTTTACTGTTTTTGTCATCAAAACAACAAGGGTACCCCCTTTGATTTTTTTCGCGAAATTTATGTGGGAAATGAGCCATACAGACGGACGGGTAGTTGGACTGACGACATAGACGGATGTTTATCTAAGGACAACACTGACATGCACAAACGATGCTCTCATCGTTCCAGGCAGCAACACTGACAACTTAACAGACCGACGAACTAACGACGCGAACAAAAGAAATGGACGAAGAAAAAACAGTCAGTTACCGACGAGACGTGAACCACGACAAATTGAAAGAAAGTAAAATTAAATTGAATTAATTGAAATGAGCAATGAAAAATTAACTATTAAAGTCAAGAATAAAATTTTAAATACTTTGTTAACAATATAAAAGATCTGGTGTTTTATTTTCTACAAATTTTGGGGGCTCAGCCGAAATGTGCATTAAGTAAAATGAACAGAAAAAATAAGTCAAAGCCCAGTGTTAATGTTTAAAGTGTTTAAATATTACAATAGAAACGATACATATACAAATAAAAGTGAAACAGTGGTACAATTGAATAGTGGTGATTGTGTACAGTTTCAACAACAATTTTGTCACGATGCGCATGCATGCAGTGAGATTATGCTTATAAAAAACGTTTAACGCCACCAAGCGAACAACGTCAGCACGCAGTGAGAAGGGGAAAGTATTTGTTCTAAAAAAAAAAAGAAATTTTGTGCGTCGAAGCTAGCGAGTAAATAAAAGACAACAAAACAGAGACAAAAATTACGGCGAAATTGATGTAAGAGTAAACTTCAATGTTAACGAGTATCATCAACAACGATTTAAGCAGCAAGATTTGTGTGTTGACACAAACATAACTACGGTAGAATCGCCACGACAGCAGCATAAAGTTTCAAATTAAAGAGTTCCAGCAAATATAAATACAGTGACATACAATCGAGTGCATTTGTGAAGAGGCAACAGAGAAGCATTGAGTGAGCAGCAGCCACGGCGAGTATGGAAGAAGAGCAGCGAGTAAGGTAACAAAACATTTAAGAAGATTTTGACAGTTGCTGATCAAAAGAGGAAGAATTAACCCTTTATGTCACTAAAACTGGAAGAAATTTTGTTTAACATAAAATTAAATGCAGAATAAATCTTAAATTTGTGATTCTGAAAATAATAAACTTTAATGATAATTTTAGAAATATTATAAATTTTTGTCATTTCAACTTGACTAATTTTAATGTACTCTAAATTTATAATAATGTCATAAATTTGCTTGAAACAATTTTGATGTACATCCGAAATTTTGAATTACTGACAAGTAAAATTATTAGTGCTCATTATATATTTAGAAGTATGAAAATGTGTTTTAATTAATTTATTAAATTGAATCTGTATCCATATAGCACAAACTGAAGTTTTTATTAAATTTTGGCAACATGCAATCATAATGAAAGTTATACATTTTCCATTTTGATAATTCAAGTACTGAAAATCCTATATAAATTGGTTGGCATATGTGGTTTGTATTCTGTTTAATTGAATTGCAACCATATTCTCAGTAAACCTTGTAGAGCTATGAAAATTCGGTTTAGCTATTAAACTTCTAGCTCCCATTTTTTCCCTATACTTTCCCACTCACATACAATTTTTACGTCTTTTCCCTTGTCTACATTCACCATTGTTTTTCCATATACTGCATTATTTAATAATTTAAAAAAATTCTTTTCAAACCCATTTCTAGCTTGGGTTCTATGAGAATTTTTTAAATCAATATATTTTTTAACCATGAAGATTGTTTAAATTTTAAAATTCTTTGAATCTTTTTGAGCTTAAGTCCATGTCTTAAACATTGTTTCAAATTCACATAATGTATAATATAATTCAATTTATTAGATAAATCAGTTATAAGTTTTTGATGTTTACCGGTTGGACTTTTTTTGTTTTCGGAACAAAAAGGTAAATCATTATGTAAATCATGAATTCCAGAAGGTATCTCTTAATCAACTTCCAAAATATATCCTATGTCTGAGTTATTAGTTTGCTCATCTAAATTAAAAGAATCTATATCTTCTACCTAGCTCCCCAAGAAAGACCAGGTGCAGTATAAAATTGACAAGGATCTAGGTTGTAAATTGATTTACAGACTTTTCTAAAATTTTCAAAAATATCAGAAAGAAGTAAAACATCTGTTTTAAGGTATAGCTCCAAATAATTTTGCAATGTTGAACAGTTAAAAGTTGACCACACTTTTTGGGCATGTTCATAATCATTTATACTACATTCTTCGTTTGTTCATTTATTAAAGAATTTTTCCCTTTGTGGTAAACATTCCTCCTGAAGACGATCAATACTATCAAAATAGTCATAGAGAAATATTCCCTTTTTTCTTAAGAGATTGAATTCATCTTCATCGTTAAACTCGGAGCGTAAAACGTAAAAGTCTTCATGTGATAAGTTTCTAGCTAAGTTTGATAAACTAGAAGGCATAAATCTAAAGGAATCTAAAAATCTTAGTTCAACGCTTTTACCACCATCGAAATGAATATGTTTAGATACTGATATATAAATTTCATTATTAATCGGGACTACATTTATTCTTCCGGGAATCGTTGACAGTTCTTTAATAAATAAATGACAATCATATGAAGAAAGATTGTGAAAAAAGATTTTTAAAGATTTTAAAGAAATGTAATTTGCACTCATTGTGTGTGAGTGTTCTCTGGAATCAGATAGCACTCAAAATCTGCATATACTACAAAGGGAACATCTAACTTATTTTTAAATTGTTGAAAATAAACCTTGTTGTTTTCGGAATCCGGTACTCTAGTCACAATTTTACTGCAATCCTGCCGATGACGCTGTTTTTTATCACTGGTATTGAAGAACTGCAGGCACACATTACATAGGAACATTTGACCATTGTGTTTTGTTAACTGGTAAGACAAAAGTCTTTAAACAAATAAAAATAAAAAAGACATTATTTAATGCTATTGACATTATATAATATGTATACAAAAAATATAGATGCATGGAATATGAATATAATTTTTACCTTGATATGTTCTTAATCCATATGTAATGGAATTTATCTCCTTCCTGCAACAATAACAAATTTATGTGCTTATTCTTTTTGTTTTTGGTATAGTAATATGGTTCTTCTATACTTTTTATATCCTCATCGTAGCCAAAGACGTTTACACTTATATCAAAATTATTTTCTTCGAAAATTTTAATATCCTTTATTTAACATGGAAACAACAGGCTTGTAAAGTTGATAGCCAATTCATTATCAAATTTAATTATTGAAGATTTTATATCCTCAACGTCTGAGCCATTAACAGGATACAAGGCTGATATTATTGCCCATTTAAAACAATATTCATCATTGTTTTGAATGTTTATACAAGCTTTTTTATTAAGTAACATTTTCGGTAATCGAATGAACTGTAAACCTTTAATTGGCTTATATTGATTCACATTTATTTCCAAATGCAAAATTCTGATGAGTGCCCAGCTGCTATCACGTTCTTGAAACTCCGACATTTTTGTTATTAAACTTTGGCATTTATCGGAATAAATTGCCTCCAAATCCGTTGCTTGTTGAACAATAATCATTTTTGTTTTATGCGATTTAACATCAATTGTTGCTGTATCTTCACTCATTTTTACATACTCACAGAACAATTCCAAGTTGAATTTAAAATTGGTGTGTTTTGATAGCATTTCTTGAAGAGTTTGTACAACTATTGCTTAACAGTTTGCTAAAAACTCATCAGGAACTAATACAGCTTCATTGTTATTTATGTACACAAAAGACTATGCGTTCATTAAATGCCGATGAGATTCTTGATAATTGCTCATTTATTATTTCGCCACAATTCCTTTTATGTGCGTTGGTTCTTATATGATAAGACCAATGTTTTGTTAATATATCTTTCTTGCATGTGTTGCAACAGATTTTTGGAATTTCATTTTCAACGCTTGCATTTGTGCTAGATGTAGACGCTATATGTTTCTTTCGTTTGTGTTCTATTAGATTATCACTTCGCGAATATTGTTTTTGGCAAATGTCACATTGGAAATATTGTGTATAAGGACTTTGATGCTTTATCCTTATATGACGAGTAAGGTTATGTTTAAGTGAAAAAGTAAGTTTACACTCATTGCATTCAAAATATTTCATTTTTATGTGAATTGAGTTGTTTATGTTATTTATAGATATATATAGATTGTTAGTTTAAAATACACTTTCAACTGATCTTTTGTTTACGTTATTTTAAAACACGCTTTTGTACAATAATAGTAAAATTTCGAGTTCTGTTTTTATTAAACATTAGTTGTCAAAATAAATTTTAAACTAATTTAAAAAAGAGTGGCAAAACACTTTAAACTGATTTTTAATCCAGTGGCAGTTAAATACACTTTCAACTGATTAAATAAGCATACTTTTTTTAAAGTGAGGATGAAACATTTTTCAAAGTCTTTTATAACAATTTTTTAGTCAACAAGAGAGTGCAACCGAGAGAAAATGTAAAAGAGAGACAGAGAGAGAGAGAGAGAGAGAGAGTAAGCGAGACTTAGATTTGAAGAAAACTAATCAAGTGTCTGCTTCATGTTGATAAAACGAACCCTTTTGCTCGTTACTGATTTGTGCTGAGGTAGGCTCAGTGAGTAAACCAGGGGTTCTTACAAAACAATTTATTTACCAATGATTCCGTTGTTTTAAATAAGAAAGCCAGCGTTTTAGTTTTAAACTGTAGAGTAAGTCTTTATTATTTTCATTTGTTTTATTTATTACTTAACGAGTACGTTACTTAATTATTATTAATTATTAAGCATTATTTAAATTAAAGTGATATAATTAATCCTTGCTTATTCATATTTTATCCGTTATTTGCTATGATCCCCCTCGCTGTGAGCGACTATGATAGAACTCAGATTAAACTATGTTCGAAGGGTGGAGGTACCTTAGTAGGTATAATATGGGGATTATGGGCCAGGCGGAGCAACGGAGCCGCTTGTGCAAGTTGACGGCACTTTTTTGCGGTTTTTGCGGTTTTGGGTTGTGCAAGTTGACGGCACTTTTTGCGGTTTTGCGGTTTTGGGTTGTGCAAGTTGACGGCACTTTTTGCGTTTTTTTGTGGTTTTTTGCGGTTTTGCGGTTTTGGGTTGTGCAAGTTGACGGCACTTTTTTGCGGTTTTTGCGGTTTTGGGTTGTGCAAGTTGACGGCACTTTTTGTGGTTTTTGCGGTTTTGGGTTGTGCAAGTTGACGTCACTTTTTGCGGTTTTTGCGGTTTTGGCTTGTGCAAGTTGACGATAGTTTTTGTGGTTTTGACTTATCTCCGTACGTCCGTTCGTCCGTCCGTTTGGCGCTTTTTGATAAGCAGTTGCATAAAATGTAAACATTTTTGTTTTTTCAATGTTTGGGAAAATAACAAATTGTCTTCTGCGGTTTTTGATAAGAAGTTGTATAAAATGTAAACATTTTTGTTATCTCCGTCCGTCCGTCCGTTTTGCGCTTTTTGATAAGCAGTTGCATAAAATGTAAACATTTTTGTGTTTTATCAATGCTTGGGAAAATAATAAATTGTATTCTGCGGTTTTTTGATAATCAGTTCCATAAAAATATAAAAATTATGTTTTATCAATGCTTGGGAAAATAATGAATTGCCTTCTGCGGTTTTTTCATAATATAACCATTAAAATCAAATATTAAAAGACAGTTATGAAATATTTTAAAATAAATTTTTTTAAACATTTAGAACAAGTTACAAGATTACATGCTTCCAAAATTTAGAGAGAACTTAAGTTTATGCTATATGGATACTGACTCTTTCATCTATTCAATTAAGACTGAAGACTTCTATAATGACATTAAAAGTTACATACATTACCCCACTCCAGAATAATGATGATGATTGTATACAAATACAATCAATATCCTTCTTTAAGAATTAATGATTAGCAATCATTAATTGTAACATGATATTTTAACTATGTGTGGACCACCAAGCTGGCCACACATCATAAATTGTTCACATCATAAATTGTTCACATCATAAATTGTTTACATTATAAATTGTTTACATGATCGCTGCTTCCATTCATCAGAAATGGAATATGGGAAGAATATTGATTACTAAGCAATATTCTTCCAATCTCTGGCTCTGGAGGTTTCAAAGATAATAATTGAGAATTTAGTTTATAAGAGGCAGCTTAAGAATAAAGTATTGTTTTTAAAAACTCAATTATCACGCAAGATAATTTAAGTGGCGCAGTCGGAGTAGGATAAAATAAAGTCCTTAGAAGTTCCCAGAAACAAACTCTTTTGAAAAAAAAAGAGAGAAATCGAAAAAATTTTTTAAGGAACAATCCTTAAATGAAATAAATTTGTTTGTGCTCAAAACATAAAAAGTGCAAATAAACTGAACAAAAATATATGGTGAAAAATTTTATAAAATCATACAAAACTGTCAGCAAAAAAACCTTTAAAAAATTAAAAAGTTTGTACAAATCTGTGAAGTAAAATTACTGATTACATTGTGAAAATTTTACAAACTCATCTTAAACTATTAGCAAACAATAGTAAAATTAAATAAAATTGTTTGTGTGAAGAAGGAATACGAAAATCCAAACAAACCACAGTATTGGGAATTAAAACATCAATTTAACAAAAGTCATAGCAAGGCCAAAGCGAGCAGAAGCAGTAGAAACATCATCACCAATCACCAGGAGGATCCAGATCAACAATTGTAAAAACAATTAATTAATGTATGGAAGAATTGAGTCAATCATTTGAAAAAATTAATTGTAAAGATTTTAAAAAAGATAAAATGGCTTTAACACTAAATATCGACCCTCTGAAATACTTAGAAAAATTACCAGAATTTTCAGGAGATTATAGAGATCTCCAAAACTTCGTAAATCTAGTTGATAAAATTCAACCAGTTCTTGTTAGGTATGATTCTTTAGGACAAAGTATCTTTTCTGACATAATAAAGTCAAAATTAAAATATAAAGCAAGGGAAATAATAGAAATTAATAATCATGTTGATTCGTGGGAAAACATGAAGGAAATATTAATTAATAATTTTGGTGATAGATTTAGCATAGAAGAATTATTTGATCAACAAAGAGGTTTGACTTTTAAGACCCACTGTGTAGATTTTTATAATGAAATAAAAACTACATTAAGAAGATTAAATGTAAAAACAAGATATTCTACAAACGATACTCAAATTGTAGAACAGACAATTAAGAACAATAAATTATCGGCATTAAATATATTTAAAAATAAAATTCCTGAACCAATGCGTTCAATATTATTCTGTAGAAATCCAAATAATTTGGAGTCTGCAATAGATATATTACACGAGTCCGGATACTCATATTATACACCTTTCAATAAACCAATTAATAACAATGAAAAAAACCATTTCCCAAATAAACAATTTAATCAATTTCAAAATAATAACGCAAGGAAATATCCAAGCAATTTAAACAAAAATTTAAATGAAAGGAATTCAAGTTATAATCCTTTCAATACTGTAAATAATCAAAATAATAACATAAGGAAAAATAATTCAAACAGATATATAAATGATAGCAACCAAAACCATAATCCTGTAAATAATCAAACTTATAATTCAAGAAGATATCCAAGTAACCCAAATAATAATAATAATATACAACATAATAACCCATATCATTATCAAAATTCACCTAATGTTAGTAATAACAATACTAATAATGATTATAAAGATAATATGCCAACACCAATGGAAATTGGAAATTTTCGGATGATCAGAGAAGCGAATTGTTCTATATAGTAATAAATAATTGTAAATTTCTAATAGACACAGGAGCAACGAACTCCCTCATAAACTTAAACGTTTTTAAAAGTAATAAAATACAATTTCTGAAAAAACCCAAAATATTGAAAGCTCTTAATAAAAATACTTTAGTTGATAAGAAAGTAGTCGTTAAAGCATTTGAAGAATTCGAACTGGGCAATGAATATTTTCAGTTCATTGTAATACATTTTCATGACAAATATGAAGGATTATTAGGAAATGACATTCTAAAGAAATATAAAGCAATAATAAATTATGAAACAAATATCTTTGAATTAAATTCAAAACGATTTAAATTATATTCAAGTAATCCAACAGTAAGTAGTGTATGTAGAATAGATCCTGCAGAAAATTTTTATAGTATTCCTGTAGACAAGTACAAAGGAAATGCCCTAATAAATAATATAAATTTAGACGAAAAGGTCAATTTAGTGGAAGGCATATACGAGGTAGATGAATTCACATCTGTAGTCAAAATAAATAATTCAGATAACAAGGTACATGTTTTTGATATTTATAAACCATTCCAAACTATAGAAATTTTAGAAATACACAATTTTAATGAATATAATGGAAGTGAAAATATTTGCAATGAAAACACAAAACCAAAAGAAGAAATTATTAAACATTTAAGAGTAGAACATTTAAATTCAGAGGAATCTTCAAAATTAATAGAAACAATAAAGGAATTTAAACAAGTTTTTGAGGAAAGTAAAATTCTTAATTTCACGAGTGAAATTAAGCATAAAATAATAACTAAAGACAATTTACCAATAAAAAGTAAAATTTACAGATACCCGTACATACATAAATCGGAAATTCAAAGACAAATTACAGAAAAGTTGGAATCAGGAATAGTTCAACCGAGTAAAAGTCCATATAATAGCCCTGTTTGGGTGGTACCTAAAAAACTAGACGCATCTGGGAAAAAGAAATGGCGTTTGGTAATAGATTACCGCAAATCAAATGAAAAAACTATTGATGATAGTTACCCTATTCCGAACATAACCGATATTTTAGACAGATTAGGAAGAAGTAATTATTTCTCGATTCTAGATTTGAAAAGTGGGTTCCATCAAATTGAAATGGATCACGAAGATATAGAGAAAACGGCTTTCTCTGTGGACAATGGTCATTACGAATTTCGAAGAATGCCATTCGGGTGAAAAATGCACCAAGCACTTTTCAACGATTAGTAGACAATATTTTAAGAGAAAATGTAAAAAGAAATGAATGCATGGTCTACATGGACGATATTATTATATTTTCAAATGGGCTAGAGGAACATATTAAATCATTGAAATCTGTATTAAAAAATTTGAAACACGCTAGATTACGAATACAACTGGATAAATGTGAATTTCTAAGAAAAGAAGTTGAATTTCTTGGACACGTTGTTACAGAAAAGGGAGTCGCCCCAAATTTAAAGAAAATCGAAGTAATAAAATTTTAAAATTCCCCAGACAGTTACTGAAATCAAAAGATTTTTGGGAATGACTGGCTATTATAGGAGATTCATTAGGAATTATGCTCATATAGCTAAACCAATTACAGTTTGTTTAAAAAAGGATGCGGTAATAAATCCGTACAATGAAAAATATATTGAAAGTTTTAACTATTTAAAAGAAAAATTAATAAGTGCACCCATATTGATATATCCTAACTTTAATAAGGAATTTGAAATTACAACTGATGCTAGCAGTTTTGCTATTGGCGGACTACTGTCACAAGAAAATAAACCAATTGCTTACGTATCCAGAACTTTAAATGAATCAGAACTTAATTATAGCGTAATCGAAAAAGAATGCTTAGGAATTGTGTGGTGTTTAAAACAATTCAGACCATACGTATATGGAAGAAAAATTAAACTTTTTACCGACCACAAGCCTTTAGTATGGCTAAATAGCTTAAAAGAGCCAAATAGTAAATTAATTCGTTGGAAATTACAGTTAGGAGAGTATGATTATACTATACATTATAAAGAAGGACAAGAAAATAAAGTAGCTGATTGTCTTAGTAGAATTGAAATTAACTTAAATGAAAATGACGAAGACAATCCAAATGAAATTATAGATAACCCAGAACAAGAGTCTAATGAATCAATTAAACAAATAGGAACACCAATAAATTTTTACAAAAATCAAATTATTTTGGAAACAAAACAATCAGGATCATTAAATATAAAGAATATAAATATTTTTAATAAAAAAAAGGAAAATAATTAAAGCAAAAGAATTGGATGATGCCACAATTATAATGATATTTAAAAATCATCTAAATCCAAACTACATGAACGCACTATTTACAGATGATGAAACATTTAACAAAATAAATTCAATATATTTAAGACATTTTAAGAAATACAAAATTGTTCGTTGTAAAAGATTATTAATAGACATTATTAACCCAGAGGAAATTGAAAAATTAATTGAGAAAAAACATTTAGAAAACAACCACAGAGGAATAAACGAAATTTATGAGGAAATCAAGTTCGAATATTACTGTCCCAACATGAAGATAAAAATTAATGAATATGTAAATAATTGTGAGATATGTATTTTAGAAAAATATGAAAGAAATCCTATTAAAATACCATACAAAATAACTGAAACTCCAGAAAAACAAATCAAATTATACACTTAGATGTATTTTACTCTATACGGAAATCTTTATTTGCAACAATGATAGATAAGTTCAGCAAAGTTGCTCTTTTAGTAAAAATTAAAGATCGCACAGAAAAGGAATTTAGGAAAGCTCTAACTAGATTTATTAGTACTTATGGTAATATAGGAAAAATAGTAACAGACAATGAGCTGGGAATGAAATCTAACTTAATGAAAGAGTTCCTGAGAGAACAAAATATATCTATACAATTTACTTCTAGTTCCAATCACAATGGGAACTCTGATATCGAAAGATTGCATAATACTATCAACGAGCATTTAAGGCTTTTAAAACATTCGAAAGGACATTTTAGTATTGAGGAACAAATGATTTTAATAAATGGCTATTATAATAATAGTATACATTCCAGGACCAAGATAAAGCCAATCGAATTTGTTCAAGGAAAAATAAAGGAAGCTCAGTATGTCGAAATTTATAATAAAATCATAGAAAAGAAACAAAAAACTATCGAAAGATTAAATAAGGACAGGTTAGACGAAAATCAAATAGAAGATGGTATTAATTACATAAAAGAAGTACGAGGAGGTAAGAATCATTCTAAATATAGAAAGATAGAAGGAGAAAATATTAATCAAGATCATATAAAAGATAAAAGGTCAGGGCACATATATTACAAAACTCATGTGAAAAAAAAGAAAAAGTTTCAAGACTATACAAAAGTAAAATTCCCAACAGAACAATTATCCAGAATAGAATTATTAAGATCCCTACAAAACTGAATTTGAAGTTAGTTGATAATTTTAATTTATTTTTCAGATGGAACGATATTACTTATATATACCAGTACTTTTCATAATTCTTAGAACAAGCATACAGTCAACAACAGAAATAGAGATTCTGGACTTTGATAATAATAATGGATATTTACCTATTAAATTAGAAAATATTAAATTAGTAGAGAGTTATCTTAAGATTTTACATATAATAAATATATCGGATTTGGACATAGCCATAAATCATATTGGGAAAAACATTTTATCATTACAAAATTCTTACTCTAAGGAGAATTTACTCGATAGTTTATTTATCTCTTTAGACACTAGTTATCATAAGCTATTAAACAAATTTAATATACTTACACTAAACGAAAATAAAAGAAATAAAAGAGGGCTTGCGAATATAATAGGAAGAATTTTAAAGTTAATAGCTGGTACTATGGATGATGAAGACAAAAAGGAAATAACTGAAACACTTGATAACTTAAACAGTAATAACAAGAAATTAATAGAAGAAAATAATAAACAAGTAACAATTAATGAACAACTATCAAATCAAATGAAAAACTTAACTAAACATTTTAGAAACATGCAATTATACATATCAAACTATATAACAAATATTAATAAGGGAACAAATATTAATTTCCATAATGAAATAAACTATATAAAAACAATTTTTCAAATTGATCATGACATCAACTCCCTTACGAATTATATATATGATTTAGAGCAAATAATATTAACAAGCAAATTAGGCATTTTAACGAGAAACATTTTAGTAGATGAAGAAATCAGTTTACTAAAAGATATAAACAGTTTTGAACACATTAAAGTAGCAGTAGCTAGCGAAATGGAAGCAATCATTATAATTCTTTTGATACCAAGTTTTTCGGAAAAATAATTTGATAAAATTTTAATGGAACCTATTCCAAATAGAGAAAGTAAAAGTGTAGTCTTTAATTATCAAATAGTTTTAACAGATAGAGAGGGTAATGCATACGACCATAATGTTAAAGATAATAAAATAAACAATTTAAAAGAAATTAAAGACAATTGTATTGAAAACATATTTAAATCAAAGGAAGCCAATTGTACAATGAAAAGAGAAATTAATTCAGAAATTAAGGAAATAAAAAATGGATTAGTTTTAACAAAACAAACCGATCGTATAATATTGTATCAAAATTGTTCAAAAGATAATATCTCTTTAGAAGGAACAAAATTAATAAAATTTAAAAATTGTTATATTAACATTCAAAATAATACATTTTAAAATTTTGTTAACCAAATTGAGCAAAATATAGTAAAACTAAATTTCATAAATATAATTAAGGAAAAGAACATTATAAATAATATATCAATTGAAGATATAAATTTTGAAAATATTAAAAATAGACAAATTATTGTAGAAATTTCAAAAAATAATAAGAAACACAATGTTTTACAATATTCATTTATTACAGTTATATTAATAATTTTAACATTAATAATTATATATTACCTTTTTATACATTGTAGAAAAATTTGTAAAACTTCGTCAGAGCCTCAGACTAAGGGAGGGGGAGTTACATATATTACCCCACTCCAGAATAATGATGATGATTGTATACAAATACAATCAATATCCTTCTTTAAGAATTAATGATTAGCAATCATTAATTGTAACATGATATTTTAACTATGTGTGGACCACCAAGCTGGCCACACATCATAAATTGTTCACATCATAAATTGTTCACATCATAAATTGTTTACATTATAAATTGTTTACATGATCGCTGCTTCCATTCATCAGAAATGGAATATGGGAAGAATATTGATTACTAAGCAATATTCTTCCAATCTCTGGCTCTGGAGGTTTCAAAGATAATAATTGTGAATTTAGTTTATAAGAGGCAGCTTAAGAATAAAGTATTGTTTTTAAAAACTCAATTATCACGCAAGATAATTTAAGTATTAAACCTGACATTCATTTAAAATTTGATACATCCGACTACAAACTCCACAATCCTTATAAGATAGAACGACAAAATAAAAAGGTATTAGGTTTCATGAAAGATGAAAATAATGGAAAAATAATGAGGGAATTCATTGGTTTGAGGGCAAAAATGTATTCTATTAGTGTTGAGGGCGATAATGATATCAAAAAAGCTAAAGGGGTAAAAAAATCAGCTTTGATGTCCCTCAGTATTGATGATTATAGAAAATGTTTATTTAATAAGAAAATTTATTATGATAAAATGTTAACTTTTAGATTTAAGATTCATAATATATATACACAAGAAATTGAAAAAATTGTACTAAGTTATTTTGATGATAAGCGTTATATATTAGAAAATGGTGTTAATACCCTTGCATGGGGACATCGTAAATTAGTAAATAAAAATGTATTAAAAGCTTGAAAACTTAAAAAATAAAAACAAAATAGTTTTGTGTTTTAATGTAATAAATTTTTTATTAATTAAAAGGTTATATCTTCAGAAAATATTCTCAATTTTCTGAAAGACAATTCACAAAAAAAACACTGTGCTATTAATTACATTAAAATCTCTAGCTATAGTGACTACTTCTACTTTAATTATCATTTTTCTCTTATATTGGTCGATTAAAATTATTTTCGACTCTTTAAGCGTATCTCTCGGGATACAATTTGAATCGTCCATGTTTTTCTCATTATCTTCGCATAATTCTTCAATCTTCATTTCGGAGCACCGGCGCGAAGAATTCCTCAAATCGTGGATGTGCCCATATATAGGTGAAGTGGTCGTCATTTTCCAAATGAGAATTTGATGTTATCAAGTAAAATGTAGGTTCCGGGCAGATGATAATATAATTTTCTGGATCGCAGGCGAATTCCAATTCCTCTTCCAAGTCCCTATTGTTATTTTCCATGTTTTTGTATTTTTAATTATATTGAAACTATATTTTAATTAGAATGAAACTGTGCTTTTTAACAATTACACTACTTTATATAGCAAAAAGTTTTAATAAAATCCGTTGAATGCTACTATCTATCAACAAAAACCGCAAGACAATTTGTTATTTTTCAATTGTATAATTTTATGTATTAGCGATAAGTGAACGCATACTAAGTAATGTTATATTTTTGAAATAAAAATTGTAAACATAATTGACCACAAATAACTGTGTTGCATTTTTGTTTTTGTTCATAGTTGTAATATATTGGCGTCTTTAAGTAATTGATGAGTTCTAATGGAGGTTGCAAGTTTCCAAAGCTATCAAAATATTCCTTATAGTTTTTATTTTTATAGTAAGCTACCCAATGAGTACAGGGTCAGTTAACATCATCCAAATTGAGAATACCACATTCTTGAGTATACGGTAAAGTATCGGTAAAGAATCTCTCATAAAAATTCCGCTAAAATATTTAAGAAATTTACAATATTTCATTAAATCCACATCGGTTAATGGTCTTTTAGGTAGCTTTCTTAAGAGTTTTTTGACTGAGGTCAGAAAAACAAACCATGTCCTTCTTTATAAGGTTTTAGAAATAGACCTTTACCCATAGCTATTGACTCCATATATCTATTGTGACGAGTAGCTTCAGCTAATTGTTCTTTTCCATTTTTTATATCATTTACAGCTTTTGCTACAGCTGATCCTCCAGAAGCTATACCTCCAAGAGCACCTAGTGCTGTTAAAATGGGTATTAGTGGTAAAACTCCACCTATTTTTGGAACTGGGATTACTCGTGGTATATTAACTTGAGATTTTTTTAGTTTAAAACTTGACTGTACAGCTTTATGGGCTATTTTATAGGCATCACTGAATGAATTGGGTTTCTTTTTTATCAACATTTTTGCACCCTTTTTAACTGCTAACGAAAAGAGTTTCTCTCGATTCACTTTAGAGTTTTTATACTTTTTGCGCTTGGTTTACCTTCATTTCGATTTCCTTTTGTCCTTGTTTCTCTTAATGCCCATTCCAAATTTAACTTTTGTTTTCATTGCGTTTGTTACGAACCAAGTGTACGCACGTTCTTTCAAATCGCTATCTTTGGATGTAACTCTTTGCGAAGCTTTCTCAGATAAAGTATTATCAGCCTGATGCCGTGTGTTTATATCTTTTGATTGTGAATATGCAATATCATGCTCCTTACAAGCCGCATCCAATGGATTAATACCCTTATCACTTTTTCTAAACGTTTTTGAAGCTTTGTTCCTGGTCCACAAAATTGATATCCCGGCAAATGAAGTTCAACTGGCAATGAATTTATTAAGTTGTTTATGAAACCATATCCTCTTTTCAACTGTTGCCGATGTGTATTATCTTTGTATATTATACCCATTTTCAAAATAAAATTAACAATTGGTTGTGAGTATAAAAAGGGAATGATGATTGTAGTTATATATGATTGATTTATATTCCATTTAATATAGTATTCAAAATGAGGTTAATTAAACAACGTATTCAGCTTAATGTTTATAATGCTGACTTATTTAATGATAGCGATAAAATAAGCAAAATTGTTCACAGTCCTCTTTTACCTAATTCAATACGTGCATTATTTGTTGGACCATCAAATTGTGGTAAAACTAACGTCATGATTAGTCTTATTGTGGATCCAAATGGCTTAAAGTTTAAAAACATATACATATATTCAAAATCCTTATACCAACCAAAATACGAATATTTGAAGAAACTCATTGTGCCAATAAAAGGAATAAATCTCTATACTTTCTCAGAAAACGAAGATGTTATAAGTCTAGATAAAGCTAAAAACTAAATTCAATTTTCATTTTTGATGATGTTATTTATGACAAACAAAGCACTATACGAAAATATTTTTGTATAGGCCGTCATAAACAAATTGATTGTTTTTATTTGTGTCAAACCTATACAAAAATTCCTAAGCATTTAATACGTGATAATGCAAACATGATTATTATATTCAAACAAGATGAAATGAATTTAAAACATATTTTCAATGATCATGTTATTGGAGACATGGATTTCAGAATGTTTATAAAGGTTTGCAATGAATGTTGGAAAGAAAAGTATGGTTTTGCTGTGATAAATAAAGATGATACTATAAACAAGGGTCGGTATCGAAAAGGTTCTGATAATTTCATACATATATAAAAATCACATCACCACCTGTTACACCTCAGATCAGTATCAGATATATACCAGATTAGTATCAGATATAAACCAGTTAAGTATCAGATTTTAGAAAGCTCACAGAAGCACTAATCATGAAAAATACAAGCCTTAATGTTTTAACAAACCTTGCTAACACTCGGAAAATCTTAAAAGAAAAATTGAAGGAAATAAAATTAGATGAAATAGATCGAGTTAAATTGCTTGAAAATACATTTCAACCCATTTCAAAGCCATTGAATGAAATAATTGGAAAGCTTAATAAAGATGAACACAATGAATATAACAAAGAAAACAAACGCACTAACGATCTTGCTAAAAAGAAAACAGAAAATATTGAAGAAATGTTTTGGGATGATATTGATGATTGTATGCCACAAAAATCTACTCAAAATGTGCACTTAAATGTTGATCCACAATATCTATCAACACTTGACACAGCAATGAATGATAAAACAATTTTAAAAAAGCGTAGTTCATTGAACAAAAATAAACTATGGCATAACAAACCATATCAGCATACAAGCAAGATAAAACCCAACATTGAAAATGAATTAGCAAAGTCTTTAAAATATTATCAACGTTCAAACACCAAACACCCCGACATTCAAACAGTAGATTTTGATAAAGACTTAAAAAATGATAATGGATATGCTGATGCAAAAAACATTCTATGATAATTATAATGTAAGGTCAGAATCTGATTTTGATAATGAAAATAAACTAAATAATGATGTCGAATACAAAAACAAAATAAATTATAATACAGAATCTGAATCTGACTTTGAAAATGAAACAAAACAAAGGGTTAAAAAACAAATTATTACAAAACGAAAAAACAAAGGGTTGCAACAAAATTTTAAACAGCGATTAAGAGATCTTCACAATAAGAATAAACATTCATTGCAACAAGAGAAATATGCTAACAAAATAACCAAGTTGAATACAAACGTCAACATTCATGATATTGGTAAAGATTTAGTACCTGTAAGATATGAAAAAAAATTATATCGATAGCACGAACAAAGAAGAAAAAACGAATAAGAAATTAAAAATAAAGAAACATTTAAAATTTAAAAAACAATTAAAAAATAAAATGAAAAAAATTTATCATCCCATTATATCAAACAAAATTTTCAATTCTCAAAATAAAAACAATAACAAAAATAATCATAATAATAATAATGAGGAAACTCACAATTTGATAGAAAATGAAGTACAAAATGAAAACAGAGTAAGAAGAGACATTGAAAATGATCGAGAACTATGGACAAGGCATAAACATTTTAAACGTAAGGCTAATGATCAGTTGAACACAGATTATAAAGACCTTAAACAATTAGAAAATAATCGAGATAAGCACAATTCTCTACAACAAAACATTCAAATACTTAAAGATAGTAAAAAATTGGATAAAGTATATGGATTTAATATAGATTCATTGGGTAGATGGAGATATGGGAAAGAACTTTTAAAAATTCCTAATGAAAATAAAATTTCTGTTGGAAAATATAAATGGCAGATGACACCTGGTCTATTTGAATTAGTTTTTCACACAAATCCCCTTCATTTCACTAAACTGGATTTACAAAATTATAAAGATATTTTATTATTTACAAATGCTCATAGACGTAATTATAATTCAAACAATCAAATTAAAGGAACCAAATCTTATAAATACCAACGTATAATAAGGAAAATATTCAATTTACCAAGCGCATTGATACGTTGACAAGGTCTTAAAGTTTTAAAGTTCATTAACAATAAATCGAACTATGAGTATTGGGATGATCCCAATGAATTAGTTGAAAGAATACGATTACTTATATCATCATCAACTGCTAGACATAATAACCATAATAACGAAATAATATCTATCATTGAAGAGTTGAAAGAAGCTAATATAATTATATAGCTAAAAATGTATTCAAATATTGATAAGTTTGGTCATTCTTCATTATCGAAAGATAACAATAGTAGAGTAAATATCAAAGCAATTTTACGAAATACTATTGGTTGGAATGTAGACAAAATAAAAACCTAAATTTACATATGAAAAGAGTTATCAACTTAGGATTACCCAATGATGATAATGACGCCATTTCTCGTATATTTTTTTTCGAGAATCTAAATAAGATAACAAACATCTATGAAAAGAAAATGGCAGATATAAATACGGCCATGGAGAATCTAAACAGTAAAACAAATAGGTTAGAAAATAAAACAAGAGATTTGAATGTTGCACTGAATGATAACATTAAAAATGATATAGATTTAATTGAGTCAGCAATTGATAATCGAATAAAATCTGTATATAAGGAAAGCTTTGAAGAAGTTATTGATTATTTAAAGACTATTGAAGACTTCTTGTTTAAATATGTAGTCGGAAAAAATCAGACTAATGCAGATGATGTTAAAAAATTGAAAATAAAATATCCAAAAATAAAAGGATTACAATAACGAGATATATGACTATATATAATATGGATAATAATAATAAACGAGATATAGTTGAAGAACTACATAAACAAGCACGGAAAAATTTTAAAAGAAGACATGTAATAATGAAAGGAATTGATAACTTATGGCAAGCGGATTTAGAGGAAATGATTCCATATAAAAATGTCAATATGATTTATCGTTACCTTCTAACTGTTATTGACACATTTCCAAAGAAAGCATGGGCGGAGTCCATTAAAAATAAAACTGGAGAAAACGTTACAACCGCAATGAAAAATATTTTCAGCACAAGTAGCCGTATACCAAAAAATCTCCAAACGGATGATGGAAAAGAATTTTACAACGTGCATTTTAAAAGAATAATGTCATTGAAAGGTATCAATCATTATTCAACTTTTTCAACTTTAAAAGCATCAATAGTGGAACGCTTCAACAGAACTTTAAAGGGAATGATGTGGAAGGAGTTTAGCTTTAATGGAACATACAAATGGATTGATAGCTATAAAAGCCTAGTTAACCAATATAACAACACATTTCATAGAACTATTAAGATGACACCCAATGAAGTAAATTCTTTAAATGAAAAATTTATATTAAAAACTGTTTATAACAATCCAAAAATTTTTCATAAACCAAAATTTAAGTTAAATGATAATGTTAGAATAAGTAAATATAAACATACATTTGAAAAAGGGTATACACCAAATTGGACAACTGAAATATTTAAAATCAGAAATATTCAAAATACAAACCCTACTACATACATACTTGAAGATTATCAAGGAAATTAAATCAAAGGAGGTTTCTATGAATATGAATTAATAAAAACCAAATTTCCACAAACATATTTAGTTGAAAAAAATTTTAAGAAGGCGTAATAATAGAGCTTTTGTTAAATGGTTAGGTTTTTCTTCAGACCATAATTCTTGGATTGATGTAAATGATTTAATATAAATGCAATAATGTATAAGAAACATATTTTAGTTCACTACTTAATGATTGGCCAACAACATGTCGTTTACTTTAACAATAAATGGAAACTCATCACAACTTGTTGCAAATTATTTTCCGCCTATAGAACTCAAGCAAGATTATGTTTGTGGTTTGATTAGTTTCGACTCTTATCATTCTATTCCAAATGTGGATGATGAAAACAATTTGTTTCACATTGGTGATAAAACAATTGTAATACCAATAGGATCCTATGAATTCATGGATATATCTGAGAAAATTGTTGATGGATATGAACTATATAACGCCGGATTACTAGATATAAAAGCAAACTATAACACATTGCAAACAGAAATTCATAGTACCAAGGAACCAATTTTCTTCAATAGGGGTTGTTCAATTGGATCATTACTAGGATTTAGTAAAAGAATATTGGAACCTGATGTTATCAATTATTCTGATAATCCAGTAGATATTTCTAAAATAAATACAATATCAATTGAATGCAATATTATTAATGAATCATATATAAATGAAGTATCTGTACATACAATTTATCAGAACTCTCTTCGAGTTAGTCCAGGATACAAAATTACTGAAATACCAATGAATGTTATATATTTACCAGTTAATACAAGACAAATAAGCACTCTTGTTCTTAAAGTCGTAGATCAAGGTGGTAACCTCATTAATTTCCGTGGTGAAAAAATATCAATAAGACTACATTTAAAGCCTATATAAAGAATGAATGTTTTTAATAAAAAGCATTTACATAACAACTCATTCACTAGTGTACCGACAACAACAACAAAAGAAGAATCAAATTCAAATAAAAAACCTACTTTTAAGAAACCCACACATAGAATTTATCTAACAAAATCGAACAAAGAGTTTTTAGAAAGCATTGGATTACAATTAAAAAAACAACATGAGTGACGTAATTAATGTTCTGTATAGACCATTTATTGACGATAGTATAGTGAAAAAAGATTACCACAGCTATACATCATATTTACAATCATTTAAAAATAATGATGAAATACGTATACCAATACAAAACCAGGACTTGTATGTATTACTAAGTGAGAGTGTTTTGTAGTTCTACTTCAAAAACTGTTAAACTCTTAAACAATTGTATAGCATACTTATTTGATGAAATTCGTTATGAGATGAATGGCGTAGAAATTGATCGTACAAGACAATTGGGAATCGCGTCAGATATGAAAAATTATATATCGCTTAATAAATTCGAAAGTACAAATTTTCAAAACGCTGGATGGCGTCCATTTGAAAAAAATAATGTTGTACTTAAAACGGGGCATTTTAATTTTTGTGTTCCTTTAAAGACCTATCTTGGATTTGCTGTAGATTTTGATAAATTAATTGTGAATTGTAAACATGAATTGATTTTGATGCGAACTAAAGATGATAAGAAAATTATGAGTTCAACTACTATCACCGATAATCTTGTGTTAAGCTTGAATATCACATGGAAAGTACCACACATTCAACTTTCAGATGATTACCGATTGAAAATGTTAAAAACAATAAATAGTAAAATACCACTTAATATATCATTTAGAAGCTGGGATGTTTATCATAATCCTTCTCTTGTAGAAAGTACAAATATTTTATGGAATGTCAAACTAGCAGGTGAAAATGAAAGACCACGATACATAATTTTAGCATTTAGAAACGATAATAAGTTCACACATTGTAACTTATCAGATGTAAAAGTTCATCTTAACTCTGATGTATATCCCTATGATGATCTCAACATTAGATTTGATCATAATTGTTACGCTTTACTCTATGATATGTATCAAAAATTTCAACAAGGATACTATGGACGTTCTCCACAACCACTTTTATCACCAGAAAATTTTGTCAACATTGCACCAATAATTGTTTTAAATGTCTCTCATCAGAATGAGAGTGTAAAAGGAGGACCAATAGATATTAGAATTGAATAAAAATTTCGAGCGAATGTCCCTCCAAGAACATCAGCTTATTGTATGCTTATTCACGATAAAATTTATGAATATATACCACTCACAAATGTTATTAAAAAAATAATTTAATAAAAAATATACACATGCGTTCTATATAAATAAGAGTTTTGATGACTGCGGCTATTTATTTAACACAATGTTTGCAACTGTTGATGTTCAAGGTTTTAAAATCTATGATAATCGTTTTATTGTTAAGGAGATAGCAGTCGTATTTAGTGAAGATGAATTTCACTGTTTCCACATAAAAGCTCCATTCGAATTCAAGGATCTATGTGAAGATGATCAACGTCAATCTAATTGGTTAAAAATAAATCATCATAATTTATCATGGAATTATGGAAGTGACTCATTTAAAAACACCCAAAGATATTTTAAATCTCTATTGAAGAATAAAAAGTGTACGTAAAGGGGACGGAGAAACAAAAATGGATTGAAGAATTTTTAAAACAGCGTGTTTTCAATATCGAAGATATTTCACAATGTGATGAAATAAACTTATCAATATTATATAATATGTATCCAAGAACATGTCAATGTCAACACTACAACAACAACAACAAAACAGGGAAACAACGTCAAATAAGATGTGCTTTAAAATCAGCGTTACTTTTATATGATTACATGTTACAAAATAATCTGTATTATAAATAAATAAAACATAATAAAGACTTTTTATATAAAAACAGCCAAACTAGATATTCTTATCATTTTATACTGAAATTTAGTAGAGTGTATATCTCTAAGAATAAAACATTAGATGAAATTAATTCTATTTTTAACATTATTTTTCGTTTTAAGAAATGTGTCTAGTGTACCATTTTGGAAATTAGAAAATACTTCCATACCTATCATTAATCAAAACTCTAAAAGTATTGAATTTAATTTAACTCTATTTGATAATAATATCTTGAAAATTAATATATCATTTTTGTTCTTGAAAGAAACTGAACCGTTAAATTTAAAAGATGAAACTCATAATATCTATGAACTACTAAGTACTGAGAAAGGAACAGAATTGTCTACAACAACGGCAACAAAAACAACAACAGCTGCAGAATTTGAGAGTACAACTCAAGGAAAACCTGTAACGAAGCTGCCGGTCTTCCGGCTCTATAGCTGAGGTATGCTCAGTCGTGTCCAGAATTCGTCACAAAATAAGAATTTTTTTTTCAGGTTCTTCCAAATAAGGCTTTATTTATAAATGTTTTACATTTTATTTCTTGAAATATTTTACAAATGTTTTAGATCTTATTTCTTAAAAATAAATTATAAAATATTAAGGCGATGTGGTGAGCAATGCGGCGGTGATTGAGGTTGTTGACGTTCGACTCTCGTTCGAAAGTGGGTATGGTGGTTGGCGGAAATTCTGGTGAATCGTCGTTGTGGACCTTGTGCCCTAACCGTGTGCTTCTGGCTAGATACTGTTCCTTGCGACCTGGCGGTGCGCCTATAAGCTATGTGATCCCTTGCGACCTGACGGTGCGCCTATAAGCTATGTGGTCCCTTGCGACCTGACGGTGCGCATATAAGCTATGTGGTCCCTTGCGACCTGGCGGTGCGCCTCCAAGCTATGTGGTCCCTTGCGACCTGACGGTGCGCCTATAAGCTATGTGGTCCCTTGCGACCTGACGGTGCGCCTCCAAGCTATGGGGTCCCTTGCGACCTGACGGTGCGCATCCAAGCTATGTGGTCCCTTGCGACCTGACGGTGCGCCTATAAGCTATGTGGTCCCTTGCGACCTGACGGTGCGCCTCCAAGCTATGTGGTCCCTTGCGACCTGACGGTGCGCCTCCAAGCTATGTGGTCCCTTGCGACCTGACGGTGCGCCTACAAGCTATGTGGTCCCTTGCGACCTGACGGTGCGCCTCCAAGCTATGTGGTCCCTTGCGACCTGACGGTGCGCCTCCAAGCTATGTGGTACCTTGCGACCTGACGGTGTGCCTGTAAGCTATGTAGTCCCTCGTTTTTCATCTGTTTTCCTTGTCACCTTTCCTTCTGAAAATTCTCACTCCGAATTCCTTGAGCAGTTCTTTTATCTGTGCTTCTTTTGTTGCGTCCGTCCAGATTTCTTCTTCCAAGTCCTGTAGTTCCTCCAGTAATGCCAACCGCTCGATTCAACTGTGTGTTCACAACTCCTTCGTCAGCTTAACTGCTTGCTTTGATTGTCTATCAGCCACTCAGTAATTCCAACCGCTCGATTCAACTGTCTGCGAACAACTCCCTGTCTTGATCGTCATCAAATTTATCGCATACCTCTGCTGGTTGATCGTAGCAGCATCGCTGTTATCTCGTTATATTCATGTTTTCGTTAACATGTTGACACCGTTCATTAGTGTTGCCCTTCTCTGCTACTCATGCTCTCGTCGACATGTTAATACCGCTCAGTAGTTTTCGGCAACAAACGTATCGTGTTGCTGGTCACCCATCGAAGTAATCGCGGTCCCGTTGGCGCTTAATCAAATGTTGCTAATTGTTGGTTGCTTCTCTGTTTCGCTGTTAGCCATTCGTACTCATGTTTTCGGTAACATGTTGACATCGCTCAGTAGTTTTCGGCAACAAACGTATCATGTTGCTGGTCACCCATCGAAGTAATCGCGGTCCCGTTGGCGCTTAATCAAATGTTGCTAATTGTTGGTGGCTTCTCTGTTTCGTTGTTAGCCATTCGTACTCATGTTTTCGGTAACATGTTGACATCGCTCAGTAGTTTTCGGCAACAAACGTATCGTGTTGCTGGTCACCCATCGAAGTAATCGCGGTCCCGTTGGCGCTTAATCAAATGTTGCTAGTTGTTGGTGGCTTCTCTGTTTCGTTGTTAGCCATTCGTACTCATGTTTTCGGTAACATGTTGACATCGCTCAGTAGTTTTCGGCAACAAACGTATCGTGTTGCTGGTCACCCATCGAAGTAATCGCGGTCCCGTTGGCGCTTAATCAAATGTTGCTTATTTTGTCGCATTGACCGTTGTTCATACATATATATAAAAATGATGGTTAACTATTTATGTTGGCACAGGGTGCTTTGCTCATATATATAGTTATTATAGTTATTTTAAGTTATTAAATAAATTTATTAAATTATTTAAATTATTTCCATTTGTAAATAATAACTAATCGTCTGTTTAATAATTCATGTGTTGGTCTTTTAACGTAATATAAAAATGAAAATATACAAGATAAAATATTTCATGTTTAAGAAAAATAAAGAGATAGTTCTTCTCATGTGCGGCAAAACTGGGGACATGTTTTGCCTCGTCACAAACCTTCAAGACTTTTTATTGTGGATGAAGCCATAGAAGCCTTTCGTAAGGATCTAATTACTAAAGAAAATGATATTGGCGGAATTATTGACTCTAAGGAAGTATTTTATCGATATTTTAAACTTGAATATGAAAATATAGATATTCCAATTCGTTGTACTTATATTAGTAGATTTGAAGAGAGAAGATTGAGCATTAATTGCTTTGAATATCATGAAATTGAAACAGAAATAATTCTAAGTAATGGTGAAATTCAGAGAATTCGAATTCAAGATCCAAATTATAAACCATTGGAAGTCGAAATTATAGATGTAAAAGACTATATACAGACATTATCTATGATCATTACTTAAATAGTTGCAGACGGGGAAAGATTCAACACAAAAACATGATCTTAAGAAACCTTTCAATATTTATATTTATTGCTTACGTAATACTACAAATAAATCATATTGCATGCTATCAAACTAGAAATTATATATATGAACGAAATGAAAATACTACTTCTTTTTACAATGTTGAATATGGAAAACAGGTTAGTTTTGTCATACAGATCCCAAATACTTCTCTTCAAATAAAAGTAAACATAACCCTTCAATTGGAAAATGTTAAATATGATAATATTAATACGACCCCCTCATCTACCACAACATTGAGATCCATACAGAGAGCCTTCTTATGACTCACTCTATCAACAAAATTTAGAACGTTATCATAGACATAATCCAACTCCAGAAAGGAAATTTTCTGTTCAAGATGCAATTGAGGTTTTCAGGAGAAATCTAATAGAGAAAGAAATGCAAATTGGTGGAATTTATGAAAGTTCAGGAGTTTTTCATCGTCACTTTAATTTAAAATATGAAACATTTGAAATACGAATTAAATGTTCCTACTATAGCAATTATGAATTACGTACACTTAATATCTATTGCTTTGAATATAATGGCGCTATAAATCAAAATGATAATGATGACAACACTCGACAAGAATTATATGAACGGTCAAATTATGGTATAAAACCAACAATTATTGATGTTAATGCTTATTATCAAACGTTACATATGAATATACAGTAGTTTAAAAAGAAAATATGTCTACCATCAAGGATATCTATACCTTTTTAAAAAATTTTCACATATCATACCGGAGGATGAAAAGGGTAGACTTGTTAACATTCAAACGAAAATGGAATACAAAAACAGTTTGAGAAAAGTAAATATTCAATTTGGTGAACATTTTGAAAACTGTCCGTGGTCAGATGATAATTGCAGAGTTGGACCAGACACTTGTGGTTGTTCATCATTTGAACTTATGGCAGATGAGGCGAATAAAATAATTCAACTTTATACAAATATATATAATTTAAACCGTTGTAAAAATTGTTCTTTTCATAAATAAATTAATAAATAAATAAATAAATAAATATATATATATATAAAATTTTTCTTATAAATAGTTTCAACATTTTGAAAACATGTAATAGTGTAAAATCAAAAGTCACCTTACGTACAACTAACAAACAAAAAATGAATAAGGATGTATTTTGGGGTGTTGACAAGGACATGGAATTTTTGAGTGAACTTCAGACATGCTATGAAAATTTGGATAAAGCATTAGAGGACACACAAAATGATATTAGTAAGAATGAAGAAGAGCAACAAAATCATCAAATGCAACCTCAACAACAGCAACATTATTTCGGGAGTGAACTTTTTCAAAGTCATGTAGACTTTAATAAAATGTTTGAGGAAACTCATGATGAAGAGAAACCAATTGACGATATCAGGGAACCTGTATTGAAAAAACTAAAGAAACCAATAAAACGCAAAAAAAGTCTTAAAGAACAACAAGAACAGAAAAAAGATGTTCAAGCTTCTAGTTGCAGTAAATGCATTAAACATGACGATTTAAATGTTTTGAATTTATTTAAAGATGATGAATTTACAATTACTATACAAAATCATAAGGAAAAACCATCTTTTGAAATAAATTTTAAAAATAATGTAGAAGTTTGTAGATTGAAAAAAATAATTCAACAATGGTGTAATGATGAAGTGCTGAAGAATGAAACTGTTGACTTGATGCACGTTGCTCCCTCTAAAATGGATATTGGAAGCGATATCGAAGGGTTTTCCGAAGACAAATTTCTAAAGCAACTAATGGGGATTATCTATAAATACAAAAAGTCAGCACTCTGAAGAATATTAAATGTAGTAAAAAATCAATATTTGGATTTGTTCGATTTATTGATAATCAATTTTACATTTATAAGTGTACTGATATTTTACATTTAAAATAAAAACATATCAAATTTATTTTTTATTAAAACTATTTATTTTGTTTAATTTTATTGTTTTTTTCAGTATTATAAAACTCAAAATCAGTTTTATTGCTGTTGCCATCCATCAATTTTTTAAATGTAAATGAACCTGTGTTCATCGCCTCCAGAGTTTTATCCTTTAATTCATTGTAGAATTGTGGTAGAAAGATTAAATTTTTTTCCAGTTCCAGCATGATTTTCGTCCCAAAGATGGTGTCTTTCCGTTCCGCTTTCAGAATTCGTAATTGTTTATTTAGAGGGATATCAGACAACCTTAAACATTGCTTTATGAATCCCGTTTTTTGATTCAATTTAATATTATTAAGATCATCTAATATTTCACTCATTTTAATTTTGTATATGTTTTTTTCTTTTCACGACTTGATTAACGTTTGTTCAAAACATTAAAAACTGAATGTTAAATTGTAATAAGTTTCTTGACATTTTATAGTGTTTCCCATTAGAGCGCGAGTTGAAAAATCATTTCTAGAAATTTTAATTCTTATCTGGACATTATTGCGGTTTTGTGTTTTGATAAATTCAAGAAATTTTCATTCTTATCTTTACATTATCGCGGTTTTGGTTTTAATAAAGAATAATTTAAAAAATAGATTAGTTTAAAGTATACCTCTCACCATCAAAAATCACATATGGTTTCATCGTGCGAACTAGAAAAGTTCTTAATAAAATATGAAAAATCAATAGACCCTGATCATGTTAAAGCTTTTCAAGACATGATTACAGAAATGAGATCATCTCTACGTTTTACATACTCTATACATGGTTTACATAGGGTAGACTGCTGTTATGATGAAAATTCGGATAAGTAAATGTGTGACATTTGTAATTGCACAACTTTGTGGTCACGATACCAAACTATGAGAAAAGTCTATAATTTGTATGCAGCTATCTTTAATGAACCACGGTGGACTTCCTATTAGTGATAAGACATTAAGCTTGTATTGTAACATGTATTCTAAATGTTTAATAAAATTTATTTTAAAATATTTCATAACTGTCTTTTAATATTTGATTTTAATGGATATATTATCAAAAAACCACAGAAGACAATTCATTATTTTCCCAAGCATTGATAAAACATAATTTTTATATTTTTATGGAACTGATTATCAAAAAACCGCAGAATACAATTTATTATTTTCCCAAGCATTGATAAAACACAAATTTTTATATTTTTAATGGAACTGATTATCAAAAAACCGCAAAACGGACGGAGATAACAAAAATGTTTACATTTTATACAACTTCTTATCAAAAACCGCAGAAGACAATTTGTTATTTTCCCAAACATTGAAAAAACAAAAATGTTTACATTTTATGCAACTGCTTATCAAAAAGCGCCAAACGGACGGACGAACGGACGAACGGAGATAAGTCAAAACCACAAAAACTATCGTCAACTTGCACAAGCCAAAACCGCAAAAAGTGACGTCAACTTGCACAACCCAAAACCGCAAAAACCGCCGTCAACATGCACAACCCAAAACCACAAAAAAGTGCCGTCAACTTGCACAACCCAAAACCGCAAAAAACCACAAAAAACCGCAAAAAGTGCCGTCAACTTGCACAACCCAAAACCGCAAAAGCCGCAAAAAAGTGCCGTCAACTTGCACAAGCGGCTCCGTTGCTCCGCCTGGCCCAGAATCCCCATATTACACCTACTTACCTTCGCTTAAAATAACTCGTTTTGAACTTAGAGTAAACAACGTTCGAAGGGTGAGGATACCTTCGCTAACGATAACTACGCCTGTCTTAGAGTAAACTATGTTCGAAGGGTGAGTACACCTTCGCTTAAGATAACTACGTTTTGAACTTATAGTAAACAAAGTTCGAAGGGTGACTACACCTTCGCTTACGATAACTACGCCTGACTTAGAGTAAACAACGTTCGAAGGGTGAGTACACCTTCGCTTAAGATAACTACGCCTGAGCTTAGAGTAAAACTATGTTCGAAGGGTGAGTACACCTTCGCTTAAGATAACTACGTTTTGAACTTATAGTAAACAAAGTTCGAAGGGTAAGTACATCTTCGCATACGATAACTACGCCTGACTTAGAGTAAACAACGTTCGAAGAGTGAGGACACCTTTGCTTAAGATAACTACGTTTTGAACTTAGAGTAAGCAACGTTCGAAGGGTGAGTACACCTTCGCTTAAGATAACTACGTTTTGAACTTATAGTAAACAAAGTTCGAAGGGTGAATACACCTTCGCTTACGATAACTACGCCTGACTTAGAGTAAACAACGTTCGAAGGGTAAGGACACCTTCGCTTAAGATAACTACGTTATGAAATTAGAGTAAGCAACGTTCGAAGGGTGGGTACACCTTCGCTTAAGATAACTACGCCTGACTTAGAGCTAGCAAATTCGAAGGGTGAGTACACCTTCGCTTACGATAACTACGCCTGACTTAGAGTAAACAGCGTTCAAAGGGTGAGAACACCTTCGCTTAAGATAACAACGTTTTAAACTTAGAGTAAGCAACGTTCGAAGGGTGAGGACACCTTCGCTTAAGATAACTACGCTTGAACTAACTACTCAGTCTCAAAGCATGTGCATGCTACTGCGCCTGCGACAAGACTGCCTGTCCTAAGCAAACGCGACTGCTTTATACTCTCCCGTTGCCTTTCTGTTCCGTGTTCACTTGTTTTGTTTTCCCTGCCTATGTATATGTGAATGTGTGCTTGGCTCTGCATGTTTGTATGGGTTGATTTTTTTTGTTTACTTATTTGTTATTCAATACATTATTATTTCCTCAATAGAATATTTATAACATTAATATAATATATTTTAGCTAATAAGATATAATATAATATAATGATTTATATATATCTTATTCATAATATATAATAAATCTCTAAATTTAATTAAGATAGTTTAATTTACATTTCATGTTTTGGTTGTTTACATTATCCATATTTTAAATTCAGTTAACAATTCATTTATATACTTTGTGAGACCCAAATTGTGTAACAATTTGAATCCTCACAACCCTTGTTGTTCTTACATGTATCTGATTTTTATTCGTTCTATCTTTTGGACCCTAAATTTACTTTTTAAAACATGTCGGAGAACAAAATAAATAGATAAGTAAAATATCCCCACCACCACATTAAATGTATAAGGCATTCATAATGCTATTGATACGTGTTGTTGTTGTTGGGATAATCATAAAATAATTTAATAAGGGTTCATTCTGATTAATGCAAAGAAAACATGTTCTAACATGCTCCGAATTCTTCCCACCTGCCATTGTCATAGACCACCTGTGGTGACATACACATAACATTTTTATTCTTTAGAATACTTCTATCAATTCAAGAGAAAGATCGACCTGTTTTTGTTTAATGTTTATTTGCTTTGTGGTTCTGATGCTTATCTTATTTTACTTTTCTAGCATAAGGGATGAACAAATTTTTCACATATATTGCACATTATGATGAAATAGATGTAAGTATGAAAAATAATTTTTTCGTTTGTCTATAGAAAATGGATTTTGCTACATAGCTTCTGCTTTTTAAAATGTGTTATTTTATATTTACATGTGTGTTACGTTTAAATAATTTGTTCGTTACATTATATTCATAGGGCGTGTTGTGCTCTTACTTCTTCTTTTAGGTTTCCTTTATGTTAAATAAAAATTCCTAGGTTTGGCTCCTGCTCCATAGAAACTTCCTACAAATTTGACTTTTACGTCCGCCTGTGTGCAATACATCAGAATTCCCCACACGATCTCATCACCAATTAAAATTCAGCTGCGCATTTCCACCACCTATCAAAATTCACCTACACTTTTTTACCACTTGCTTTAATCCTGATCCTGCTCCTTCAATCCATAATCCTGCTCCTTGAGCCAGAACCGGCATACAAAATCCTGCTCCTGCTTCTTGCGCCAGAACTCTCATACAAAATCCTGCTCCTGCTCCTTGCGCCAGAACTCTCATACCAATCCTTAATCCTTAATCCTTGCGCCAGAACTCTCATATCCTACCTACTGGTGTAATATGATCTGGACAAATGGGGAGATCTTTATGGTAATCTTGGAGATTAATTGTATACTCTAAATCCACCTCGAGAATATATCCTACATCTGAATCGTCAGCTATAGTCTCAACATTAAAATTTTGAGAATCTGACAGCCAATGAAACTCACTGTGGGGGAGAAATTGAGACATTAAGAATTTGAATGGTTGAGCCTCACTGCAATCAGTCATATATTTATTGTTGACTTTCGAATAACGCTTAGTACACTGGCTAAGACCACCACGAATACCTCGGTCTACACACATGAGCATATCAATATCCGTCAATAGCTCAAGGGTTATATCAGTATGCTTAAGCATTGCATCCCATGTATAACCAGGTAGAGTGAAATAATGTGCGGGATCTGACCATACGTTTGTTTTATGACAACTTGTGCGAAAATATCAGTCAAAATTAACACGTCAGTTTTTAAGTAAATATCTGAATATTCACCCAAATTATTATTATTTAATTCAACCCAGATTTTTGTGCATGAGCATAATCCTCTGGGCTGATGTTTGTATCATTAAGTTTATTGTAAAAATTGGTTATATCAGGTAATGATGTTTCCGAAAATTTAGCTGCATCATCGCAGTAGTCATACGGAAAGACACCCTTACGGGTCAACAAATTCAATCGCCCATCATTTAAATTTTCAAACTCTGATTTTACATATTGAAATTTGGTAGATGTGAGGCTAAAGTATCTAAGCTACTCGCTATGAATCTAAACGAGTCAATAAACCGATATTTTATCACGTATTCGTCAAGTCGCTTTGTAAATGAAATTTAACGTTTCTTGTTTATTGGTAGAAGGTCAATGCGCCCCATTAAATCTGTAGGTAAATTTTTAAAAATTAAATGTGAGTCATAACCGGTGAGATTATGAAAAATTATGGGTATCGTGTGTGAGTCTTTGAAGTTGATATTGCACCCCTGATGCGCTGGGCCTCGATAAACACCGTTAAGATGACAATGATCGCGTACCTTGACATCATCGTTGGTGAAGGCTTTCTCACATATGTGACATGTGTTGGCGATCGCAAAACTTTGAACTTGCTCAACAGTCATGTCATCCATGGGTAGAGGGCAAAGAAAGACAGTTCGACATCTTCAGTACAATTATTTAGTTCCGAAACAAACCACTCAATACAATCTGCCCCGCGATAGCTTTTATAAAACGATAACGTGGGTTCATACGCACACTTAACATAAAAACCCACACTATATGGTATATGATTCTGGTATGCATTTCCAACAATGGACTTTGCCAAAATGCACTCCAAATCGGCATATACCACAATTGGAGCCATAATCTTATTTTTAAAATTTTTGAAGCAAACCTCCTTCTCGGCTTCTGTCGGCATCCTTATTTTGCAACTGTTTAGTCTGCTTCAGTCCTCGGTGTGCTGCTCCAACTTGAGTGCTGAGTGGAAGTAGTGCAAACATCTATCACAAAAATATTTGCATCCATTATGTGCTGATAATTGGTTAGACAAAAGCCGTGAAAGACTTTTTATCCACACATAATGGTATGTGACTGGCACATCATCATTGCACCTACCATCTCCATTATCAGCGATCAGTTGTTATCATCGTCATCAACTTCATTCTGATATCTGCTCTGCACCATAAGGAGATTTATGTGACATTCCATTTTAGTTTTCGTCAAATATGACGGTAAGACTATAAGTTTGCTTCTTTTTTTATGTAGAATGTATACATTAATTGAGATATTATTTTGCATCTCAAATCTCGGGATCTGCCTCATAGTCATTGGGAATACAAAATTTGTCAAATTTAATAAAGCACGATAATTCAGATACATTGAGATGCTTTCGGTATGTGCATTCGCTGGAAGCAGAGCAGATATGATTGCCCAAGCAAAACATGCGTTGTCATAATTTTTAACATTAACGCATGCTTTCTTGCTATGGATCAGTGGTGGTAGCGGGATATATGACGATCCTAGCTGTGGCGTGAATTTGTTAATATTCTCTGCCAAGTTAACGACTGTAGACAACGCCCATCCACTATCCCGTTCTTGGAACTCTTCCAGCTTTTTCAAAATTGCATTTTGAACATGTTCAAAAAACCAAGCTCTAATATCCGTTTCCCGGTAAATAGCAAAATTTTTCGTGTTCATGAATTTCTAGTCACTAATTTCTTCATTAGCTCTAGTAACTCGAAATTCGCCACAAAATATTGTATTTACCTTAAGGGACGTAAATTTCGCTAAGGATTTTTTAACGGTGCGCTGGAAGAGATCTACACAATCTGCCAAGAAATTCTTGGGATCTTTATGGATTAAATTAATTATAACGCCGGTACGTACTCTGAAAATTAAACAAGGATTAAATAAATAACTTGTATTAAAATATTTGAAATATATTCAAAACTATTTTTTTTTTTTAATTAAACTTACCGTCCACCAAATGTTGACTCGATTTCTTCCCACCGAATTCGAATAGAAGCCCACTTCGATCTGTTACCCGTTCGGGAAATACCTGCACCAGTAAAAGCGTTGAGCTTCTTCAACTGCGTGTGATTGTCTTGAATCAGTCCTATTCCACATCTAGCATTCTGTTTTGTTCCAACAGTTTTTGCTTTCCGTAAAATACCCCGAAGGGTAATGAGGTGCGAGGAGCACTCTTATGCTCTGCATAACTAACTCCCGATTTTTATGAGCATTTTCGCACAATGCTTTTGCGTTTTTAAAATTTCATTGACGCGTGCACTCATTTTATTATTATTTAATTTATATTAGTTAATTATTTATATTAATTTATTTATATTTTCCAGAAATAGGTTTAAACTATTTATGTTGCTGATCAAATATTAAATGAATGAAATACTCTCGACTCAATCATTTATATACGTTCTCAAATAATAAATTATTCTTAAATCTTTATCTTCAATTTCAACAACAACAACATAGCACTTCAACCACCTAACCACATTCCAAAAATTCTGAACCACTAGCCTACATATAGTATATATCCTCTCAACTAAGTCTTTTATGAGTTAATACGTTTCATGTATATTTCTAATTTCGACAACAACATAGCACTGCACTCTTATCTTAAACTTGTGGTTTTGTGTCCGCTTACTATGCTTACTATGAAGCTTGGGCTTATCATCTTTAACATGAAATTTGTAGCAACTTAAATTCATAAACATATTAAACAAGCATGGGAAAAATAAAAAATATTTTACTTCTTCAGTTTTCTTATCTTCAACTTGCGGTTTTGGGTCTGGGCTTATTACGCTTACTATGAAGCTGGGGCTTATCACCTTAAACTTTAAATTTTTGTAGCGACTTCCGTCCGTCCGTCCATCTTGCATGCTTATCTCCAATTTATAACAACAACACACGTCAGCCACCCTACTTCAGCCAGCTTGACCAATCATAATCCATCTAGCTATCCGTCCGTCCATCCATCTTGCATGCTTATCTCCAATTTGCAACAACAACACGCTTCAGCCACCCTACTATCGGCCAACTGGACCGATCGTTCGCGACGCCGACTGCGCAGTCGGGCACAATTTTGTGAATTTGGAGGCCCATAAGGAAATACACGCGTTTTTGGATTAGAGCTCTCATAGCTACTCTACTAACATTTCAATAACGTATCTCGAATGATTTTTTTCGCAAAAAATTCGCAAATGAAATTTTAGTATTTCACTGAATTTTTCTTCAAAAATGTATATCTCAGTAACCAAACAAATGAACAATATATCAAAATGTTTCTTTTTAAATTATCTAGAAACTGTGTTTAAGTTATAATGACGTCACTACATTTGTATGGATATTACGGAGCAATATACTGAAAAATCAGTTTAATGCGTTCAAAGATTTTCGTTAGATAGCCGTTGCTTGTGATATTCGTCTGAATGGAATTCCATTTTCTGAAGGTGAAAATCTTTGGGAAATATAAATATATATGTTCTACCATAAACATTACCCTTCCTAAGGTGAAGACTTTGTTCTGTCTCAATCAAAAATTAAATCATCGAAACAGCAGCAAAGATACAACAATAATTGTCAAATTTGATACGTCCTTTGACAAAAACTTTGTCTTAAGCTTTGATGCAAAATTTCGATGTGAAACAAATGACTTACTGCGTCTGAAGCATGCTGGTTTCCAGTCTAATAAGCCAAATTATGTTAATAAAGGCTTAACGAAAGCGAATTCTGTTATTCTACAGCATGCCCTCCGTTATAAAAAGTAACTATTACTATCTGCCGCTTTTACTCTTCGTGGGATCGTGCATATTTAGTTACAGGGTAATGATAATGCGGCATCCGTTGAGACGATCAATACTGGCCATGATCCTGCTGATCCTGGTATAGTTAGTAATTCTCATTGTTTTCGTGACTTCACAAAATAATATCCTTATTTTAAGTCTCAATAATTTTAATGTTGTATTTTTATATGTTACCGCAGCGAAGAAAACTTGTTTTGTCATTAAGCACGCGTTAGGTATGATTTATTTTTTGATACTCTGTAAACATGTTAAGTTCGTTCCAAAGATAACAGCCTTCATATGATTATAATACTCTCCAAACCAAAAAGTGGGTTTAAAATATGCCTCCTAAATGCTCAAAGCCTAGTTAACAAAATTGATGAGCTGCGTTACATGTTTGAGGGTTCTGGTATGGATGCTGTTTATGTAAGTGAAACATGGTTTAATAATGATATGCCAGATAGTTTGTTTAGTATGAAAGGTTTTAAAATATTTCGAGCGGATAGAGTTGGTCATGCTGGCGGAGTTGCAATTTTTGTCAAAGAAAATGTTAAGTGTAAGATACTCTGCAAGTCGTCTCAAGATAGTGTCATTGAATTTGTGTTTGTAGTAGTTTCAAATGGAGATCAAAATTTATTTCTAGGGTCTGTATATCGTCCGAATAGAACTGTTGATTTGTTACCGTTTTTAAGCACACTGGAAAATATTGCGCTCTCGTCTATCTAGTCCAAGATATGAATAGCTTTGGTCTTCTACCTGTAAACTCAACAATGCCTACTCACTATACAAAAACTTCAAATACTGTCCTGGATTTATTCTTTGTTAGCGTTAACACTGTGCTCACAAAATCAATTTAATCAAAAGAATGGAAGAAAGCTAAAATCATTTCTGTACCTAAATCTCATAATGAACACAGCCCAATAGCAATACTGTTATTTTTATCCAAAGCGTTAGAACTGTTAATAAGTCAACTTTCACTGCACAGAAATGATTTAATAACTGATAGACAATCAGGCTTTAGAGCCAACCATAGTTGCATTACTGCCCTCATTGATGTGTCTGCAGACTTGCGTACTTGTTTATATGGTAATGAAATCGGGTTCTTAGTTCTCTTGGATCACTCAAAGGCTTTCGGCACAATCGACCACGTTATTTTAGAGACCAAGCTTCTTAAAATGTTCAATTTTACTTTATCTGCTGTTAATCTTATAGCATCTTATCTTTCCGAAAGATCTCAAGCCGTTTTTGCTAATAATATCTCATCATATTTTCTTCCCATTAAAAGGAGTGTTCCTCAAGGATCTGTTCTGGGTCTTCTGTTTTTCTCCTTATGTATCAATGATCTACCAAGTGTTTTAGATAAGCGCAAAATTCGTATGTATGCTGATGACGTTCAGTTATTTGTAAAATGTAAACGTGAGCACAGCTACGAATGTATAGCTCGTTTGAATAATATTCTCTTAAAAATCATGGTTTAAGCCTAAATCCTAAAAAGTCTAAATGTCTAGCATGCTTCGTGTACTATGGACGACACAGTACTTTACACGTGTTCATATACGAATGCTACTTGCTAAAGCATATCTCATACCAACAATGCTATATGGCAGCGAATTTTTGCTAACTGTGATAGTCTCAGTACAAATAAATTAAACGTTCTTTATAATAATATTGCTCGTTATGAGTTTGGACTGAAAAGAAGAGACCATGTTTCCCAGTATGCTAAAAGAATTCATGGCTTAAGCTTCGATAATTTGCTGAACTATCGTACGCTTTTATTGTTGCATAAGATTATATGTAATTGAGAACCCACTTATTTGTTTTCGAGATTACTCTTTTCCAGATCCAGTCGAACTAATATGATTAATTGTTTACGTGTTTCTTGTTTAACGTCCGAAAGGCAATTTTTTGTATACTCTCTTCGCCTTTGGAACGCACTTCCTAATAGTCTAAGATCGTGTAATAACGCTGTGCAATTCAAAAATAAACTAGCTTTACTCTATTCTTCGCTGTAATAGTTCAATAAGTTAAATTATTAAATATTTTAAAAATATATAAAATAGTTCAAGATTAGTTTTGAATGTTAACTACAATTCTTTTTTACATCTCAGTTTGTAACTAGCTTGTTTATTTTACATTTGATTTTATTTCCTTCTAATAATTCTTAAACTTCATTATGATATGTTAGGTATGTAATCTAAGCTCTATTTTACTGGATGTTTATACTCTTATGCTCCCGGTACTGTTATTAAGGTATTAAACTTTGTTGTGCCGGCTTACGAAATAAAATGAAATGAAAATAAAATGAAAATGAAATGAAAATGAAATGAAAATGAAATGAAAATGAAATGAAAATGAAATGAAAATTAAATGAAAATTAAATGAAAATGAAATGAAAATGAAATGAAAATGAAATGAAAATGAAATGAAAATGAAATGAAAATGAAATGAAAATGAAATGAAAATGAAATGAAAATGAAATGAAAATGAAATGAAAATGAAATGAAAATGAAATGAAAATGAAATGAAAATGAAATGAAAATGAAATGAAAATGAAATGAAAATGAAATGAAAATGAAATGAAAATGAAATGAAAATGAAATGAAAATGAAATGAAAATGAAATGAAAATGAAATGAAAATGAAATGAAAATGAAATGAAAATGAAATGAAAATGAAATGAAAATGAAATGAAAATGAAATGAAAATGAAATGAAAATGAAATGAAAATGAAATGAAAATGAAATGAAAATGAAATGAAAATGAAATGAAAATGAAATGAAAATGAAATGAAAATGAAATGAAAATGAAATGAAAATGAAATGAAAATGAAATGAAAATGAAATGAAAATGAAATGAAAATGAAATGAAAATGAAATGAAAATGAAATGAAAATGAAATGAAAATGAAATGAAAATGAAATGAAAATGAAATGAAAATGAAATGAAAATGAAATGAAAATGAAATGAAAATGAAATGAAAATGAAATGAAAATGAAATGAAAATGAAATGAAAATGAAATGAAAATGAAATGAAAATGAAATGAAAATGAAAATGAAATGAAAATGAAATGAAAATGAAATGAAAATGAAATGAAAATGAAATGAAAATGAAATGAAAATGAAATGAAAATGAAATGAAAATGAAATGAAAATGAAATGAAAATGAAATGAAAATGAAATGAAAATGAAATGAAATGAAAATGAAATGAAAATGAAATGAAAATGAAATGAAAATGAAATGAAAATGAAATGAAAATGAAATGAAAATGAAATGAAAATGAAATGAAAATGAAATGAAAATGAAATGAAAATGAAATGAAAATGAAATGAAAATGAAATGAAAATGAAATGAAAATGAAATGAAAATGAAATGAAAATGAAATGAAAATGAAATGAAAATGAAATGAAAATGAAATGAAAATGAAATGAAAATGAAATGAAAATGAAATGAAAATGAAATGAAAATGAAATGAAAATGAAATGAAAATGAAATGAAAATGAAATGAAAATGAAATGAAAATGAAATGAAAATGAAATGAAAATGAAATGAAAATGAAATGAAAATGAAATGAAAATGAAATGAAAATGAAATGAAAATGAAATGAAAATGAAATGAAAATGAAATGAAAATGAAATGAAAATGAAATGAAAATGAAATGAAAATGAAATGAAAATGAAATGAAAATGAAATGAAAATGAAATGAAAATGAAATGAAAATGAAATGAAAATGAAATGAAAATGAAATGAAAATGAAATGAAAATGAAATGAAAATGAAATGAAAATGAAATGAAAATGAAATGAAAATGAAATGAAAATGAAATGAAAATGAAATGAAAATGAAATGAAAATGAAATGAAAATGAAATGAAAATGAAATGAAAATGAAATGAAAATGAAATGAAAATGAAATGAAAATGAAATGAAAATGAAATGAAAATGAAATGAAAATGAAATGAAAATGAAATGAAAATGAAATGAAAATGAAATGAAAATGAAATGAAAATGAAATGAAAATGAAATGAAAATGAAATGAAAATGAAATGAAAATGAAATGAAAATGAAATGAAAATGAAATGAAAATGAAATGAAAATGAAATGAAAATGAAATGAAAATGAAATGAAAATGAAATGAAAATGAAATGAAAATGAAATGAAAATGAAATGAAAATGAAATGAAAATGAAATGAAAATGAAATGAAAATGAAATGAAAATGAAATGAAAATGAAATGAAAATGAAATGAAAATGAAATGAAAATGAAATGAAAATGAAATGAAAATGAAATGAAAATGAAATGAAAATGAAATGAAAATGAAATGAAAATGAAATGAAAATGAAATGAAAATGAAATGAAAATGAAATGAAAATGAAATGAAAATGAAATGAAAATGAAATGAAAATGAAATGAAAATGAAATGAAAATGAAATGAAAATGAAATCAAAATGAAATGAAAATGAAATGAAAATGAAATGAAAATGAAATGAAAATGAAATGAAAATGAAATGAAAATGAAATGAAAATGAAATGAAAATGAAATGAAAATGAAATGAAAATGAAATGAAAATGAAATGAAAATGAAATGAAAATGAAATGAAAATGAAATGAAAATGAAATGAAAATGAAATGAAAATGAAATGAAAATGAAATGAAAATGAAATGAAAATGAAATGAAAATGATATGAAAATGAAATGAAAATGAAATGAAAATGAAATGAAAATGAAATGAAAATGAAAATGAAATGAAAATGAAATGAAATGAAATGAAAATGAAATGAAAATGAAATGAAAATGAAATGAAAATGAAATGAAAATGAAATGAAAATGAAAATGAAATGAAAATGAAATGAAAATGAAATGAAAATGAAATGAAAATGAAATGAAAATGAAATGAAAATGAAATGAAAATGAAAATGAAATGAAAATGAAATGAAAATGAAATGAAAATGAAATGAAAATGAAATGAAAATGAAATGAAAATGAAATGAAAATGAAATGAAAATCAAATGAAAATCAAATGAAAATCAAATGAAAATGAAATGAAAATGAAATGAAAATGAAATGAAAATGAAATGAAAATGAAATGAAAATGAAATGAAAATGAAATGAAAATGAAATGAAAATGAAATGAAATGAAAATGAAATGAAAATGAAATGAAAATGAAATGAAAATGAAATGAAAATGAAATGAAAATGAAATGAAAATGAAATGAAAATGAAATGAAAATGAAATGAAAATGAAATGAAAATGAAATGAAAATGAAATGAAAATGAAATGAAAATGAAATGAAAATGAAATGAAAATGAAATGAAAATGAAATGAAAATGAAATGAAAATGAAATGAAAATGAAATGAAAATGAAATGAAAATGAAATGAAAATGAAATGAAAATGAAATGAAAATGAAATGAAAATGAAATGAAAATGAAATGAAAATGAAATGAAAATGAAATGAAAATGAAATGAAAATGAAATGAAAATGAAATGAAAATGAAATGAAAATGAAATGAAAATGAAATGAAAATGAAATGAAAATGAAATGAAAATGAAATGAAAATGAAATGAAAATGAAATGAAAATGAAATGAAAATGAAATGAAAATGAAATGAAAATGAAATGAAAATGAAATGAAAATGAAATGAAAATGAAATGAAAATGAAATGAAAATGAAATGAAAATGAAATGAAAATGAAATGAAAATGAAATGAAAATGAAATGAAAATGAAATGAAAATGAAATGAAAATGAAATGAAAATAAAATGAAAATGAAATGAAAATGAAATGAAAATGAAATGAAAATGAAATGAAAATGAAATGAAAATGAAATGAAAATGAAATGAAAATGAAATGAAAATGAAATGAAAATGAAATGAAAATGAAATGAAAATGAAATGAAAATGAAATGAAAATGAAATGAAAATGAAATGAAAATGAAATGAAAATGAAATGAAAATGAAATGAAAATGAAATGAAAATGAAATGAAAATGAAATGAAAATGAAATGAAAATGAAATGAAAATGAAATGAAAATGAAATGAAAATGAAATGAAAATGAAATGAAAATGAAATGAAAATGAAATGAAAATGAAATGAAAATGAAATGAAAATGAAATGAAAATGAAATGAAAATGAAAATGAAATGAAAATGAAATGAAAATGAAATGAAAATGAAATGAAAATGAAATGAAAATGAAATGAAAATGAAATGAAAATGAAATGAAAATGAAATGAAAATGAAATGAAAATGAAATGAAAATGAAATGAAAATGAAATGAAAATGAAATGAAAATGAAATGAAAATGAAATGAAAATGAAATGAAAATGAAATGAAAATGAAATGAAAATGAAATGAAAATGAAATGAAAATGAAATGAAAATGAAATGAAAATGAAATGAAAATGAAATGAAAATGAAATGAAAATGAAATGAAAATGAAATGAAAATGAAATGAAAATGAAATGAAAATGAAATGAAAATGAAATGGAAATGAAAATGAAATGAAAATGAAATGAAAATAAAATGAAAATGAAATGAAAATGAAATGAAAATGAAATGAAAATGAAATGAAAATGAAATGAAAATGAAATGAAAATGAAATGAAAATGAAATGAAAATGAAATGAAAATGAAATGAAAATGAAATGAAAATGAAATGAAAATGAAATGAAAATGAAATGAAAATGAAATGAAAATGAAATGAAAATGAAATGAAAATGAAATGAAAATGAAATGAAAATGAAATGAAAATGAAATGAAAATGAAATGAAAATAAAATGAAATGAAATGAAAATGAAATGAAAATGAAATGAAAATGAAATGAAAATGAAATGAAAATGAAATGAAAATGAAATGAAAATGAAATGAAAATGAAATGAAAATGTGAAATGAAAATGAAATGAAAATGAAATGAAAATGAAATGAAAATGAAATGAAAATGAAATGAAAATGAAATGAAAATGAAATGAAAATGAAATGAAAATATGAAATGAAAATGAAATGAAAATGAAATGAAAATGAAATGAAAATGAAATGAAAATGAAATGAAAATGAAATGAAAATGAAATGAAAATGAAATGAAAATGAAATGAAAATGAAATGAAAATGAAATGAAAATGAAATGAAAATGAAATGAAAATGAAATGAAAATGAAATGAAAATGAAATGAAAATGAAATGAAAATGAAATGAAAATGAAATGAAAATGAAATGAAAATGAAATGAAAATGAAATGAAAATGAAATGAAAATGAAATGAAAATGAAATGAAAATGAAATGAAAATGAAATGAAAATGAAATGAAATGAAAATGAAATGAAAATGAAATGAAAATGAAATGAAAATAAAATGAAAATGAAATGAAAATGAAATGAAAATGAAATGAAAATGAAATGAAAATGAAATGAAAATGAAATGAAAATGAAATGAAAATGAAATGAAAATGAAATGAAAATGAAATGAAAATGAAATGAAAATGAAATGAAAATGAAATGAAAATGAAATGAAAATGAAATGAAAATGAAATGAAAATGAAATGAAAATGAAATGAAAATGAAATGAAAATGAAATGAAAATGAAATGAAATGAAAATGAAATGAAAATGAAATGAAAATGAAATGAAAATGAAATGAAAATGAAATGAAAATGAAATGAAAATGAAATGAAAATGAAATGAAAATGAAATGAAAATGAAATGAAAATGAAATGAAAATGTGAAATGAAAATGAAATGAAAATGAAATGAAAATGAAATGAAAATGAAATGAAAATGAAATGAAAATGAAATGAAAATGAAATGAAAATGAAATGAAAATGAAATGAAAATAAAATGAAAATGCAATGAAAATGAAATGAAATGAAAATGAAATGAAAATGAAATGAAAATGAAATGAAAATGAAATGAAAATGAAATGAAAATGAAATGAAAATGAAATGAAAATGAAATGAAAATGAAATGAAAATGAAATGAAAATGAAATGAAAATGAAATGAAAATGAAATGAAAATGAAATGAAAATGAAATGAAAATGAAATGAAAATGAAATGAAAATGAAATGAAAATGAAATGAAAATGAAATGAAAATGAAATGAAAATGAAATGAAAATGAAATGAAAATGATATGAAAATGAAATGAAAATGAAATGAAAATGAAATGAAATGAAATGAAAATGAAATGAAAATGAAATGAAAATGAAATGAAAATGAAATGAAAATGAAATGAAAATGAAATGAAAATGAAATGAAAATGAAATGAAAATGAAATGAAAATGAAATGAAAATGAAATGAAAATGAAATGAAAATGAAATGAAAATGAAATGAAAATGAAATGAAAATGAAATGAAAATGAAATGAAAATGAAATGAAAATGAAATGAAAATGAAATGAAAATGAAATGAAAATGAAATGAAAATGAAATGAAAATGAAATGAAAATGAAATGAAAATGAAATGAAAATGAAATGAAAATGAAATGAAAATGAAATGAAAATGAAATGAAAATGAAATGAAAATGAAATGAAAATGAAATGAAAATGAAATGAAAATGAAATGAAAATGAAATGAAAATGAAATGAAAATGAAATGAAAATGAAATGAAAATGAAATGAAAATGAAATGAAAATGAAATGAAAATGAAATGAAAATGAAATGAAAATGAAATGAAAATGAAATGAAAATGAAATGAAAATGAAATGAAAATGAAATGAAAATGAAATGAAAATGAAATGAAAATGAAATGAAAATGAAATGAAAATGAAATGAAAATGAAATGAAAATGAAATGAAAATGAAATGAAAATGAAATGAAAATGAAATGAAAATGAAATGAAAATGAAATGAAAATGAAATGAAAATGAAATGAAAATGAAATGAAAATGAAATGAAAATGAAATGAAAATGAAATGAAAATGAAATGAAAATGAAATGAAAATGAAATGAAAATGAAATGAAAATGAAATGAAAATGAAATGAAAATGAAATGAAAATGAAATGAAAATGAAATGAAAATGAAATGAAAATGAAATGAAAATGAAATGAAAATGAAATGAAAATGAAATGAAAATGAAATGAAAATGAAATGAAAATGAAATGAAAATGAAATGAAAATGAAATGAAAATGAAATGAAAATGAAATGAAAATGAAATGAAAATGAAATGAAAATGAAATGAAAATGAAATGAAAATGAATGAAATGAAATGAAAATGAAATGAAAATGAAATGAAAATGAAATGAAAATGAAATGAAAATGAAATGAAAATGAAATGAAAATGAAATGAAAATGAAATGAAAATGAAATGAAAATGAAATGAAAATGAAATGAAAATGAAATGAAAATGAAATGAAAATGAAATGAAAATGAAATGAAAATGAAATGAAAATGAAATGAAAATGAAATGAAAATGAAATGAAAATGAAATGAAAATGAAATGAAAATGAAATGAAAATGAAATGAAAATGAAATGAAAATGAAATGAAAATGAAATGAAAATGAAATGAAAATGAAATGAAAATGAAATGAAAATGAAATGAAAATGAAATGAAAATGAAATGAAAATGAAATGAAAATGAAATGAAAATGAAATGAAAATGAAATGAAAATGAAATGAAAATGAAATGAAAATGAAATGAAAATGAAATGAAAATGAAATGAAAATGAAATGAAAATGAAATGAAAATGAAATGAAAATGAAATGAAAATGAAATGAAAATGAAATGAAAATGAAATGAAAATGAAATGAAATGAAATGAAAATGAAATGAAAATGAAATGAAAATGAAATGAAAATGAAATGAAAATGAAATGAAATGAAATGAAAATGAAATGAAAATGAAATGAAAATGAAATGAAAATGAAATGAAAATGAAATAAAATGAAATGAAAATGAAATGAAAATGAAATGAAAATGAAATGAAAATGAAATGAAAATGAAAATGAAATGAAAATGAAATGAAAATGAAATGAAAATGAAATGAAAATGAAATGAAAATGAAATGAAAATGAAATGAAAATGAAATGAAAATGAAATGAAAATGAAATGAAAATGAAATGAAAATGAAATGAAAATGAAATGAAAATGAAATGAAAATGAAATGAAAATGAAATGAAAATGAAATGAAAATGAAATGAAAATGAAATGAAAATGAAATGAAAATGAAATGAAAATGAAATGAAAATGAATGAAATGAAATGAAATGAAAATGAAATGAAAATGAAATGAAAATGAAATGAAAATGAAATGAAAATAAAATGAAAATAAAATGAAAATGAAATGAAAATGAAATGAAAATGAAATGAAAATGAAATGAAAATGAAATGAAAATGAAATGAAAATGAAATGAAAATGAAATGAAAATGAAATGAAAATGAAATGAAAATGAAATGAAAATGAAATGAAAATGAAATGAAAATGAAATGAAAATGAAATGAAAATGAAATGAAAATGAAATGAAAATGAAATGAAAATGAAATGAAAATGAAATGAAAATGAAATGAAAATGAAATGAAAATGAAATGAAAATGAAATGAAAATGAAATGAAAATGAAATGAAAATGAAATGAAAATGAAATGAAAATGAAATGAAAATGAAATGAAAATGAAATGAAAATGAAATGAAAATGAAATGAAAATGAAATGAAAATGAAATGAAAATGAAATGAAAATGAAATGAAAATGAAATGAAAATGAAATGAAAATGAAATGAAAATGAAATGAAAATGAAATGAAAATGAAATGAAAATGAAATGAAAATGAAATGAAAATGAAATGAAAATGAAATGAAAATGAAATGAAAATGAAATGAAAATGAAATGAAAATGAAATGAAAATGAAATGAAAATGAAATGAAAATGAAATGAAAATGAAATGAAAATGAAATGAAAATGAAATGAAAATCAAATGAAAATCAAATGAAAATGAAATGAAAATGAAATGAAAATGAAATGAAATTGAAATGAAAATGAAATGAAAATGAAATGAAAATGAAATGAAAATGAAATGAAAATGAAATGAAAATGAAATGAAAATGAAATGAAAATGAGATGAAAATGAAATGAAAATGAAAATTAAATGAAAATGAAATGAAAATGAAATGAAAATGAATTGAAAATGAAATGAAAATGAAATGAAAATGAAATGAAAATGAAATGAAAATGAAATGAAAATGAAATGAAAATGAAATGAAAATGAAATGAAAATGAAATGAAAATGAAATGAAAATGAAATGAAAATGAAATGAAAATGAAATGAAAATGAAATGAAAATGAAATGAAAATGAAATGAAAATGAAATGAAAATGAAATGAAAATGAAATGAAAATGAAATGAAAATGAAATGAAAATGAAATGAAAATGAAATGAAAATGAAATGAAATGAAATGAAAATGAAATGAAAATGAAATGAAAATGAAATGAAAATGAAATGAAAATGAAATGAAAATGAAATGAAAATGAAATGAAAATGAAATGAAAATGAAATGAAAATGAAATGAAAATGAAATGAAAATGAAATGAAAATGAAATGAAAATGAAATGAAAATGAAATGAAAATGAAATGAAAATGAAATGAAAATGAAATGAAAATGAAATGAAAATGAAATGAAAATGAAATGAAAATGAAATGAAAATGAAATGAAAATGAAATGAAAATGAAATGAAAATGAAATGAAAATGAAATGAAAATGAAATGAAAATGAAATGAAAATGAAATGAAAATGAAATGAAAATGAAATGAAAATGAAATGAAAATGAAATGAAAATGAAATGAAAATGAA